>JAKLNL010000021.1:0-579865 GCA_022814505.1 Talaromyces liani
GCCTCTTTATTCTTCTCTATTCTTTTACAATATTGCACATTATTTCTCTTTACTTCACTGATCAAATAACCTGCTAAAAATATATTATAGCACGCTTTATCTTAGGATTAAGCTTATAATAGAGCTTCTTCTTTTATTTAATATAAGTTTTCTTGGTGTCTAAAGCGAGTAAGTTAAATTTTAAAAGAAAGATTTAGAAATATATTATCTTCTACTTAAGTTCATAGAACTTAGTCTTAGTATTAATCTTATAATTCATGTCTAGGTAAACTGTATCTAGGTATTTAAATAGATTATTAGAATTAAAATAAGGATTAATAGCATTATCTTATATATATGCTATAAGATAATTAACTACCTCACCTTTATATATAGATTTGATATAGAGGATTTATAACTCTAGCGTGTTATACTAATATACTAAGGTATATAACTTTCTTTATATATTAATCTTCTATAACTTATATTATAGATTCTAATCATTCTATAACTTCTTACTATTAGGAATCTTGAGTCCTTTACTGATTATTACTACTATTCTAGAACTACTTATATTAGTAAATTAGATTATCATATACTTAAGCACTTATTGTAGCTTATTTTACTTATTAATAAATAGGATTAATACTTTGTCCTTAGTCTATATCTTCTATTTATATAATTTCTTTAATTTATCAATAGAATATTAAAAATTATCTAATTTATTAGTCTAGTATTCTACTATAATCTTATATAGCATTCTAGGGGCACTATAGTGTCTAGCCTAGCCACTTGGAGTGCCCTCTACGTGTTGGAACCATGAGGGCTCCTTATAGGCACGAAGGCCTATAAGCATGCCCAAAGGCCCCTGGCGGAAAGCCATATAGGGGCGAGAAAGCGCCCTGACTTGTGAGAAGCTTGAGACTGATAGGGGTTAGAGCCCTCGTTGCCCTTAGGGCCCCGGGGCCTAGCCTACGCTACACCTGAGTCTGTCATAGCCTGTCGTGCTGTATATGGACATAAAACATGATTAATAATAATATAGCATTCTAGGGTTATATCTAGCTAACTTAATAAAGTCTTATAGGTTAAGATTCTTTATTTAATTATTAACTTCTAAGTCCTCTAACTGCGCTAGATCTTTAGGGTTAAATAGTAGTAGTAGTAGTAGCATTGATACTGGCTAAAGCAGCTAAGGTCTAGAAGCTGCTATCCTAGGTGTGCCTGAGCTAGCAGGCATTAATAATAAAGATATAGCATAGCTATGGGAGGCGCACCACGAGGTAAGCTATAGAGAATATAAATTATATAAATAAAATAAATAAATACAAACTAATTAAATAAAGTAAATAGTAAATATATAAAATAATTAAATAGTGTAAATATATACATTTAACTCTTCTATATGTTAATATCCTTAGTTTTTAATTTCTTGCTATTCTAATACTCTTATTCTTATATATTACTAATATGTACTAATGTGAGTATTATTATATTATTAAATATACTAATATGTGCCTAATTCTATAAATTAATTATATAAGTATATGCTATACTAATTTATATATCCTTAATATTTTTAATGTATAAATCTTTACTAACTAGTATATTGACTTCTTTATTATCCTCTTCTTATAGTATATCTCCTTTAATTAGCCTACTTAATTGCATTAATCTAAGGCTTATATTAATACTATTATTAATTATTATTAATAGGTAAGTAGACTTAGTACTTATACTATTTACTTATATATCTATATATATTTTAAGCTTAGTATTTTATTTAGTTAATTCTTATTTATAGGTGCTTATTACTTTAGTATTAATGCTTATAAACTACACTAATATTCCTATATTATAAATAAATTATATAATTATAATTATAGCCTTCTTTTTATCTAGTAATACTTATAGATTTATTATCTATTAGAATCCTTTAATTTATATCTATATAAGATCCTATTTATCTATATATAATAGGTAGTCTAGTATAATATACTTAACTAACTAGTTATCTAGGCTATATAGATAGAAGGGATTATTATGTTAGTTAATATATTAAAGGTAATACTTTAATATAATATACTTAGTATAAATCTAAATTAAGATTAATAATATAGCTTTATAGAGATATAACCAGTACTGGAGAATATTATAAAATAGCTTTAATACTAGCTTTTTAGTAGATTTTCTATTTTTCTATTTATTCTAACTTTTTAACTATATATTCTTTGCTTTTTATTAGATCTAGTGCTTAGCTACTATACTAAGTATAGTCTAATTCTTAATATTATTAGATATAATTTATTAATATATATCCTAGAGTATAGTATATTTAGCTATATAATCTACTGCTTTATTACCTAGGATTTCTTTATAATCTAGAATCTAGTAGAAAATAATATTAATATTATTATCTATACATTCCTAATATAAATTAATATAATCCTAGATATAAGTCTATCCTGAGACTATTTTTAGATTCTGAATTATTTAAAGTACTAATTAATTGTCTAAGAAAATAACTACTTTTTATAGCTATATATTATTCTCTGTAAATTATAGTAATATACTAAGTATAAATCTAATTTTATAAGCTTCTACTATATATATTATTGATATCTTTTTTATACTAATATATTCTATTATTTGGTATTAGAATTAAGGAATAACTATTAATATACTAATAAAGCTTTAGTAGCTGCTTCTATTAGTATATACTAATATATATAAGTTCTCTTTAGCTATATAATTGTGTGTCTTGACTGTAACCTTATATTTATTAATTATAACTTTTAGAGGCTCTTGCTATAGTAGTTAGATATATGCTTTATAGCTCTCCTATTCCCCTGTTAGAGTTTCTAGAGGAGTATAGAGGCATCTACCCTTTGTTTAAATATAAGCCTTTATAGGAGTATAACTATTAAGTATGAGCTCTTGGTTAATATGATATGAGAGTATACCCTTAGGAATCCTATATACTAGACCTATATAGATCTAAATTATAATTATCTTAATAAGTTAGTCTAATTATAGCTAGATTAAGAGTATAAATAATTTAATATTAAGTGCTTCTGCTACTATAGTATAAAATATACTACTAATAAGATATACTATTTATTTTTAAATATTTATAAAGTTATATATTATTACTATAAGTTATATCTTTGTTATAATTCCTAGTTAATATTATATTATAGTTTTATATAATATCTATAGGATTATAATTGCTTAATAGATTCTCTATATAGAGCTAAGAGTAATTCTTTATATAGATCTTATTAGTCCTTATAATGTTTCTAGATTGGTGCTTATTTTAGCTACTGCTTCTTTATAGTATGTATTAAATATAAGTTCTAAATTAAGTTAAACTTTAAGATATTTAACTACTTTACTTGTTTCTTTCTATATATTATCTTATAATATAATTAACTATAAATTAGGCATAATACTACTCTAAGGATTTATAAAGTAAATAAGTTGATATTTTTTCTTATTAAAAATAGATGTATAATATAAAGCCTATTAATCTGCTATAGTATTTATATATTAAAGCTTTTTAATAGTTTTATTCTTATTATAGTTTATAGCTATTATTTCTATATTATCTATCTATCTATTAGTTAATATATAGTTAGCCTTATCTATATAATCCTTAATCAAATCTAAATTGTAAATAAGATATAGAATAAGTAAAATTAATAAGCCCTATAGGATACCTATAAGTATTAGAATTATTTTTAAGATGCTTTTTAGAATCTTAATTTATATGCTTTATTCTATAAAGAATACTTTTATTTATAATATAAAATAGCTAAGTTGTTATTTTTATATATTATATAGTAATTATATATAATAGGTATTGTTATAAGTTTCTAAGATATCTAGTAGTAGTATAGAGATAATTTTAAATCCTTTACTCTATGTATGCTATATCTAATCTAGAATAATTTAAATAATATAATCTATTAATATTCCTTTCTAGCCTCTTAGGTAGCTCTATAGGAGTAGACCTTTAACTTCTATAATATAACTAATTCTATATATAATAATTGCTTCTAAGAATTTACTAAGTATATTAAGTAAAGTAATTAGTTAATATAATTTAAGGATTTAATAATTATAATCTTTGCTATTCTTCTAGAGTATAACTATAATTAATCTTTAGAAGTGAGATGGATTATAACTAGTTTAAATATATATATTATAGATTTGATAGAATATATCTAATATAACTAGAATATTTATAATTTAATACTAGAAGCTATTAGGGATATTATTATCTTTAAGAGCTTTATCTGCTAGTATAGATTAGATTATATATTTAATTTTATAATGCTTAATTTCTAAGAATAGTAGCTATTTAGGATAGATAGTATTATTAATATCTACTAAATTAGCCTCTAGAATCACTAGAAAGAAAGTTTTACTAAGAAGCTTTATTTTAGTCTCTATTAATTCTATAAGGTCTCTTATAGTTAGTATTAATATTAGTATAATCCCTGATTTATAGATGCCTTTATATATATATATCTATTTAGCTAATCTCTAGAGTCCTTATAGGCTTTTTTTAGTGGCTTCCTAGACACAGTATTGGTAGCCTAGCCTTAAGGATTTATTAATAAGCTATTTCTTCTTATTATATATATGATAATATATATGCTAGATCTAAGGATTATAAGTATTAGAGTACAGCTAGTATAGGCAATAGCACATTTTAATCACATCTTTATATTTAGGTGTGAAATTAGGGTTGCTCTAGGTATTAGAATTTACCTATAATATAGCTTCTGTAATTATATATTAGATAGTGCTTATAAATATAATAGTAGCAAGCTTAATATAAGATTTAAAGGTATTTATAAGATTAAGAATAATTATATCTTACTCTAATATCTTAATAAGTTTCTTAATATTAATAGCTTTCTAGTTACAGCGTGGTAGCAGTTTATTAACTAGTATTTAAATATTAATTTATATATAGATTAGCTAATAATTAGAGTTATATTGTATAGTATTAATACATTTAATTAAAATAAAGTAGTTAAAGAGGCTTGTAGATAAAAATATTAGATTAATTATAGATTTTAATTAGTTATATTCTTATATTATAATACTCTTCTTAGTAGCAAGCTCTAGTTTATAATAATCTATAATTTTAAGAAGATTAGTACTTTTATTATTAATCTTAGTACTAGGGCTATCCTAAGTAGGATAGTGGATATTTATATTACTAATAATAAGATATTTAATAATTTAGGATCTTCTAATTTAGGATAGCTCCTAATTAAATAGATTATTATTATTATTAATCATGTTTTATGTCCATATGCAGCACGACAGGCTATGACAGAACCAGGTGTAGCGTAGGCGAGCCCCCGTGGCCCTTAGGGCCCCGGGGCCTAGCCTACGCTATCTATCTTAAGCTTCTCACAAGTCAGGGCGCTTTCTCGCCCCTATACGGCTTTCCGCCAGGGGCCTTTGGGCATGCTTATAGGCCTTTGTGCCTATAAGGAGCCCTCATGGTTCCAATATGTAGAGGGCACTCTAAGTGGCTAGGCTAGATACTAGAGTATCTATCCCCCTATCTAATCCTTATATCCTCTTACTCTAGTAAGGGTTCCAAGCTCTAATAATGTACTAAATCTACTTCCTTAGCAGCTTAATCTTTATCCTAGAAAAGGTTAGCGCTGCTAATAAACTAGAGTAGTACTAGAGTAGTCTTAGATTTACTAAAAAAGTAAGCCTCTAGACTATCCTCTGCTATTATAGGTAAAAGGACTCTAGCATTAACTAGCCCCTTATATAGTACTCTCTAGAGTTTTTATTATCCCTAGCAGTTAAAAAGAATATAGGAAACTATCTCCTGAGGTGCTTTATAGATTTTATACTCTAGGAAGTCTTAGGTCTTAATTTAGTATAAGTATGTGCTAATAGGTATATGCCTAGTTTTTAATTAGTAATAGTAGCTTATAAAATATTTTAGTGTTCTTATAGCTAATTTATTAAGTCCCTAGCCTTATAGTATCCTATAGGCTCTCTTATGCCTATAGGCTCTTTATATAGTATTCTTATAGGCCTAATCCTCTACTGCTTTTCTCCTTGCTTTAATATAAACACACCTAATATAGGCTAGTGAGAGGCCTTTAAACTAGGCTTAATAGGTTTAATAGTAGCTTGTTTAATAGCCTAATCTGCTTGCTTATTTCCTTTAATGCTATTATACCCTAGTACTTATTAGATTATTACTAAATAACTGCTATAGGCTATCCTAGTAGTTATTTTATAAGCTCTAAGAGCTAGGGCTTAGCCCTAGCCAGGCCTTAATAATTGGAGGCAGTCAATAGTATTCTAGGTGTCTAGAAGGATATAAATTAGTCCTAGGAGATGCCTTTCTAGAGCCTATTCTAGTGCTAAAGCTACTTTAATAAGCTCTGCATTAAAAACCTTATATTCTGTACCCATTAGCACCTTCAGGCACTCCCAGGGTGCCTCTGGCGCTCTTAAAGATATTATAACTATACTCTTAACTATTACTATAATTTTATCTAGTAAAACTAGGATTAATTGATAGCTCTAGTTTTAAGAAATAAACTGCTGAAATTACAGTCGTTTCTGACTGGATCTGGGCGCGTAATTTCAAAAATTCAATTCACGCGGCGGAGGATGTTTCCTCGTCCGTTTTCTATCACATACGTTTCTGTCAGAAGAAACCCGAACGTCACAACCAATGATTTGGATACCCATGCATGGAAACTAATGCAAGATAGAACAAAGGATTATCTATAACCCTTAGGGTTAGGGCAACAGAGCCATTATTAAAAACAGCTATATTAAGAATAAAGAAATTATAAAATTTCTATATTCTCTATAATCAAGCCAGCAGAGAACTTTTATATATTCTATATTCCTAAGAAAAATATAAGGACACTTATTTACTATATATTTAATTTTTCTCTACTATCTTAAATTAACTATTTAACCTTAAATATACTATTACTTATAATCTTAATAAACTAGACTCTCTTATTTATTACTTAGATATCTACCCTTTTAATATTAGAATACTATTTAACTATTATTAAGTGATAAGTTTATTCTAATCTAGATAATTATAAATTTTTAATTTATAATAATTCAAGACCCTTATTTCAAAAAAGAAGTTTTAAGTAAGAAATATTATTATTATAACTAGCTATCAGCCAGCAGCCTAAACTTTATTAACCTTAAATAAAGAAATAATAATAATAAGTAGAAATAGTTTAGATTAAGGATAATTAATACTAGTCTAAATAATAGATACTATCATAATATTAGAACAATATATTATTAACCTAGAAATATAATATACTCACTACTTAGTTATTAAGATTAGAAAGATTAAATCATTCTTAGGAGAATAAGAAACCCTTAAGGTATTCTTAACTTAGTTATAAATCTATTTTAGTAATAATATTAATAGGATTATAATTAAATAGAATAAGATTCTTACTATATTAAGCTTCTTCACTAAAAAAGTAATAAAATAATTTACTCCTTACATAACTAATTAGATTAGAAATAATAATAAATAAATTAAACTTAAAACTACTAATATATTTAATACCTTTATATATTTTAAAGAAAAATTATATTAATTATTTAGAACTATTAATAAATAACTTAATATAACTTATTAGATTAAAAACATTAAGTAATATAGATCTATTAGAGACTATATTTCAAGATTCCTTTAAGTATTAGGATATCTTAAGTAGAATAATTAAAGATTATAAGATTAGTTTTATAATAATCTAAAAGACAATATTAAAGATTAGATCTTATAGATTATATCTTATCCTAATATATTTAAGAAAATAATAAAAACAGCATTATAGATTAATATAGCACTATATATATAATATATAGAATAAGGAAATTTTTAATATTAACTAAGATATAACACCAATATATCCTAGAGAAGGACTAAAGACTAAAATAGTGATATTATTATATAAATAAATACTATACTAACTAAAGAAAAAAAGAAGAAACTAATTAAAAAGAAAGCCTGCTTTAATTATAGAATACTAAAACATTTTTTATAATAATATTAAAAGCTAAAGAAGACTTAAGAAATAGCTAATTAAAAATTATAATAATATATTATAATAGCTATCTATATATATACCCTAGATAAGAGCAGTATTAAAGAATATTTAAAAACTAATAATAAACTAGTAGAATAATATAAAAAGGAATAAATCTAGCTATAAGAAAATAAATAAAAAAAATATTATAAAAACTATAAAGACAGTAAGAAGTATAAGAAAAGATTAAAATCTTAAAAAATATAAAAAGAATTCTACAAGAATAGATAACACTAAATAAAGAAGAAATTAAAAAAGTACTAAGAAAGAATAATTATAAATCCTCTATCTAAGTACTTATAACTATATATAAGGATACTTACTATATAGTTCTAAGGAATAATTAGAGTTATAAAGTATAGGAATAATTACCTATAAAAGAGATACCTAGAGGCTATAAGCTATTAAAAAGAAAAGAACTAGAAGATAGTAGTAAAAAAACTAACTATAAAGATTCCTTACTAATTAAGTTATTTCATGCTTAATTAGTATTATAAAAAGATAATAAAAAAATAATAAGTTAGCTATCCCTATATTAAGACTAAAAGAAACCCTACCTAGATCTCTATAAAAGAATTAAGAAATAGATTAATAACCTTATAAATAAACTAAGTTATACCTAGAAAAGTAATTATACTAATAAGATAATATATAATAAAAAAATATATAAGAGTAATTAAAGCTATAATAATATATAGATTACTAAAGAAGAAATTAAAAAATTATAGAATCAGAAAGATGACCTATATAATTATATACCTATAAAAGTAATTTACTAGAAAGAATCTTAATATATTTAGAAAGAATATATAAATATATGTAAGAAATATTATAAATAGATATATTAAGAATACCTAAAATATAGACATAGTAATAAGATTCTAATAATAATTTATAAATAAATCTTAAATTTAAATAGGTATTAACTATATAATAGATAATTAGAATATATATTAAACTATATCTATATATATTATCTAAACTTAGTAGAATATATATATAATAAGGTATACTAGATAATCTATTATAGTAATAAATATAAATTCTACTACTTTAGTAAGAAAATTAATTAATAGTTTCTAAAAATACTAGGCATTATCTTATAATTAAAATATATATATCTTTAAAGAAATCCTAAATACTAATATATATAATAAAAGTAGATATCTAGTATATTTAAGCTTATCCTAAGATAAATATTAAGTAGTATTCTATTAAGATTATTATAATAGACTCTTTAAGAACTATTTAAAGGAATATATTTAAGTAGTATAAAGCTATATAGATTAATATTAAAAGAAATACCTAATTATAACTATAATTAACCTAAGATATTAAACTATTATTATTTTAGTAGAGATTAATAATAAGAAGTTATAAATCTTACTTAATTCAGGAGCTACTAGCAATTATATAAGCCCTAAAGTTATAATAAAACTATAAATTAAATAGTATAAGATAATATAATAGGTTAATATTATAAGAATTAATAGAAAGCTATAATATAAGGATATTAGATAAAGATAGAATTATTACTATTAAAATCTAGATCTTATATTATAACTCTTTTATTTAATATTATAATAATAACTAGATATAATACAATGCTAGAAATACTATAGTTATAATAATAGAACCTAGTTATTAATTAGATAACTAGAATAGTCTTAATTAATAATTAAATCTTATAGACTAAGTTAGGAGAATATAAAGAAATTATAAGCTTATAGGAAGGATTAGAAAATAACCTTCTACAAGCAAGGCTAAAGATAAATATTAGTTTAGATAAACTAGAAGTATAGAAGGTAATATAATCTATTAAATAAATAAATAAAATAAAATAAATATAATTTAAAAAAAATAGATTAAAAATAGCTAGAATAATAAGCTACAATATAACTAAAACTTAAGGAGTTATATAAATAAGAATTAAAAGAGGTATTTATAAAGTTATCTAAGAAATATTATAATTTTATTAAATTATTTATAAAAAAAGAATACTAATTACTAAACTATAAAAAAGAGTATAAAGTATAAATACTATTAAAACTAAGATATATACTATTATTAATTAAGTAATAATATAAATTAAAAGACTAGCTAGAATTAGAAAATAAATTTATTAGAGAATTCTTAGCTATAGGATATATATATAAAAAATAAAGACTAGTATTAAGTAGACTATTATTTATACCTAAAAAAGATAGAATAGAATAACTAATTATTAATTACTAAGCATTAAATAATAGAATAATTAATAATATAAATAAAGCACTATATTAAGAATAGAAAAAAGATCTTTTATAAGAAGTAAAAATTATAATTATCTTTAATATTTAATAGAGTTATTATAACCTTAGGACTACTAAAAAAGATATTTAAAAAATAGTATTCCTTATAGATATGAATTATTTAAATAGGTAGTTATATTAATAGAATTAAAATAACTTCCTATAGAATTTATAAGATTTATAATATATATATTAATTAAGTTTCTTAATAAATTTATTATAGTATACTTTAATAATATTATTATCTACTCTAAGAATATTAAGGAATATAATAGCTATATATAAGCAGTAATAACTAAACTTATAAAAGTAGAATTAATCTTTAAAATTAAAAAATATAAATTCAATACTACTATAGTTAATTATTAGAAATAATTTATATACTAGAAGGATTGAAGATCTAACTAGAGAAAGTAGATATAATTATATATTAGCCTATACTAATAGATATAAAAGAAGTTTAAAGATTCTTAAAAGTAAGTAGATATATTTAATAATATTTATAGAATTACTCTATAATTGCCTAACTATTAACTAATTTACTTAAGAAAGATTTTAGATTTAAATAGATAGAAGAAAGAGAATAAGTATTTAACTATATTAAAGAATTAATTAAGAATATACTAATACTTATACTAAATAATTTAGATAAATAAAAAATTATTTAACTAGATATATTAAGATATATATTAAGAATAATACTTAAATAAGTAAGAGATAATAATATTATATAAATTATTACCTTCTATTTAAGGAAATTTATTATAGTAGAAAGAAACTATAATATTTATAATAGAGAACTACTTATAATAATTAAAGCATTTAAGTAATAGAGATACTATCTATAAGAAGTTAAGAAAGAAATAATTATAAGAAGTAATTATTATAATCTTAAATATTTTATAATAATAAAAGAGTTAGTTAGATAATAAATATAATAGGTAGAATACTTATTAAAGTTTAAATTTTAAATTAAGTATATTAAAAGAAAAGAAAATATTATTATAGATACCCTTAGCAGAAGATTTAATTATACTATAGATCTTAAGTAGCTAAAAACTAATATATTAAAAGAAGATAAAGATAGAATATACTATAATATTAAAATAATACTTATTACTATAATTATTATTAATAAAATAGAATTCTATTAGTAAATAGTAGAAGTAATAAAGAAAAATAAAATAATTATAATAAAGATTACTAATAAAGAAGTAACTAAATAGAAGGAATTAGTATAATAGAATAGATTAATACTAGTACCTAAGGAAATAGTTAAAAAAATTATTAAAGAATACTATAATTCACTATTATAAGGACATTAAGAAATTAATAAGATAATTAAAAAGATATAGTAATAATATTACTTCCTAATAATAAGAAAGTATATATCTAAATATATTAATTAATATAATAATTATAAAATAAACTAATTAACTATTAACTATATAAAAAAATATAATTATTAGAGATACTAGAAAAACTATAGAAAAATATTATAATTAATTTTATATAAGGACTATTAAAATCTAAAGATCTAATTATAGGACTATAGTATACTAATATAATAATTATTATTAATAGATTAATAAAATATATTATTATATAACTAATATTAAAAGATTTAATAGTAGAATAATATATAATACTTATACTATAAGAAGTATTTAATTAGATTAGATTACTAACTAAGATTATTTTAAATTAAGATAAGCTATTTAGATTAAAATATTAGTAAATAATTATTAAAGTATATAGAATTAAGTATAGCTTATTAATAGTAAATTACTAATAGATAGATAGACTAATTAAAAGAATAATATAGATTATTAAATAATATTTATAGCACTATTTAAATTAAAACTAAGATAATTAGATAGAAAGATTACTATTAATATAATTTATATTAAATAATATAAAAAATATCTTTATAAAAGAAATACTATACTTTACTAATATAGGAAGATATCTATAAATATTATAGACTTCTATATTATTAGATAGAAGCTTTAATAAAGTAATACTATAGGCAGTATATATATAATAGATATATATATAATAATATCTAAAGATATTTAATAGATAGAATAAAAAATAAAATAATATTATAATATAAGATATAAGTATATACTAATTTTATAAAAAAAGAAAGAAAGTTTATCTTCTATAATAAATACTAGATTTAAAAACTTTTAATATTAAAAGTAAATAATTAAGTAATAAATTTAATATAGTCAAATATAAACTATTTAAAATTATAAAAAAACTTAAAAATAATAACTATTAACTCTAGCTACTAATAAGAATATATATATATTTAATATTTTATATTTTGCTACTAGAACCTATAAAAAATCTAGAAAATAAAAATAATAAAGTAGATAATAAAGAATATAAAATAAAAAAAATCCTAGACTAAAAGTAAAAATTAGGAAAATCTACTACTTAATTAGATAAAAAGAATACTCATTAGAAAATAATTTATAAAAATCTATTAAGAATTTGAATTGCTATAATAAGATTTAAAAGTATTAAATAATAATTAGTTTAGAAAAGAAAAAGTAGTAAGCTAGAAAAAATTATCTATAATTAAACTATTAATATTACTAGAATTAAATATTACTATAATTAACTTTTATTTCTTATACTTTATATCTTATTTTATATATTTTTCTATTACCTTTCTTTCTTCCTCTTTCTTTAATATTTCTAACTCCTTAACATCCTTTATATCTATTTAAATAAACTAGCTAGTATATTTTTAAAGAAGCTTTTATTACTTCTTAAAATAAAATAACTTTATAAGAATTACTTCTTTATTCTTATTAATCTTTTATTATACTTCTAACAACTTCTTCTATATAAGATTAGATAAAGCTATTTTAATATATTTATACTAATTATTATAAATATACTTACTATAGTGCTTTAAGATTTCTAATTTAATATATTTTTTATTTTACTAAGAACAACAAAGATAAGGAATTACTATAATAATCTTAGATTATTTAATATGCTTATAAAGATTATTCTTTAATATATTCTTATATAATAATATAGTTAGCTTATTACTATAATATAAATATTTTAAGAAATAAAAATACACCTATGCTATAGATGGGAAATATAGACTACTTATTATACTATTAGGATTAGGCCTTGACATTTCCCATGGAACCCTGATGAAGTCACTCCCAACTCCCATGCCCGTACTTCCATGGAACCCTTTTAGCCTTCGTACTCCCGCCCATGGGAATTCCCAATGTCCTATTGGGAATTCCTATTAGTCCCGCCAAGACCGAATTCTGTGCATAACTTACTAAAATAAGATAGATAAATTGCTGACTTATTAGTGTAAAATATTGAAATTTGTATCTGTTTTAATTATTATAATTAAAATTATTAGTTCATTATAAGAACTATTGAGAGATTGTAGCTATTTGATATATTGTTTTGGTATTTGAAATCTTTAGAATTAAGAACTTGAGATTTGTTCTAAGCCTCTAAGAACTAAAAGTGTAAAAATAGTATATAGAAGTATGATTGCAATCTTAAACTATTGATTTGTTAATCTAGATCCTTGGATTGAAGGAATATATATATCTATATGTGTTATATATATGTAGTATTTGTATTGATCTCTTATTGATTGATCTACTATATGCTAATGATTACTCTGACTGTAGCTTTATATAATATTCTAGCTATAGTTTCTACTGTTATTTTATTTATTATTCTATCTAGTAGATTAAATAGTTATCTCTGTGATGATTATACTCTGTTATTCTAATTGTTGTTCTTTAATAACTCTCTTGTGAGAGGTGCCGGCGGATGGCGCAGCGGTCAACTGCGCCGTCCCGGAGGGCCCGCTTCCGCGTGTGTGTTGGCAAAGGCCGCCTCCCCTTTGCCCCCGTCAACGTGGGCCCGTGGGTTCGATTCCCGCAGCCGGCACCCCAAATAATTGACCAACCCGTCACGGGCCCCCTAACCCGTGAATGAATCGAGGGCTCAACCCTAGCCCCCTACTAGGTTTGAGCCCTAATTTGTGCGTCCCTGTCCTCGTCCCCACTCCTATTCTAGCCCCTCCTGTTATAAGTCCTTGGTGAGAAGGCAATGTGTTAAAACCATAAGGTACTATTCTTATTAAGGGATAATCGCCAAAGGGTGTACGGCCCCTAAGCCATATTACACCGAGAAATTGCCCCAATCTATGTACTATATTAAAATATTGACGCTGACTAAGCTTTAAAGCCAGTTATGTGATCTAAAGGTCTGTCATAAACTGTATGTTTCCATATGGACTATAAACTTGATTAAAACAAACAAACAAAATAACTCTCTTGTTTATAATCTAGTTTGGAAGTAATAGGAAGTCCTGTAGGACTATTAGGAAATTCCCAAGATAATTAGGACTTCCTATGGGAGTAATGGGAATTCCTATTACTATGGTTAATCACTGATTGTGTTTATATGGGGCTATGTATTAGTTTTATAGATCTCTTATAAAGTATATTGCTTTTTTATAATTATGAGGGATTTAGGGAGTATTGTACCCCCTTATAACTATTAAAATATAATCTATTCTTTGCTCTCTAAATTATTAACTCTTGCTAGGTAAGTTCTTTATTCTTTAGCATATAATTATGTCTTAATTTAGTTAGTTTTCTGATTAGGGCCTATCATCTCTCTTTGAGGATGATATAGATACTTTCTTATATATACTAATAGATGAGCTATCTATTTTTATATCTAATCCTTTATTAGTTACTATAGATATAGATTTACCTTTAATTTCTGTTCTAAGCACTCTTAAATAGATTGGTCCTAATAATAAGAAACTCTAGGTTCTCTACTCTGAGATAAGTAAGAATGATTTTATTAAGTAGTAGTTATAGATAGAGTATGGAAGATCTAGAAGTTAATTAGACTATTAAAAGAAGATTTACTAGGATGCTAAATATTTCTCCTCTACCTAGGATAATTTTAACTAAGTAGCTTATTATATATCTAGTAAGCTAAAGATTATATGTTAGAGATATGGTAAGGATTTTCCTTATCTATATTAATATATAAATAGCACCAATACTATAAAAAGATATTATAAGGTAAATAAATACTAATGTATAAGTGATAATATAGTGAAATAATAAAGTATATAATAGTTAATAGAATTTGCAGTATATTATATAATATCTTATAGTATATATCTATATACTAATTGCTATTAACTAGGCTTATATTTCTTCATAGAGGACATTTAGTGAAGAGAGTTGGGAATAGAAGTAGATTATATTTCTTACTAAGTCTAATCTTCTATTTTAAATCCTCGCCTATCTAGAGCTTCTTGAGCTTATAAAATATAGATAGTAATCTTTAATAACTTTTTTATTACTATCTCTTAAAACTGCTTAATATTGATTTTAGAGTATAGTAAAGAAAGATTAATAGAAAGTTCTCTTAAACCTCTTGAAGGGGTCTAAATTATTAATTACCTTGGACTGCTAGACTTCTCTATTTTAATAAGCCTTTCTTGTTATTACTGGTTATTTTCTTAATTGTAATTAGAACTACTATAAAGTTTTACTAGGTTTTAAGCCTATCTATAGAACATATATAGGTTTTAATCTAAGTACTGTTCTCCTTGAAACCCTATAGTAATTTAATATCCATGACTATGTTCTAGCAATAATAACCAATAATATATTAAATAATAATACTCTAATAGCAAGTATATAAGAGTCTATGTGATTACTTAATCTATTTAATAGTATATTAATTATTTGGATTCTATGCCTAGTATATATTATCTAGCTAAGTCTTAAGGAAGTTCTTGGTCTTATAAAGGTAAATCCTAATAATAATACTACTAATTACTAGTGGTCTGATAGCCAAGCCTAGTCTCTATAATTCTATAAATAATAGTAAGGAATTGTCTATACTCTCTCTAAGGTATAGTAACTCTTAAAGCTACTATAAGAAGGGACTCTGTGAAAAGTATCTAATCTATAGAAGGCTTCTATAGGGTTACTCTTATATATTATTCTAGCTATTACCTCTATAATGGTTATATTACTAATCTACTCTATAGATTTGAGGCTTAGTAGTATTTATAAATGCAAGTCCTTAGTGTTGAGAGGCTTTCCTCAATCTTTAGTCTGGAGTAATGAAACTAGTTCTAATCTAAGATGTTTGGACCTGCTGGAATTCTATATTCTTAATACTTTAATAGGTAAAGTATTTATTATTAGTCTATGATAAATACTGTATTGAGTATAATTAATCCTAGTTCAAGCTTAATAAAGAAGAATAGTGATAAATTAATTATCTTCTTAATATTATATATCTATTTTACAAATAGATAATAGGGCTTTTAAAGATTAAGGATATTACTATTTATAATATCTTTAGAGTCTATAATAAGCTGTTTGATTATTTTAAGACATTGATTTAATAGCTAGAGTATAAACAGATACTATAGAAATAGATGATGCTCTATGCTCTTTATATAGGAAAGGAGAAATTAATATTCTACTACGCTAAGACTGAACAGATCTATAGTAATATCTATATAATTAGAACTATTCTTGCTCTATAATATAAATTATAGTTCTTTTCTCAGAAAGAGTGGGCAGATAATAATTTTGAATGGTGTATGTAATATAAATAGAATCTAGAAAAGTATTTTAAGCCTTATTTATAATAATAAATTAATAATTAATAATCTTTAATAGTTAAACCTTCTGGTTATACTAGTGATGATATGGAAAGTCTTTTTATAGAAGATATGCCTTAGGTTCCTATATAGCCTATGCTAAGTTATTATGATGAATTAACTTGATATCTTGAGAGTGGTATATGTATCTTATCTAATATAGTTTTATAAAGTTATTTAAACTGGCTCTAGAAACTATTAATATTCCTCCTTATGACTTCTAAAGGGTGAAGGAGAAATAATATCTAATATTAGCTATACTGGCTTGGGATATATTTTCTATTCCTATAATAGGAGTAGGTATGGAATATTTATTTAACTTGGCTTGCAATATCTATAGTTATTAATAAGGGTTATTGAATGTGATAATAATCTAGGATCTAATAATGTTCTATTGCCTCTCACAGTTTGATATAGAGAAAGATGATCTAATTCCTAAAAATCTAGTATTAACTTTGGATAAGAGATAGGCAGAGGATGAGCTTAAAGAGGCTTAATCTACTTATCCTAATCCTGATCTAATTAGTAATGATAAGAAAGATATTAATCTTTTAGCTCTATAGGATATATAACCTGCTGTTGAGATATAACTGTATCTTAATAATAAGCTACTATAAAATACTATAGATATATAAGAACTTAAGGAGAATAGAGAATTAGAGAATGAGCTAGACCTCCTACTGCTTTATATATAATAATAAATATCTTAAAGAGTTTGTAAACGCTGTTGATAAGAAGATGAGGAATATTATTAGTCTATTATTAGTATAGACTAGTTAAGAGGATGTTATAGAATCTTTATATTAATAAAGTAGATAGAGTATTAAGAAAAGGGTTCCTGAGAAGGAAGGCTTCTGAAGTATTGAGAAAAGGGTTTCTAGAATCCTTTTCTTAACTATCCTCTAGTATATAATAATTATTTAGTATATATACTATAAGTATAGTTAGTATGATTATTATAGCAAGTCTATTGATCTATTTAAGCTGTTACTTAATTTATGATTTTAGTTACTATTAATTAGAAACATATCCTGTTGTAAATATTAGTCTAACTAGGTCCTATCTTGATTAGGATAGCATTATAAGATGCTATACTTATCTTGTAATATATATAACTATTATAATATAGAGTATCTCTAGTTAATTAGAAGTACTGGAAAGGTTAGAATAGTTAGAAGAATTAGAAGAAGTAGATAGAGTGGTATTATTAGAGAATTATTATATATAGTTAAAAATAGAATACCTAAAAATATAGCTAAGAATTAAACTATTTATATAATTTATGCAAGCAACATGTTTGTACTGTTTTTAGTCCTATTAGGAATTCCTAACTCCTATTGGAACTTCCATAGCAATTCTAGTCCTGCCCATTGGGACTAAAATTTGAAAATTTTAGTCCCATGGACGGGCATGGGAATTTCCCATGGACAAGGTCCCATGGGAAATGTCAAGGCCTAATTAGGATGCTAGCCTTTAGAGAAGAAGATTATTAAAAGAAATCCAAATATTATAACTAATGATTTAGATATCTATGTATAGAAACTAATATAAGATAAAATAAAGGATTATCTAGAAGACTAGAACCCTTAGGGTTAGGGTAATAAAGCCACTATTAAGAATAGCTATATTAAGAATAAAGAAATTATAAAATTTCTATATTCTCTATAATTAAGCTAGCAGAGAACTTCTATATATTTTATATTCTTAAGAAAGATATAAGGATATTTATTCACTATATATTTAGTTTTTCTCTATTATTTTAAATTAACTATTTAATCTTAAGTATACTATTACTTATAGTCTTAGTAAACTAGGCTCTCTTATTTATTACTTAAGCATCTGCCCTTTTGATATCAGAATACCATTTAACCACTGTTAAGTAACGAGTTTACTCTGATCTAGACGATTACGAATCATTGGTTTGCGACAGTTTCCTTCGACCTCGTTAAGCTCCGTTGCATTACATATAATTTTATAGTGTACACCTATGTTGCTATATTTAGCAATTCCCAAGGTTGCAACAATTAGCAGAATGTCACTAGTAATTGATGAAATGGCCGCCGGATCCCACTTTTCGTTTCCACACTACAAAGTCCAAAGTTGTATTTTTACTGCCCGGACCAATAGAGCCATATGATTGCCTGAATATCTTTTGGAGTCCATACCTAGCTAGTTCTTAGCCACTGATGACAGCATCCGACTCGCGAAGGCCGAGAGCGCGCTTTTTCTCGTCGTACTCTCGTTCCGCTCTGATGGCAAAGGAACTCTTGCTGGCGAACAGAATGTCGAGATCCTCCAGGTGACGATTGGCGGTTTCAATGTAGAAGGCCCACACTGGAAGAATCTGAACAAAGCTTAGTAGGGAGAAAATGATGAAGACCCAAAACCCAGCGGCTGAGATAATATATGGAATGATCTCGTTGCAAACGCCGCCTGCAACCGCGAAGGAGACCATGGAGAGCGCGCTACCTTTGGCACGAGTGGCTAGCGGGAATATTTCGGTAGGATATACGAAGCTATTTGGACAAGCGGATTTTCTCAGCAACCTGAAAATACAATACTAAACCCCCCTAGAAGAGAGGAAGGGAAAGGACTTACGCGGCCACAATCCAAGTACCGCCGAACGCCATAGTGTACAGGAACACACAAGCCACGACTCCACTGCCGTAGCGCTTGCTTGCAACTGGATCAACCTCGGCAAGGTCGTACACTTTGTGGGCCAGACCTCCGCAGATCATCAGAAGGCTGCCCATGGTGAACAAGCCGGTCAGCAACAATTTCCTCCTCCCGAAGCGTTCGACGGTGTACGAGGCGATAAAAGTTGAGCACATATAGCCGATAAAGTTGAGCCCAGCAAGAATTGATGGCCAATCCCCAGAATCTGGAATAGAAGTTCGTAGTCAGTGTCAAGAAGGTTCCATCACGTTTCGGGCGAGTGAAACCTACAGCCACTCAAGGCAAATACCTGAGGCCCAAATACAGCGATGACATCTGGACCAGTAAGTTCTCGCATAAAGTGGATACCCATCGCAAGAGCAACCCGCCGCCGAGTGTGAAGCGCATCCTTCTTCCAGATCGTAGAGATAAAGCCATGTGACGCTTGTGTTGCCTCGAGACGGATTGCCGCTTTTATCTCCTCGAGCTCTTGGTTGACCGACTCTTCAGTTGCGAGCAGACGGCAACGAGTCAGGACTTGTCTTGCATCCTCGAGCCTCCCTGTCTGGGCTAAATGACGGGGAGTCTCTGGGAAGAATGGGGCAACGAACAGGATGACCAGGAGAAACAATATTTGGAAGCCTAGAGGGAAACGCCATGAGAAGTTCAGCGATCTAGTCTTCAGACATCCATATTGCATCCAGTAAACGCTTCGTATGGTTAGTGATACACCGAGCATAAATTTTGAGCGGGGGGGCATGTTAGCTTACACCTGAGCACCAAAAATACCAAGGGCGTATTGAACAGCGACGAACGCGCCTCGCAGATTGTAGTCTGCCAGCTCGGAGGTCCAGATAGGCGTAACAGTGTTAAGGTGTCCACATCCCACTCCGCTGATGATTCGGGCGATGGCCATCCAAGTGAAATTTTGAGCTCCCGCTAATAGTGCGCCACCCAGTATGCCCCAGATACAACCCATCTGGATAGATCTGAGCCGTCCGAGTGAGTCTGCATAGCTACCCGACAAGATAGCTCCTATTCGAGTCGTTTAGAGCCAAGGCCCATAGATTTGAGGTTTGTCGAGGATTTGAGGATGCCTACCAATAAAGAACCCAGCGAACCACAGACTTACAAGACCCCCAACTCGTGCGGCGTCACCAGTTGTTCCGTGATTGATGTTCATGCGTTGCAAATAGTCCGGATTAATGTTTATTTGAGCCATGACGGCCGAGTCATAGCCAAAGAATAGGATACACGTTCCGGCGAAGGAAAGGATGGCCAACAGCATCGGCTTCCCGGAAAGCTTGAGGCATCGCGACTGCGAGTAACCCCCAGGAATCGATCTTGCCCATGTAGGCTCCGCTGCCAATAAGTCAATGATGGGAAGGAAGAACAGAACGCAAGGGGAATTTTTTTACATACAATGGAAGTACTGTTCAATAGGGTCTGGGTCAGAGTGTTCGGCTGCGCGATCTTCGACCTCTGATTTGGTGCACACTTTGTCTTCATCCATTTTGACCGATATGTATATCTCTTTCTGCAATGTACTGTACTGATGGTGTTGAGGAGTGAAGGCCAGGAGGGGAGACCGTGGTTGACTTAGTTCTTGAAGGAAGATTACCAGCCGGGCAAACTCATTAACGCCCCTTAGTCTCGATTATTTCCCCGGACTGGTTCGTCTGCGTGGATGCGAGCTCCCCGCAGCGAAGATAATACTAGATCCCCACGGGGAAGTTGATAGTGCTATAACTGGAGCGCTCGGATATCATTTTGGCCGTTAGTCTCTTAGAGCAGCTGAAGCGGGACGGAATGGTGAATTTCGGCGAAAATGCGCAAGCTTTTACTCTACATAACCACTCCAAATTCGGCATTCTAGATGCGATGGTATCTTAGATTGGTAGGATTCTTAGTTGCGGGGATGAGAACATTGTCGGGTTTATGCCAACGTCCTATAAAAGCGGCAGTATGCTAGTTCGAAGACATAAGATAAGAGTGGAAGTCCACGAGAAGGACCAACATCTAGCACGTTAGACCCTCTCATGATCCTGGTCCACGAAGGTGGATTGGCTTGGGCTGATCCACCACTCGCTCTTTGTTCATCCGCTCGGCTCTGCTATGTTCCAACTTCCAGTAAATTCCATCCAGCGTGTAGGGCCTCCTCTACGAAGGTGGATGTCGGCAGAAGATACTAGGTATGTGGGAGGAACCAGCTGCATCGGGTTTAACCAACTGCCTCGTAAATTTTCACATTCAGAAGCCTTAGAAAGCTTCTCGACTCATCAGCTCCGTCATGTAGGAATCTATACACTCATTGGCTTACTAATAGGTAGTATCTCGGAGAGTTTGCCATACCCCGCCCCCGGCATTAAATTACGTAGAACCACCAATTTTCAGTCTATATAACCGCCAGTTGCAGCTCTTAAACACAGCTCTTCAATCGTAGACAGCCCGATTCATCTGGTTCTCCAAGAACGGGGCCACGCCATGAATCACTCAACACGCCGAGCGTACCGGCGCCACAAGCGCAAGCTTGCATGTCGATACTGCAGTGCTCGCCACATCAAATGCAGGACACCAGAGCCTTCATCAACAGATCCGACCGAAAACAACAGCTACCAGCGATGTCAGGCTTGTCTACTGGCAAACGAAGAATGTGAGCCAGGCAAGTCGACCAACGTCTCGTATGTATTGATCAAGACGCAGTGTTATGTCTTGGGTCGAGCTTGCTGACCTTAGCATTTGACAAGCTCTGGCAACTTATGTGCAGACTCGCATTCAGCTGCTCCGAATGGCTTGCAGACGCTTCCTGCGGATCGTGGAGACTCGACAACCCCCAGTCCATTCCAGGGCCAGGATCAACTAGTCACAGCCGATCTACCGGGTGCTTTCTTTAGTCCTCAGACTCCGGCAAAAAGCCCCCAAATGCAGTCTCCTTCTCATGGCTCCGCAGAGGAGCAACCGGAGGAAGGATCCGAAATGCTTCTTGTCCAGCTGATGAACTCTGAAGAGCACGAGGACATACCGCAATCAAGGAATGTCGCCAATAAGGTTATGTATTTTGGAAATGACTCAATCTGGGCCTGGACCATTCAGAAAGCCCGCGGGGGCGATGGTCAGCAATCGGCCAGCCCTATATCAGTCGGCACAAAGTCTGCTAATGTCCATTATCCGGTTCCGACTACTCTAGATGATCGGCCCCATGGCCTCCCGGAAGAAGGCGATTTAAAGCAAGAGGAAATGGACTTGCTACGGAAAAAAGGCGCCTTTTCCCTCCCACCCCTGTTCGTGCAGAAAGCACTCCTTGACGCGTATTTCCGATGGATTTTCCCAATGCAACAGATCCTGGATCGTAAAAAATTTCTCGACGACTTTGAAACTGGTCGGGCGTCTATAGTCCTCCTTCAGGCACTGTTCTTTGTATCAACGACCTGTTGCGATGAGGATATCATCAAGGCAAATTGGGGAAGCAGACGTTCCGCACAACTTACTCTCTACCAACGAGTCAAAGCACTCTACGACGCAGACTGTGAGAAAAATCGGGTTACAGTGATCCAGGTACTTTTCTTAATGACCTTCTGGTGGGGAAGTCCCACGGAAGAGAAAGACTGCAGTCACTGGTTGGCAGCCGCAGTGCGGCTGGCCCAAGCCAACGGCATGCATCGATCGTATGGTGAACCCTTTCGAAAGACCTGCTTGTTTCGCACTGATATTTGGCAGAACAAAGCACTCCCCCTTGTCTCTCAAAGATCAAAAGCTGTGGAAGCGGATTTGGTGGACCTTTTATGTACGCCATGAATTAATGGTATTGCCGGCTTTGCTGTCCACTAATTGACATAGGTGCGAGACCGTTTTGATGCGGCGTCCCTCGGACGACCAATGCTGATTCATGACGATGACTGTGACGTTGAGCCGCTGGAAGAGAGTGACTTCGATGATATCTCCACCATGCTCGGTGTCCGGCATTCAGTTGAAATGGCTAAATTGGCGATCTTACGTTTGTATTGACTCTATACGTGCGCGAGGCCAACAAGGCTAATAGTGGCAGTGGGCAAGATCATCAAGGCCACGCAGAAAAATGAGAATACCGATACCTTTAGAAAAGAGATGGATGAAAACCTCACCGCTTGGGAGAGGTGTCTACCAGAATGCCTTAAAAATTCCGCAGATAACAACCAAGAGGCACAACTGCTGGCGAACATGCTCCGCCTAGGCTTTCAGTATCTAAGTCACAAAACTTTCCTCCTGTATACGATACTGACTTCTCTTTAGTTGGTGCAAAATCTCACTACATCGGCAAATCTTCCTGGAGGGAATACCACAGCATGATCTTTGCGTGGCATCTGTTTCTGCGAACGCTGTCACTCGAATCATTGAGGACTTACTCGCTGAGGGACTTTTTCGTCGGGCCTCCGTACATCTGTATGTTCCTATAAGTTCCTTGTGACTTTCGTCATTTGTGCTTACAATTTCTTCCCAAGCATTGCGATTTTGTTCGCCTGCCTTACTATCCACGTCATTGAATTACGGCGAAGTAACGGATCACGACGCCGTGTGTTAAAGCATAGATTACAACTTTGTGTATTGGCTCTTTCAGAGTTCAAGAACTATTGGCCGTTTGTAGGATGGATGTATTGGCTTTTTCGCAAGCTGGTGGGAAGACTCCTGGTTGAGGACAATCCGTGTGACCGAAGTGGCCCAGAGTACGATGTTCGTAATTGTCTTAGCCGATCGATGGATTCTGGAACCTCCGTTGGTACTCAAAATGAAGGCATTGTAGCTGAACGTGCTTTTACGACAATGCCGATGTCACTCGGTGGGATGCATGCACATTTCACCAACTCTCGCGCAGCACCTACCTCTGCAGCGGAGACCACGTCTGGAGCAGCCTCATTCGAGAACTTTTTGGATCCGTTTGCGTCCCTTGACATGATACAATGGACCGATGCTCAAGGAGAGCCTTTTGGCTCTTTGGCACTGGAGGATTTGACATGGCCTTAATCTTCCAATCTACATAGATGCCTTACTCTAGCAATGCAATGCTGAGCAGTAATCTGAAAAGCGTGTTCGGTTGGACGGAAGTCTTTCACTATCAAATTTTCGATAGTAGTGACATTTCCCTCCTGTGGAGTAATATCTTGTTTGTACTTTGTCTGGATCCGATAGAGACCCCAATTCAATCAACCCCACTACTGTACCAAAATACTGAGGACCAAAGCGGACATTGAAAGCGAACTCGCATGAGATCAACCCTTTAAAGATCTACAGCGCATCAAAATAAGACTCCTGAGGAAGTCAACAGGCCTCAAGTGAAGGAAGCAAGAAAATTCCGACAAGTATACGTTCTAGCTGCCGGAACCGCCTGGCGAATCTCAAGGTTATAGTAGCACAATTACGGCCTTGCAAAATTTCCTATTCCCGATCTAGAACATCGTTAGGGCATGAGAAGAACGTACACTACAGTGCTGTACATTACGGCGCGCTTACTTCGCCTACGTACTTCGCCTTTTCTCGGCTGGAATGTGAAGTATGGCGAGGCCGCACCGAAGCCTATCATAAAACGTGCCGCAACCCTGAAATCTCAGTAATGCTCTTGAGGCACCTGTTATTCCCGGTTTATTTTATTTCTTATTTTTTTTTTTACCGTATCGATTCAGAAGCCCTGTCTGCCTTTTCCATTCAGGTAAGGAACGGCTTCTTCAGCGGTCAATCAACCTGCGTTAAACAGCCATGCCTCTCCAAAGCGATATAACGGTAAACTATGACAAATTTGACCCCTCTTCCATATCTTCGGCTACCTTGTCCTTTAATCAAAGGCTGCAAAACTCAATGGCAGAGATACCAAAATGGTACGAGGTTGGTAGCTCTCATACCACTCCTGCGCATACAGCTCTTCCGTGAAAACAATCTGCTAGTAAAAGTGGCATGGAAAAAGATAGTCACTAATCACCTCACCGTTTTTAGATTGGAGCCGATACATACAGAGCCCTGCGTCAAGATGGGCGCACGCCCCTGCCCGCTCCAATCCTCTCGCCTACTGCGAGAAACGTCACCGTTCCATCGCGGGATCCCCAACGAAGCATTCCTTGCCGGTTACTGGGACCTCCTACAGGAAAGCCGCAGGCCGTATTTATGCACATCCATGGTGGTGGATGGGTCCTGAATGACGAGGCTTCATCAGACGCTTACCTGCAGACTGTGGCCGACACCTGTGGCCTGTTGTGTCTGTCAGTTGGCTATCGGCTCGCACCCGAGTTTCCCTTCCCCGCCGCGACTGAAGACTGCTACGATGTTGCCGAATGGTTAGTAGACAATGTGCAGGCTAAGTTTGGCTGCCCGCTGGCTTTTGTTGGTGGCGAGAGCGCCGGAGCAAACCTTGCGGTACTTACGATGCTCCATCTGGCTCACTCACCAGTGGTGCAATATGCGGATTTTCGGTTCTTGGGTCTCCTTGGCCATTATGGAACATATTCGTTGCAATGGTTTCCAAGCATGAAAAATTTCAAGAAAGACCCTCCGCTGGTGCTAGATGAGGATATTATGACCAATTTCCGAGAGGTGTATCTGCCCGGACTGACGACTGATGAACTTATTTCGCCGCAAATATCGCCCCTGTTTGCAGACCTTGCTACCGTAAATCTGCCCCCAGCATTCTTTACTTGTGGTACAGAGGACTGTTTGCTGGATGATTCGGTTTTCATGAGTGTAAAGTGGATGACAGCTGGTGGAGAAGCCATCATTCGGATTTATCCTGGAAGTCCGCATGGATATATTATGTTTCCAAAAGATGTCCACGAAAATGTTACCGCCGCCTTGCAGGATTTACAAATGTTCGTGCGTGCTAAAATGGCACGCGAAGAGAGGTCCACGCCACGCTGTGACTTGCAGGGAGTGCCTCAGGGCTCTCTCAGACTGGCTTAGGAATGGAACTTCGTCTTCCCTGGTGATGGACTCCATACAGCTGTGGCAGTCTGGAGCTGTAGGGACCTGGAGGCTGAGTAACTGAATGCAGGTGGTGGGTATTGAATAGGCGAGATTAGTAGAAGGAAGACAGAAAGGCAGAGACTTCAGTCTTGACATCATTCAACGATACTCATGATTTAACTTCAACGAAAATTGGGTCCTTCCCTTTGTGTTGTATAACGCTTTTGAATTGCTATATTGAGACTTCTTTTCCAAAGTGATACCCTGAATGTGTTCATGGTCTTGAGATGGGTGAAATGCTCTCGGAATTGCTACCGTCTAACCCATACTGATAGCAGTAGCAAGCCTTCCATCATAGGCAAGATCAATTTCTGCACGTATTTTAGGAACTTTTAATGCCTGTAGGTTTGTGCGCAAATGATGGGCTGAAAGTCGAGTGAAACTAACCCTAAGGGTGTTCAGTTTACTCGGATATTGCCCTACGTGTAACGTCTGAGCGTTGTCAGGGTACAATCCCTGGACTTTGACGCGAAAATTAACTTGAGCAGGACAGATCAGCGTCATAGGATCTCGGCCTTCGTGCTCAAACGAGAAATTGTCGAGAATATCTTTTGCGTATACCTACTTCACCTAAGAAATGCGCGACTGAACTTTGTCAGCATCGCCGAGGGCTCGTCGGAACTAAAACGGTAACTAAAATACGACCAAATCCCAATTGCACCAAAAAAGAGTACTGTTTGAATAGCGATCCTACGAATCACCGTACGGAGATGCCGTACGCTGTCGATTCGTACTATGAACGGATCGGGATTACTATTCTCCAGGCGCTAAGGCGCAACACCATATAGTTAATGTATCTAGGCACCCCGGCCCCCTAGTTTTGGGGGTCAGTCTTCAATATTATTACATTTCGTGCTATATAGCAAGGCTCGCCAGGTAGGGCAATTGGACCGCCCTAGCTTACGATATCCTACGCTTCGTGATACGGGGCGTAGCTAAACCAACAAGTACCCCTGAGTGGGAGTTTTTTGGTAATGGTATGTAACGGGTGCGAACGTTCCGTATTCGCTCGAAATATTTCCAATACTTAGGGCTCACGAGTCACGTGCCGCATCTAGGTCGAGACAAGATTTCGGCGAAAACGGCCTCATGCTTTTTGTCCGTCGTTAGCTGGTTTCAGGATGTTGTCCGGCAAATCGCTGTGGAGTAAATACTCCAACCTCGGGTCTTTATGAGTTTTTCTTCGAGTCGTGAGAAGGCGCCTTGGTCTTAGCAATCTGCGGAAGTCATAAGAGAGGATCTGCTGTTTGCGTGGCTAAGTAATTTTGTAAAGTAACAGAGAAGAGTTGAATCTTCTGTGGTAGTTTGGGCGACGGATATAGTTACCATGTCTCCTCTCTTAATGAACGGGTAAGCACGAGTATCCCTGCGCCTTTCACAGCATTGTGTTAATTCTATCTTGTAGGGTCGGTCTTGTAACGGGAGCTGCTTCTGGGATTGGTTATGCCTGCGCTCGAATCCTTGTCGAAGAAGGATGCACGAGACTTGTGCTATCTGACCTGAGCAAAGAAGGGCTTGAGAAACTCTCCCAGCAACTGAAAGAGATAGAACCCAGTGTGGAGACTCTCTTGTTCACGGGTGACATGTCCAGCGAAGCCGACGTTGATCGAATGGTGGAAGAAGGCGCTCTGAAATTTGGTGCAATTCATTATTGCATTAATAGTGCAGGCGTTACCAGCAAACCACGCCTGCGAACCCATGAGCTGGGAGTCGAAGCATTTGATCGCGTCATTAACACCAATCTTCGTGGGATCTGGATGTGCGAAAGAGCACAAATCCGCCAAATGCTCAGACAGCCTGCTACACTAAAGACACGCAACAATGCTGCTTCCAGTCCGCTTCAACGGGGTGCCATTGTGAATATTAGCAGCATCTTTGGTCTCACAGCCCATCCTACCGCTGGAGCGTACCCTGCTTCAAAAGCTGGAGTCTTGGGCGTAACACGAACAGATGCCGTGGCGTATGCGACGGACGGAATTAGAGTTAATGCAATCTGTCCTGGCTTCATCAATACGCCTCTAGTCGAACAAGCCAGGTCCAGTGGTGCCGATTATTCGAAACTAGTCGGGCTAATACCATTTCAGCGTTTTGGGACATCGGAAGAAGTCGCCGAGGCCGCTGTCTGGCTAGTGAGCGAGCGAGCAAGCTATATTAGCGGTGTTGAATTGCCTGTGGACGGCGCCTGGGTGAGAGCTTGTAATACGTAAGGAATACTGGTAAAGTGGTCGAATCGGTTGTCGGTTGTGAGAATCGTTGGGTCATTCTAGTCAGATACACACATACAGATTGAATTAGCTTGCAAATACATGAAACTTCCTTGCTCTCTTTATTATACAGGATTACAGAAACAAGTATGTGGCCGGCAGGTTTGTGCGCGACGTTGAAAATCTTTCGCCGATCTATTTGTACTATGGTCTGATGATGCTTTGCTCAGGTGGAACTCCCTGAAATACGCTGTGTGGACAATTTTGAATTATCAAAATAGCCCGGTTATAGCAACCTAGAATCTTTGAATTATCAACTTCACGAGTGCTGAATTCCAGGTCCTGCATTAATAAAGGACAATGCCCCAATACATACAGCAAGAGTAGTAGACGAGTACATGAATGGCTCCCTAATAATTGAATTCCAGGGACCAATTGGCCTCCATATTCCCTAGACCGAACCTCATTTATCATAATGCGATATTTACAGCAATGACACCCTCGAAAGAAAGGCTAGATTCCAAACTGTATCGTCAATGTCTGGCATGAGTTGTCGTACCATTGGGTTCAGATTTCTCAACTAGGCGCGACGTATGCCACCCTTGATAATGGTTTTCCAGACTCCTGTCAAGCATTTGCATATAAGTGGGTAGTCCTCCTGCCCAACTCAGAGGCTGAACTTTCTTTCCTGGAATATTCGCGCCCGACCACCAGCTGTGCAAGCAGTTAATATGTGAATCGACGAGAGAAGGACAGGTAGACTTATCTTCCCCTTTGAAAAGAGTGTGGCATCCCATTCCTCGCGAACCATCTCAAGCCACTCATCCGCAGACGCTTCTGTCGCCTCGAAGGTTTTAATCTTGTCCGTCTCGAGCTTCTCGACCACCTTTGCTAACCAGCGGGCCTGGGATTGTATGCACGATGGTCCGTTCCTGTTTCTCATTAGGGGACGATGATTTATGGTAGCAGAATACACTTACGAAAAGGTCGTCGGAGCCTGTGGCCCGAACAAGTAGAACATGTTGGGGAACTTCGGCACTGCGATACCGATTGATGTCTTCACGCCTTCTACCCAATGCTGCACGAGAGTCCTCCCATCCGTGCCGCGAATCTGGATATCCATGAAACCACCAGTCAGCGCATCAAAACCGGTGGCAAATATGATCATGTCGACATCCACTTGGCCAGCGGCGGTTTTCAGACCCGTAGCATTGATCTCTTCGATAGGAAAGCGATTGACATCAATAATGTCGACATTGTCTTGATTCATCACTTCAAAGTAGTTCTGCTCTAGTGAAGGTCGCTTTGCACCGTATGGGTGTGGCGGGACTTCCGGGGCCAGTAGTTCCCCCTTTGCTGGATTATTGATTCGCTTGAGAACCATTCGGCGCCAGAAGTCGTACGCTGCATCGTTTGCTTTCTGATCTGTCATCAAGTCTTTATACCCGGCAACCCAGAACTGAAGGCCGCCGTCTTTGACAAGACTTTGGTAGAACTTCTCTCGCTCTTCCGGCGTGTCATCAAACGTGTTTTTATCTGTGCGTTCATATGGGACGCCACCTGCTGTACTTTCACATTTTTTGAAAGCCTCCGCGTAAATCCCCGTTTCTTTCTTTTTCTGTTCTTCAACGGGATCCAATTCTCGTTGAACCATTGGAAGACTTGACAATTCTGTCAGGCAGGCCTACATATGACGGTCTGAGTGACTTACCAAAGGTTTGGTGTGCGCTGGTATACCGTGATGTGCTTGCTTTGTTTTCCAGCTTCCTGAATCACCTGGATTCCACTTGCGCCTGTGCCTATGACTGCAATGCGTTTATTCTTGAGGCTAACACCGTAATGTGGCCAGTGTGCTGTGTGATACAGCTCGCCTTGAAACTCCGAGGAACCTTTAATGTTAGGAATGTATCTGTTGTCGTTTAGCAAAGATTCTTGGTTTCATAGCACAAGGCGATTGTTCGATTACATTTTGGAGGAAGATCCCACAGACAGAATCAACAATTTGCACTCGGTCTCAGTTCCATCAGAACAGGTTATCAGCCACCGACAGCGCGTGGAGTCCCAGTCGGCAGATTCAACGTTTTTACAGTATTCAATGTCTTTTCGAAGATCCCATTTCTTTTCCACGTGAGCGAAATATCGCTGCAGCTCTTGCCATCCGGGGAAGCGCTCGGCAAATGTAAAATCCTCCCACAACTCTCTGTCGAACAGCTGATAGACTGGCGCATCACTGTCCACGCGAGCTCCAGGGTCTAATCAATTAGCGCCTGTCACAACATGAGGTTTCGATCGCCATACATTGATTCCAAAACCTGTGGCCACGGTCAGTTTGGGGTCTTCCTTGATTTTCATCTGACTTTGCTAATTCACCAGACTCCACCTGGGCCTGACCCTCTTTCGTACAGCTTCACCCGAAGTCCCAGACTGCGCAGTCTTGTCCTTTTCAGCATCTTGTTGCTCTTCCTGAACCGAGAACATACCTTGGAAGCATGGAATAACCACCGAACCCAGCACCTATGATGAGAGCATCATACTGGGCCATTTCGCTTGTTGACCCCATTTGAGAGTGTGACGAAGTGTGCAGGATCGTGGTGGAAGATCAAATGTGCAAATGACCACAACCGCGAGATGTTCAGCAAAGGTTTAAAGGGTCCTTCGCTGCTTCTTATCGCACAGCTTTCGACCCTCAAATAAACCGTCAAACAATCCTCGTCCCGAGTTCTCCTAACTTGAAAGTCAGGACGACGCTGCAAGGTATTTCGGCGAATTGCACCCACTTTCCGGCGGCCACCGCCACTGGTATGCTCTTGGGACGGCAAACTCCTATACACGAAAATACCACAATAAACTAGATCCTTGTGGGCAGTCAGCGGAAGAAGCATCAAGGAGAAGATCAAGCAACTCCGGATGACTAGCCTAAGATCGGGCAGGAATTCACCCCCGAGATAATTCTACTTGCTCGCTTTTTGGAGCGACTGAGATGCTTTCGGCGAAAATGAAGAGAATATTGGTAGATAATAGCGATCAGCTTGAGCAGCCATTACGGCTACCTATTTAACGAATACGCACATTCCGCCATTTGTATTGCGAGAGGGACATAGCATATTCGTTGCTTGTTAACACGACCTGATATACAAAGAACATTCTCCCTGTTACTCCCGCAGACCACAACAAGCCCAACATGGCAAAATCGAGCGACGTGTCAATGAGCACAAACGGTATTGAATCGCAAGATGCTATAGCACATATCGGCAAGAAGAAACACTTTGAAGAAGTGGGAACTACCTTAAAGAATGTGCCCGCGTATACCCCGAGGAGGCTGCGTGTCATAACAATTGGGGCAGGGTTTTCGGGGCTTACACTTGCCCACAAATTTCAACATCAGCATCCTGAATTGCAGGGCATCATAGATCATACCATTTACGAATCAAGGAACGAGCTTGGGGGCACATGGCTGGTCAACACGTATCCGGGGGTGGTTTGCGACGTCCCATCGCACATCTATGTAAGCGAATCTCGTCCTATGTACTTCAAATGTTTGATCACTCAACGCTGATCCCCAGGCCTTCCCCTTCGACCCTAATCCTGACTGGACTCATTTTTTTTCCACTGGCCAGGAAATATGGACTTACATGAAACGAACTGCTCAAAAGTGGGATCTCGAACGGCATGTTAAATACGGCCATCGCGTTGTCGGTGCATATTGGCAGGAAGACCGAGGGTCATGGAAGGTTATGGTCGAACACGGTGGCATGGTCGTAGAAGATTTTGCGGATATTCTTATATCAGCCCAAGGCTTTTTAAAGTGAGTCATTTATTCCTGCTTTAGGTGATACTAACCATTTTCATAGCTCTTGGACATGGCCCTCGATACCTGGCTTGCAAGAGTTTAAGGGCAAAATGGTCCACTCCGCAAATTGGGACCACGGGCATGACTACAGTAATAAGCGGATTGCAATCATTGGAAATGGGTCATCTGGAATCCAGATATTGCCTCAGATAGCACAACTGGAGGGAACGCACGTCACCAGCTTCCAGAGAGGCCCAACGTGGGTGGTGAGCACAATGAATCCTGCTTCCCTACTTGGAAAAGACGACTCTGCCAATAACCCGGAATATACGGATGAGGAGAAGAGGACTTTTCGAGAGAACCCTGCATATCACCATAAGTACAGGAAACAGATAATTCACAGGATCAATGACAGCTTCAAAATGGTAAGTGAGGACGCAAGACCTTGCAATAGTCAATGAAGCAAAGCTAATATCTCAGTTTGTGAAAAATTCGAAGCTGAACTCGGATGTCCTCCATCTAGCGCAGACGCAAATGGCTGAAAAGCTGAATCACAATACCGAACTATGCGAAAAACTGATTCCAAAGTTCGAAGTAGGCTGTCGACGAATTACGCCTGGAGCAGGCTATTTGGAGTCCTTTTTGAGACCGAATGTTTCTCTGACCCAAAGCCCAATCACCAAGGTCACTGACAGCGGTATCGAAACTGCGGATGGAAAATTCCATGAAGTTGATATTGGTATGGCCCTATCTACTCCGCGCTTTCCAGAATTTGGTTAACGTTGGTTGACAGTCGTGTGCGCAACGGGGTTCGACGTCTCTTACCGTCCTCGGTACCCCATTGTTGGACGTAACAAGGCCAAACTAGGCGAGATGTGGGCGAAGGAACCAAGAGCATATCTATCCCTCGCATGTGAGAATATGCCAAACTACTTCATGTTCACAGGACCGAACGCCCTTATTGGCCACGGCTCCCTCATGGAAAGCTTGGGTTGGAGCGCCGAGTACATGATTAAGTGGATCAAGAAGATCGCTTTTGAAGATATCAAAGCCATTGCACCCAAGGCGAGTGCAATAGATGAATTCAATTCCTACTCTGACCAGATTCACAAGACCTTGACGTGGACAGGGTCTTGTCGAAGCTGGTACAAGAACAACACTGTGGACGGAAGGGTGACGGCAACCTTCGCTGGGAGCGCACTTTTATTCAAGCGGTTGATCGAGGACTTGCGTCCGGAAGATTTTGACATATCTTTCAGAAGCTTTAATCGCTTCCAGTTTTTGGGGAATGGATTTGTTGAATACGAATTGCAGGAAGGGAATGATCTGGCGTGGTATGTTGAAAGATAGGGCTTGGTCACATATAGAATACCTACTGAAAGTCAGAAGTGCTAGATGAATAAAAGTAACTTTACTTAAGTTTGATAAGGACATAGTCTACGAAAATATCGGTCTACTATCTACCTACTTACACTTCAAGGACTAGCACTCTTGCTATTAGGCACGCAAATCTTGCATTGATCCTGAGATCTAAGCTCGAAGTATCTAAACTTGGTGTGCATCACACCTGCCTGTTTTGATTTGACCGCCATGGGCTTACGCACTTCACATGTGGGAGTGTAATACTTGGTGGTATGCCGGTACAAACTCGCTTCATCAGACCCGCTTCATTGTCCTATTTCACGACTTACAATTTACTTCCCTGCTTTCTATCCATTCTATCCCTATCTCTCAACAGCCGTCTCAAAATCTTCCCACTCGGACTCTTGGGAATGATATCAATGAACTCTACGCCACCTTCGAGCCACTTATGCTTGCTCTTTTTCCCCTCGACGTACTTGCGGATCTCGCGGCGGGTCTTCGCCTCGCTCTCCTGCAGACCAAGATGATTCGACCGCACGATGTACGCTTTTGGTACTTCACCGGCCCAGTGATCTCGTACGGCGATGACAGCGCAGTCAGCTACGGCGGGATGCTCGAGAAGGCAGGCCTCGAGTTCGGCGGGTGCAACCTGCATACCCTTCTCAGGATGAGTACTTGCTTTTCACGAAGAGCGCTATTTTATTTGTGACCTACCTTGACCTTGATCAACTCTTTTATTCTATCGACAATCCATACATGCTCATTCCCACTCGGTGCTTTTCTGAACATCGCTTCATCCCCAGTACGCATAAATCGTCCCTCGGCTTCCTCCACGAAAGTTCCCTTCGTCGCCACCGCATTTTTGAGATATCCCAGTACTACACTTGGACTTTTAATCCATAATTCCCCTGGCTGATTATATCCCATAATCTCATTGCCCTCGGTAGTCATGAGCTTTGCTTCGCATCCGGGCAACAAGCTACCTGAGCTACCGAACCAGATATCATGCGGACTGCTCGAGGTGACGGCCGTACACGTCTCGGTAAGACCATACGCTTGTCTAATTTTCCAGTCAGGGTACTGATCCGCGAGCTCTTGCGCGACTTCCTTCCCCAGTGGTGCCGCGGCGGTGAAGATGGATTTCACCGAGCTCAGGTCGAATTTGGTAAGGAGGTGCTTATTCTTGACCATGGAGATGATGATCGGTGGGACAATGTATAGAACGTTGATCTTGAACTTTGAGATGCTGTTCAGGTATTGCTGGATATCAAATTTCGGGAGCACAATCACTTGATCGCCGCGGTATACACTGACATGGCAGATGACTATGAGCCCGTAGATGTGAGACTCGGGAAGCAGGCCCAGCGCCACTTCCTGGTAGTCCGGGCCGTTTTTATCTCGCTCAATTTGGTCGTACGTCTTGATCTGGAGGATATTGGCTATGACATTGCGGTGGGAGATCATCACACCTTTGGCCTGACCGGACGTCCCGGAAGAGTAACAAAGGAATGCTGTTTGACGGGCGCCCTGGCCTACCATCCATTCGAGAGACTCAATCGGAGGCAAGGATGCGCCTTCTGCGATTAGTTGGGCCAGTGTCTTGAATCCGCTAGGCATCTTCATGCTGATGTCGGGCATCTCGCAGAGGTAGATATGCTCCTTTAGGATGCCCACTTTACGTGCGGCTGTCAGAGCGGTTTGGAGGAGCGGAAGCACAGTAAAGATCCCCTTTGAGCCTGAGTTTGTGAGCTGATCGGCGAGTTCTTCGGCATTGTACACTGAATTCACTGGGGATGAGATGCCGTTGTTTCTATGGACAGCCCAGTTGAGGGTCATGATATCAATCTTTAGGTGTCAGTCAATTCGATGATCGTCATGTCACGCCATAGAGTTTACCGTGTTGAATGCGAACACACTGATCACTTTGTCATATTCTGTGCCCTCATTGACCTTCCACCCAAATTCTCTGTTCAACGCTCTTGCCAGATGGTCGACTCGTGTCTTCTGCTCTTGTGCCGATCTCGTCTGACCCGACAGACCGCACGTGAACGGATCCCATGACTGGTTAAGTGGCCTTCGGCCATGTTTCTCATTGAAGAGGAAATCTGGAATGGAGACAGTATCTGGCACCTCTGGCAGCTTTGGAACCCATGGTGGCGGATAGAAGACCATGTTGTGTACTTTGTCTGAGAATAGAGCGCAGAGCAACACGGAATCTTTTTTTAATAGTATAAGATAATCATCGCCATATACAGTAGAGATTTGGAATGTAAAAACTGAACACGCGCACCAAGCTGTCATACCTGATTGTTGACAAGCTAGGTGAACCTTCGACGTGGAGCTGCGGCGAAAGGGTCATCCACTCAAGGCTCAGCTCCGGCGAAGTCGAATCATAATACATATGTAGTGAGTCAAATTCCCTAGCTGCTAACAGAATAGCCGAAAATAAATCTTCCACGAGAACATTGGGAAGTTTCAGTCACTGTTCCCCGGCGATTTCGGCGAAAATATCCCCTGGAACGGGGATTACTTGAGACTCTCTACGAACTTGAATCCGGAGACCAAATGTACTGACGTCAACTCAAGGTACAGCCTTTAGATTGTTGTCTCCCCATCCATATCAACAAGGGAGATTCGTCCTCCGCTCAAACGACGAACAAGCAACATGACTCGCGTCCTCCTAACTGGAGGCTCTGGCTTCATTGCCGCCCATGTTCTCGATGTTTTACTCAAACGGGGTCATAGTGTTGTTACCACAGTCCGCTCGCATGAGAAGGGCCAGAAAATCAAAGCAGCCTACCCTGACATGTCAAGTGATCAGTTGGACTACGTGATTGTAGAGGACATCGCCCGAGAAGGTGCCTTTGCGAAAGCTGTCGTATCCGATCCACCATTCCAGGCAGTCATTCACACTGCAAGCCCGTTCCACTTTCAAGTCACGGACGTCAAGAAGGACCTTTTAGACCCGGCCATAAAAGGTACGACAGGCATTCTACAATCGATAGCGAGAAATGCGCCTTCAGTCGAGCGAGTCGTGATCACTTCATCATTCTCTGCGATAGTTAATCCCTACAAGGGTTCATGGCCAGAGCACACCTACAGCGAGGAGGACTGGAACCCAATAACAAAGGAGCAAGCCATTGAGAATGTATCCAATGGCTACAGAGCCAGTAAAACGTTTGCTGAGAGAGCTGCTTGGGACTTCGTGGAACAGGAAAAGCCGAACTTCACGATCGCGACTATGTGCCCACCACAAGTCATCGGGCCAGTTGTACATCATTTGAGCAGCTTGGATAGTCTCAATACTAGCAACCAAATAATTCGTGACATGATCCAGGGCAAAACAAAGGACAAAATACCTCCCAACGGCACATTCACCTGGGTTGACGTTCGCGACCTTGCGCTATGTCACGTTCTAGCTATCGAAAAGGCGGAGGCTTCGAACAATAGGTTCTTTGTTGTTGCAGGTTTCTTTAACAATAGAGAAATTGCTGGAATACTGAGGAAACAGTATCCGGAGTACAAAGGAGTCTTGCCAACAGCAGACACGCCGGGTGGTGGTTATCCGGACGGAGGGGTTTACAAGGTCAACAATTCCAGAGTACGGGACGTCTTGGGGGTTGAGTGGCGGTCTCTAGAGGATTGCGTTAGAGATACCGTCAAATCTTTGCAAACAGTTGGGCGTCTAGAGTAGTTGAGACAAGTTAGATATCCTTATTATTATCAATTAAAGGATGTTTTCGCTAAGAACTATCCGCATGGGCTTCTCGTTTTCTCCAATGCTCGCCAATAGGCTTAATTAGGGGCTGGTTAGATAATGTATTTCATTGGTGAGGCCGTTATGTTCAATTCTAATAACAGGAACGAAAAGTGAGAACTCATAACCTGCGAGGACCTGCTGAATTTCATCATGACTTCACCCACCAAACCCACAAACTCGTTAACATTCAACTCATTCTACTTTGGCCTTAATGTAATACGCTTTAATACCCAGACTAAGGTGAGATTTTGATAAGCTTAGGTCCAATGTTCGAAAGAAAGTGCCCGTCTCGACCATTCTTCAACCACTGAAAAGGGCGAAGCAATAGCAAGCAGCGGTACCTGGTGCAACTATCCATGACAAATGTCTTAAGATTTTGGTTATTCAAGACGGAGAATAACTTTTAATGCGGCAATGGAGGAGTCATTTTCATATCCGCAAACTCCTCAAACACCTGACGCATTGAGGCAACACTGTCACAATAACCATACCATCCATACTCCCTAGCTTTGTCGATGCTGTAACAATGGATCAGATAAGCTGTGAAGGGAAAGCAGTCGCAGACAGGAGCCCACAAAGCGTACTTACCTGGTGTACCAAGACCATGTTAAACTGAAACAGAACTGCAAAAAGTTGAATGTCTTCTCGGGATCTGCGAAAGGAGTCGCTTGAAGCCCATGCTCCTTGGATAACTGCACCCATGCTTCTTGGGTAGCTGGTTCACGCGCCCACTCAACGATACTGAATGAGGATCGAAGCTTGCCCGTGGGACCATAACTATTGTAACCTATTAGCAAATACCAAGGTCCACTGCACAGCACGAATTGTTCATAATACGTACCCGCGAGGACGCAAGCCCGTGTCTTTCTCGTCGTAATGGTCACTCTCGCTCGGCGGTTTCCATTCCAGCCCGTACCAAGAGGCTAAGATCGGCCAGAATCTGCTCCAGGTAAATTCGCCCCCGTTGGTGATGTTGAAAGCCTCGCCCGCGGTGTGTGGCGAAAGCACCAACCACTCATAGAATGTACTATTGAGAATGCCCGTAGAGATTGGCTGGGGGTTGTCCCAAGATGAAAGGTCGCCAGGGAAGAGCAAAGGCTTATTCAACTTGCGTAGCACAGCAGCATATACAGCCAATGGGTAGAAGATAGTCATGTCAGTCCCTGCGACTGCGCTCAAAATCCACTGTGGCATGACCACGTTATGGCTTGTTCCAGGATGAGTCCTGACATATTTTACGAGAATATCTTCTTGCCTATAGTAGAAGTTGGGCTCGAGCTCTACTCGCGGGTCGGACTCTTTGAGTGGAACATTCACAAAGCCCTGGTGTACTCCATAGTTCTTCCCTCCAGTCTGGAGGATTACTCGCTTTGGTGCGATGGAAGCTCGGTCGAGACTGAAGAGAAAATTCTCAAAGAGCTGACCTACACACCGTTCAGGACCAAGAAGTTGGATCAAGTGCTCGAGCACAACGGGTGGCATCTCTTACCGTTGACTTCAGCCAGATGTTCGGCATTACCCAAGCCCATCGGGTCATTCTCCTTGAGTGCTGTGAGCTGAACATAACCGAAAAAGAATATGTAATCCCTAGACAACAAGTCAGAACGAGGGAACCAGCAGAGCAGCGAAACAGTAGCTCACGCTTGAACCCGGTATTCCCTCAGGATAGCCACGATTTTATCGGGCTCGTATAGAAGGTCGATTGGCACATGTTGTACGTTTGAATCTTTCTTTGTTTTCGGTGGCCGTCTTGACAGTGCATAGACCTTCTCCCATCGCTCCGGATTCGAGCTCAGCAGATCGACCATGGGCTGGCCAGACGTCCCGCTCGCTCCAACGACTATGGCTCGAAGTCCCGACAAATGGCTGGGGATATCAGGCAGACCACGGAAGATCCCCTTTGAATGGATAATATGCGATTGAGGCGAGGGCCCATTCATCTTGAAAGTCTCTGCTAGGTTTAGTTTTACCACGTTGCCATTTAGTATGCGCGCAGTTATGCTATATCACATTGCCTTCAAGCTTATTTGAAGGACGGGCTGGTATCTGTACGTCATTGCGTTGTGAGCAACTGTCTTCAAGCAAGCGATTTTGTAAGCAACAACTTCGGCGAATGTTGCGAGTAATTCGCCGAAATGCTGTCCTAGCAGAGTTGGCGCCAACTGTGGATTGTTCCTGGAGGTTACCAAGCTGCCTCTAGAATGCTTTGGTTCAAGAAAGTAAGATCTTGAAAAAGATAAGAATAATTATTCTCAGGAAAAAAAAAAAAAAAAAAAAAAAAAAAAAGGTGCTCAAGCATGGCACCATGGACATTCGTGATACTACGAGTCATTCAGCATGAACATATTGTATAAGCACATGATCTAACCAACCCTGCTACACGAGCATCTATACTGATTATCAAGTAATCCCTACTTTGTTTTTCCCATTCTTCACAGATGACTGAAACTATCAGCAACACTCTCCTCGCTGTTGACCAAGTCCATACCTCCACCTTGTTTGACGACATCCGATCACGTTAGCTTGCAGTACCTTTCTTCGTCAATTGTGGCAAGTTTTGACTCTATTAATTTGGGTGCGAGTCCGTAGAGTTCTTGAAAACTCATTATCATCGGTCTCCAGCGGTCAGGGTCGATTCTGTTGGCGGGGCCAGGTAAGCGTAGGTCATTTCGAACATGTGTTCGGAGGATCTTGACTTCTATTGCTAGCAAGGGCCCCCTTCGGTCCGGCAGATTGTGCATCAGCTCCATGCTATTCATCATTTCGGCTTCCATCTGTACTGGGCAGGCGGTGATACGCGGAGGCCGTATAAGGTCGGACGGCTGCTGTGTCAAGCCAGAACGTGCGAACTTATCCTTGCACAACTCGTATCCGAGTCCTAATTTCCTTGGAGGCACCATGGGGCTTCGCAAGTGAGTTGATGTAGTGTCCCATATCGTCACCAGAAAGGTTGAGAACGCATTGCTTGTTACGCAAGAGATTGGTGGCGGTTTGAGATATTGAACCCATTCCCAGGACGCATCGATGGCCGAGCCACCAGGCTGATGACATTGGCGCAATGTTAGCAGTCCCATCCTCATTCTCTGTCGCAATCAGGACAACTGGGGTACCCCAGTACATGATGGTAGGCGTGATAATGGAGTGTGTGTCCGCCATATTGTCGTGGGACGAGCAATGGCGTACTTATAAACAAGTCAGCGAAGACGCAATGAAATATCGATGTAAATCTATCTGAGAAACTCTACTCTCTCTCGAATGCTTGCTATATATACATTGAAAAATATCGCGACTGGTAGAGCAGCATTACTCTAGATGTGACCAATAGGATCATAGATATGAATGTTCTACGTTCTAATTGGTCAATTCTAGGACAGAACTTCACCTCTGCTCCAGATATGGCCAATCGCTTTCTAGGCTGCACATCCATTGCCTGGAAGGTGAAAACGAAAAGAGTGAAGCAAATGATGAATTGCACATAGACATATAAGCCTGGAATATCCTACAACTATTATTGATAACACCACCATGTCCCTACTCCTTCCAGTTGACTCTGGCAATTGCGAAACATCTCGCTGGCGAATGGTGGCCTCCAGAGTTTCAAATGATAGCTTTGTCTACGCAGTCCGTTCAACACACATCTACTGTCGTCCCTCATGCCCGTCACGCCTTGCTCGTCGTGCAAACGTCGAATTCTACGACGATGCTATGTGTGCGGAAGCAGCAGGCTACCGTCCTTGCAAGAGATGCAAACCACAGCTTCATAGGAAAGACGATCCTCAACAACGAGCAGTAGACAGAGCCTGCAAAGATATATCAAATGCCGTACTATGCGGGAGGCGACTCAAGTTTCAACAACTGGCATCGGATATGAAGCTCTCACCGGGCTATCTTCATCGATCGTTTAAGAAAATCACCGGGCTTACTCCGGTACAGTATACCAAGCGCATCCAACAACAGAACGAGGCAAAAGCACGCCATGTCGAAGACCAAGTTGAGAATTTACCGGTAATCACTATGTCTGAAAACGAGGACTGTCTGCCAAGTGAATTAGATTCCAACGACGCATCGATATGTGAGCGCATCGACTGGGACTTGATTGATTGGAATGCATTTGACAGTATGATGGAATCAGATATCAATCCCGAACGTTGTGACATTCTTTGCAAGAGTGTCTGACGGTACGGATTAATTGCTTTGCATTCCTTAATTTTGCGCTGGGTCTCTCTATATACACCAAGTGGAAGGGACTGATGAGGCCACGGGCAGGTATTCTAGGGGAATGTCATTATACAGCATGGCACAATTAGTAGTCAGACCAAAAATACGAGTCTTAATGTCTCCACCCCACTCCTTGTCGGCACCTTAGATCAATTTTATGATAGGATCATTCATCATATGAAGTTTTTGGTAGACACAAGATTATGTCTGGAGCTGTGTTTTTCCTTCAATCTAGACATAAAGTTACCTTTCCCAAAGTAGTGATCATGGAACCAGAAGCAGTCACAAGCTGGGTGGCAGCTTTTTTGGCGGACATATATGTGACTGCTGAACAAGTGTTTTAGCGACATGGCAAGTATATATGGGCGCAATCAATGGACCCAGCTATTTCAACAATCACCTAGTACTGTATGAAGCGAGTCCCTTCGACTCTATAAGGTTATAGGGGAGTCTATAACACTAGACTGGCTGTTAATGCTGGATCATGAGACATTGCCAGTCGCAGCTACCTAGGTAGGGGGAAGCTATGTCAATTGTCCCACCAATTGTCCGTCTTAGGGGGCCAGTTCCGTTGTAATACATGCCTCAAAAAAGGGAGCATGTAAGAGAAACTATGATCCATAGGATCCATGTCACAGTCTCTCACCTATTCGACTAACCCCTATCATCCGTTCTGAACACTCGGTGTGACCGGTTCGCAAGGACATCTTGGAAGCCCGCAATAAAGGAGCCTCGGGAGGCGCGACTATGATACCCTGCACCAGTGACCCTAATTTTTATTGGCTGGAGCATACATGATCCTTTCCTAAAGGAAATCGTTTCAAAGATGCGATAGGCAAGATCACGGTCTAATGCACTATTGATGAAGGGATCCATAAGGGGGTGATTACGGAACTATTTTTCAGGGTACTGCTGGTCGAGCTCATCAAATGAAGAATTGTTATAAGCCTCGATGAATCTAACGTCATCGTGGTTATCATCTTTGAATAAATGATCTGGATCAGAAACATCCAACTCAAGGTCCAGGTACCGTAGATGGAGTTGCGATTCAATTCCTTCATAGATGAGTACTTCTTGAGCATCTTCAATGCCATAAAATCAGTGTCTTGATTCCATTTCCTTAATGAGTCTTTCTGGAGATCACCAACCTCGCCCTTGATATGAAAATACTCCAGGAAACCATGAGTATTTTCAAGGCTCGGCTGTCTTCTGAAGCCATCCCAAGGAGGTCGTGGTACAGGAGGACCAGCCGGAGATGCTGTACAATGACCTTGCTCTATGACCACATTCTTTGTATAAGGCGTCATACCGGCAACAAGACTTCTGAGAGCTTCCGGAAGATATCATGTAGTAATTTCCAGCTCTGTCCAAGACTCGTATCCATAGGCTCCTCGAAAGCCTGTCCCGATACCATGAAGGCAGGGTGAGTTCAAGAGCCAGTTTATAGCCATCTTCTGGACTCTAAAAAATCAAGACTCCATAAATCAAACCGAGTAATATAACGCCTGCATTGAGGCTGATGCGGTGAAGGCAAGTCAGAAGACAGGGCGGAAATTGGCTAAAACTATGATAGACAATTGAGTCCAGTAAGGAGAACCGTGGAATCAGATTTGTAACTCCCCCAAGAATGATTTGTTTGATGGACAGTGTCTCTAGCTGTTTGAGAGTTTGACATGTGCGCATATATTTTGGGGATACTTTCTTCATGACTCGACTTCTCAAGAGGCAATCTGCGACCTATAAGATTGGGGTTTCCGAAGTTGTTATTCAAGGGACTGACTTGGATACTGGTTCATCATGCTTTCTTCCTTTTGTCGCTTTGAATTATGATTAAAGGACGGATACTACCACACTGGGCACGTAGTGATTGAGAGTAATGAAGCACAAGCTGTCCACTCTGTAGATAATCCACGAAGAACTTCAGAGATTGGAAATATGGTCGAGAACGTTGAAAATCTGTGCTTGTTCACGCACGCCAAAGCAAAGAGACTATCAGAATCGGAATAGTCGCCAATCATGCACGAGGATCTCTCGCGGGAATTTAGTAGGCAAGTCTGCCATCCGAAAACCCTCTCGATACAGAAGGATTTAAAATGGCTTGATCGGACCAAAGCAGTGAAAGTGATGATTATGATTCCGGCAGGCAATGGCTAGCGACAAGAGCATTTTTCCGCGGTACTAAACAACTGAATCGATTGATGAAATGGAGGCTTTATAGGTGATAGAAAATCCGACACAGCTTGGATATAAGTTTGGTGACTATAATTGTTTAGCAGACTACTGTATATATACCTGTTTAGTTCTTACCAGATCACAATCCGATATGGTGTAACGGTAACATCGCCGTCTCTCATTAGAAAGACACGATCACGGCAGCTCGGGGTTCGATTCCCCGTGTCGGAGACTTTTCTTTTTCTTTTTTTTGTCTATTTTATTATTATTTAAATCACTTTCTCATCGTTTACTCTGCCATCTTTTTTTGATTCAGAATATCCAAGATGATCTATCTCATACGTGTTGATATTGATTTTCGCAGGGTGTTATGACCGGGCTATTATGATGAACTTCAGAATGCCTCAACGTCAACTGTAACGCATTCTATCTCGTTACTTAAGTGAACTGTTTGAGGTGGTCCACCTTCTCTCAACCTTCTAAAAAGCATATGGAGATTGATTTTGTCATCTTTCCGCATCGAAAAGCTATCACTTGACCTTATGAATCGGTCATTCCGTTGTTGAAGCCTGTCCGCGCAATTGCTGTAGTAGTTGACGGCACCGTCTCGTCGCCTTACTCATCCTTGGCTTGCTGCTCCTCCGGTCTCAGAATGAGAGTAATGATAATTATGGTACTTGAATCCAGCTTGTCGATATAGCACGATCCGGAATGAATGAAGCATAGCCTTGCCTGGAACATGCTTTAAGTCATCCGTGACATTGTCAGGCATTCATCAAGCTGTTAAAAGCTGGCGATCCTCCGGCAAAGAATTAGGCCTTCAAGAAATTCCTTTCCATTGAGTCGTCTTGTAGATCTGATATCACCCGAACGTGCGCAATCACTGGAATCGGTCCATTCGAAGGTCACCATTGCCGATTTGTAAACTTCAATTTCTCTCACATGAGACAGGTATACTCATAGAGGTTCCGGTATTCTCCCATATACATGAGAAAAGATATTAACTCTTTAGATGTATTTACCACCAGAAAATCGGGAGGTATAATCAGAAGCTTGGTTCAACAACTTCTTACGTGCTCCGCTTGATATGCTCGTCTTTCCAGCGACATCCTTTTCGTAGTCGAAGGCTCGCTTGCTGGGATCGTCTTCCTTGGGCTTTTGAACATCCTTTTGGTGACTTTCGTACAGGGACGATTTACCACCCTTGCCCTTTGAGATGTTAGATTCATAAATGGCCATATCTTGAAGAGAGTATGTACTTACAGTGAGCGATTTCAGCTTATCTGCAGTGGCTGAGTTCGTCCTGGATGACAGATCTCTAGATCCTGCAGATCTTGCACTAGACTCTGACTTGATACCCAAAAGTTCATTTTCGAGTCTCTGTCGTTTTTGAGCTGCATCTTCTGTCCATACTGAACCTGCTCCGTCCGTAGTTCTCCCGCCGCGAGTTGATTTTCCCGACATGAATTTGCGATTCGTCAGAGCGGCAGGATTCGGCCCAGAAGCCCACGAGGAGTTTTCCGGAGGGACAAGCATCCAATCGTCCCTCTGTCTTTTCTTCGTTACCGAATTCTCTGTGTCTCCGTCGTTCATGCGTGGCGGAAGCCTCGACTCTGTCTCATACTTGGAGGGACCGGACTTTGGACCACCGGCTGGCGGTAACTGAGGCCCGAAATCATCGTCGCTGCTGTCGTCGCTATCCTGTGGCTCCTGCTCGGTATCTGATTTTGACTGGGTTGGAGGAGGTCGACTCGGACCGACTATTTTGGAGGGTTCGGCTGCAACGCTCTCGTCATCTGACTGGGCGTTTTCTGAAGCCGGGGGTCGGCTCGGACCAGAATGCTTAATATCCTTGTCACCCATGTTGACTGAAAAAGGCAGGGTTGTGGTGGGCAAATGTGGGAAGTGTGAGGTGGAAGGTGGATGAAGATGCGAAGTAAGTTGTGGCGGGTTGCTCAACTTCTCGGGTTGCTCCGAAAGCAGCTCCGCATACTACGCACCTCTTTCAAAGCATCAAACATACAAACAACGTAAAATTGCTCTGACTACAGCATGGTTGAGCGAAAGCTGCAAGCTAAATGCCATTCTACTTAAACATAAACTCGGCTATATATTATATTATTATTTGCGACAACACAGAACGCCATCAATGTTACAAAATTCCCAACAGTAGACGATCATCCGCCATGATGCAGTGTATCCGACTATATCTTCATGACGACAGAGGACCAATTATTGCTGCAGCGAGTCTACGTCCATCATGTCGTCTGCTTCGAATGTGAATACCGAATTGTCCTTCTCATCGGATTGAGGCACGACCGATGGCGAATATGCGCTGCTCTCCGCCTGCCGTGCTCTAGCCCTCGCCCTTGATTCAATTATAGCCTTTCGAACATTGTCTTGATCTTCGGTGACCGTTAACGAACGTGGCACGCGATAGAGAACGAGCTCATTCTGCTCGGGCTTTGGTTCCGAGAGGACGGACTTGGGAATCGCGTTCAACACTTTTTCAATATCGGGAAGAAAGGATATCCGTTTCTCCTCGGCTTCGATGCTGGCTAATTCGCGCTCAATATCGTAAATGTAACTCGTATGCTTCGTATCGTCTAGGAGCATGACGTTATCACTATCGGTCAGTTCATTTTGGTCTTGTGCTTGCTCGTCTGCGGAGACTGTTGAGCCTTGCGCCAATGAGTTAGTTTGAGCTTCAAGAGTAATCGATGAAAAACCAATTATGAATGTCATCATCGCAGTACCTAGTTGCAGTAGTTCGAGCTTCTTTATGGGGGGCTCTCCTTCAGGGTCGCTTTCTGCATGGCGCTTGAGGGGAGAGGAAGAGTCCTTGGAGGACAGAGACGGCATCGACTTGGCAAAACAGCGAGACTTCTTCTTCTTCCTACCTCCTTAAACCTCTCGAGCCAACGCAAAAAATTCTGTCCGAGCCCTCGCGCACGCCCTTCTTGTCGACTTCTGCAAATGGATGGGTGAGTTGTTTGATTTTGTTGTTTTGATTGTAATGCCAAGCGGGTTTTGGTGTTCTGGTGAGGGACGATGGGGTCGCCACGCAACAATTTATTCTTCCATGCCCTGCCCAGAGCACTCCGTCTCCCACTTTTCTCCGCAAGTGCCTCAACCCCTCGTTACTTTAGCCATCACTTCGCAAACACCATGGCTTCGTCGCAAGAGAAGACCAGTCAATGGACTGCAGAGCGCGTGCGAAATGAATTTATAGCCTATTTCAAAGAGAGAGGGCATACCTTTGGTAAGAGACTACCACCCCTCGACCCCTCATTCTACAGCAAAAAAAAGTATGACTCAAACTAACCACCAAGCATGAACAGTGCCCTCCTCCTCCGTTGTGCCTCTTTCTGACCCGACCTTGTTATTCACAAATGCGGGCATGAACCAGTATAAGTCGATTTTCTTGGGAACAGTTGATCCGCAGTCAGACTTTGCGCATCTCAAACGTGCTGTCAATTCGCAGAAGGTAGGCAAGTCGTCTCAACTGTGCTAGCCATATGACTAACCTTGTGAAGTGTATTCGAGCAGGTGGAAAGCACAATGTAAGTCTTACTGCAGTTCTATACGACTGCGGACACTCACGAGTCTAGGATCTTGACGATGTCGGCAAAGACAACTACCACCACGTAAGTCGGAGCTTTTTCTGTTCGGGTACATTAACCTACCAAAGCGAAATCTTACTGATCTTTGGACTAATCTAGACTTTCTTTGAAATGCTCGGAAACTGGAGTTTTGGAGATTATTTCAAGAAGGAAGCGATTACCTATTCCTGGGAACTCCTCACCAAAGTATTCGGCCTCGACCCGTCCAGACTATACGTTACATACTTTGAGGGGGACGCAAAAGGAGGCCTCGAGCCAGATTTTGAGGCGAAAGAATTATGGAAGGAAGTTGGCGTTCCGGAGGATCACATTCTTCCAGGTAACATGAAAGATAACTTCTGGGAGATGGGTGACCAGGGTCCTTGTGGCCCTTGCAGTGAGGTACATTATGATCGAATTGGCGGCCGAAATGCTGCATCTCTTGTCAACCAAGATGATCCAAATGTGCTCGAAATTTGGAACAACGTTTTCATTCAATATAACCGTGAGCCGGATCGCTCACTGAGACCCTTGCCGAACAAGCATGTCGACACCGGTATGGGCTTTGAACGATTGGTCTCCGTCCTTCAGGATAAGTCATCGAACTACGACACTGATGTTTTCATGCCGTTGTTCCGCACGATACAAGAGGCTACGGGTGCTCGCGAATACCAAGGGCGATTTGGAGCTGAGGATGCCGATGGAGTTGATACTGCCTACCGAGTGGTGGCTGACCACATCAGAACTCTGACCTTTGCAATCTCCGATGGTGCATACCCCAATAATGAAGGAAGAGGTTATGTCATTCGCCGAGTTCTTCGCCGAGGAGCTCGTTATGCGCGCAAATATTTCAATGTGGAGATTGGCAGCTTTTTCTCTAAGATTGTTCCCACTCTCGTCGACCAAATGGGAGGCATGTTCCCGGAAATCAAGGAAAAACAGGCCGACGTCATGGAAGTCTTGAACGAAGAAGAGGTTTCATTCTCCAAGACATTGGACCGTGGTGAGAAGCAATTCGAGAACTACGCCCAACAGGCCAAGTCAAAGGGCCTTAACAAGCTTCATGGTGCGGATGTCTGGAGGCTTTATGATACTTTCGGTTTCCCAGTCGACTTGACTCAGATCATGGCAGAGGAGCGAGGTCTCAGTATCGATGAAGCCGAATTTGAAGATGCACGATTGAAGGCCAAAGAAGCCAGTAAAGGTCAGAAGAAGGCTGCCGCAGAGACTGTGAAACTCGATGTTCATGACCTGGGCAAGCTTGATAACATGCACGAAGTCCCAAAGACAGACGACTCCTCAAAATTCGACTGTCAGAGAATAGAGTCCGTTGTCAAGGCCATCTACTATAGCAAGAGTTTCATCCAGACCACCGCAGATGTACCCGAGGGAGAGCAGATTGGCGTTATCCTTGATCGAACCAATTTCTACGCCGAACAAGGTGGCCAGGAGAATGACACTGGTGCCATCTTTATTGACGGAAAGGCGGAATTGGAAGTCGGCGATGTACAGTCATATGGTGGTTACGTCCTTCATACAGGTTTTATCAAGTACGGATGTCTCGCCGTCGGAGATGCTGTTACGTGTGAATTCGACGACCGCCGTCGCCAACCTATCAGAAACAACCACACCGGAACTCATATCTTGAACTTTGCATTGAGGGAGATTTTGGGTGATGGTATCAATCAGAAAGGTTCTCTTGTTGCGGCAGAAAAGTTGCGATTCGATTTCTCTCACAAGGCTGGAGTATCTGACAAGGAGCTTGACCAGATTGAGAGAAAATCTACCGAATACATTCGACAGAACTGCGGTGTTTACTCGAAAGAAGTGCCTCTAGCCACCGCACGCGAAATCAGCGGCGTGCGTGCCGTGTTCGGTGAGACGTACCCTGATCCCGTACGAGTTGTCTCGGTTGGTGTTGAGGTAGAGGAGATTCTCAAGGACGTTAAAGACCCACGATGGAACGATATCAGTATTGAATTCTGTGGTGGTACTCATGTTTCCAAGTCTGGCGAGATTCGAGAGCTCGTTATTCTCGAGGAGTCTGGTATTGCAAAGGGCATTCGAAGAATCATCGCGGTGACTGGTGACGAGGCCCTGCAAGCGCAGTTGACCGCGGTAGAGTTTGAAAAGCGCCTTGAAAAGCTCCGAACAATGGAACATGGTGCCGCCAAGGAGACCGAGATGAAACAAGTTCAATTGGAACTCAATCAAATCTCAATCTCCGCTGTTCAGAAGGCCAAGTTCCGAGACTTGTTTGCACGTATCAACAAGCAGGTCTTGGACGATCAGAAAGCTCAGCAGAAAGTTGAACTAAAGAGAGCTCAGGATCTTATCAAGGCATACTTTGATGCCGAGGAAAATAAAGGCCGGTCAACTTTCGTTGCCAAACTGCCAGCAACCTCCAATGCCAAGGTTGTTAGCGAGTCGATCAACTTTATCAAGTCTAAGATGGCCGATAAGACTGTGTACTTTTTCGCACCGGACCCCAGTGGAAACAAGGTCGCACACGGTTGCCATGTGTCTAAGGTATGTATGAACCAACGTCCTTTGTATAGTATTCATTACTAACCCATCGCTTCAACAGGCCGCTAATGATCTTGGCCTCTCCCCAAGTGAATGGGCAAATGCCGTCTCTGGAGCTGTCGGCGGAAAGGCTGGTGGAAAAGCCCCTACAGCCATTGGCAACGGAACAAACCCTGACAAGGTCGACGAAGGTGTCGCAATTGCCACTGAATATCTTGAGAAATTCAAATTGTAAGGTTATGGCTTTGATATACGTATTCTAGTCTGATACCCATCAAATTGCTGTTTGAAAGAGAAAAGAGGAGAAGAAAAACGAACCAAAAAAGAGCAGATCAAGACGAGGAACAGGAAGGAGTCTATAGGGATTGGTTGGGATTATTTAGGTATCTTCTAAGCATTACACATCACAATTCATCATATATGAAACTTTTTTCTCCATTCACATCTCTCCGCACTGAACTATGGTGACATCCTGATTCGGTTTGTCCCTTGTAGTCCTCGTATTCTCAATCATGTGGACAATATCCATGCCCTCCACAACCTGGCCAAACACAACATGTTTGTTGTTGAGGAAAGGTGTAGGCACTGTAGTGATGAAGAATTGGCAACCGTTTGTATTTGGTCCGGAGTTCTGCAAAAAAATGTTAGAAAAAGATATCAACCCAATAGGATAGTGTCTACATAGAGGTAATTGATGGTACTTACTGCCATGCTCAAGAGTCCTTCCTTGTTATGCTTGAGATTGAAATTCTCGTCAGCAAACTTTTGACCTCCGTATATGGAGGCACTCCCTGTTCCATCACCGTTGACAAAGTCACCTCCTTGGATCATAAAATCTTTGATCTGGACAAGACCAGTCAGCACTTATATTCAATGTTCAAGAAAAGATTATGAGGAACATACCACCCGGTGGAACTTGCACCCTTTGTAGCCCTGAGGCCGGCCTAAATTGTTCTTCGTCTCGCCAGTGCAAAACTGACGAAAGTTCTCGGCTGTGCGAGGCGTGACATCAGCGAACAGTTCCATTTTGACACGGCCTAGTGGCTCTCCTGCGAGTTCATGTCAGCGCATGTCATAATTAGATAGTTGATGTATAAAAAAATGAAAGAGATAGAGGATCTCACCTCCCAGAGCTATATCGAAGAACACAATAGGATTAGGCGCTTTTGGGGTGGTTGCTTCCGCCATATTGTGTGAGAGAAGAATGCTCTCAGGTTGAGTGCGTATATTGAAGGTATCGTGGATACTGGATAGACAATACTATGTACTCCGTAGACAATAAAAATGATATGGATGCTCCACTCTTGCTTGCATGCCCCGTTGCGCCAAGACCGCCGCTATGTGCCTTGATGCCTTGATGCCTCGATGCCTGGGGTTGCCAGCCCCGTCCTTCCCGATGCGTGCTAGTGTGGTATTATACGTATGTACCGTATTGTTCCTTACTTCTTAGGTCGACAGAGTGTAACTTACAAGGCCATCATACGAGGGATGACCTCTCATCTTGCAGATCCTCAATCGCTGGCTGCTGGTTTTATTATCCTATGACTCACATCTTACATTTGTCTATCCAGCATATTCAATTTGGTATTTTCTTTCCTTTTATTTTCTTTTAAAATTACTACATGCATCAATACCCTTGATGGGTCGCCCCCACGCCGATCTGGTCTCGAGTTGACCTCCATTAATGATTACTCCACCTCCCGCAAGTCCAACTAACTAGTCGAGACGGCGCTCATCCTTCATCTCTCCTCTCTTTGTCAACTCACCCTCTCAACCAGACGACACGAACGACATCTACGACTCTCCCTTGTTCCATCGCAAACTACAGCATCCACCAGCTGAGCGACAACACTGCCTTACGACGGTCCAGCATACTCCATAGTTGGGGTCCAATTTCGCGGCTGTGGCTTGCTCATCCGAAACCATTCCAGTCTCTCGAGGGACATCGTCACCTCCATTCCCTCTCGTCAGGGCGCCTAGATGAACTCCAACTTCGTACAATGATATTCCAATGCGATGCTACGACAGGTTACTAGCTCGCTGGTGAAGTAGTTAGGGCTGTCGCCGTATTGAACCTGCCCTTGTGCGGCTCCATCTCCTGGACCCGACAGCATCCGGACAACAATTACACAAAGCATTAGCAGCAACCATCTCGAGCAGACTCGATTTTTCTTTGCTCTTGATTATCGTATTTTCCAACGAAGGTTACGATTTCCAGTTTCGCGAAACATCCACGACATGTCGTCCACTACTTCTACAGCAACCGACTCGACCTCTGTTGCGACCAGCACTTCCACCAGTAGCAGTGGCGGTGGAGGAGGCCCAAGCAGTTCTCCCTTGCTCTTCTTTGTGGCTCTCGGTTTTGGTGTTGTCTTTACAAACTTATGGTCAGTAAATGCGCCGGGGCGGTGACAGGACTACAGAGTGTTTGTTAATTTGATATGAATCTAGGATCATTGTCGGCGTGAAATACTGCTTTCGATACAACCAACGGAATCGCCAATTACGAAATGAAGAAACGGGAGAGCCTATTGATTTAACGGCTGTGCCTCGAACGCATCGCAGAAGAAGGGAAAAGAAGTTGATGTCTATGGAAGATGTGAACGAAAGATTCCCCTTGATGAAATACAAAGCATGGCGATCTTCTCGCGCAGATCGGGGCCTTCCCAGCGAAGGAGGAATCGCTGCGCCTGGCAACAGACCTGAGACTCCAAAAGCTGGCGAGAGCGAACACGACCCATCCGCTACTACGCAGCACGTTGAAGCCTATGCGCCGAAAGGCCACGATCGCACAGACTCGGTTGTGAGCGAACCTTCCAGTCCTATTGCTCAGCAAATCAGTGAGATTTCGGAGTCGAAAGAAGTTACAACTCCTGAAATCCAACCCAAAACTGCGACTACCGATGTTGCTAGCAACATACACCCACCCCCTGAAGAAGAAATGCACGATGAAAATGACGATCCCATTCAAGGAGCTGTTCCGGCAGAATTGTTGCCCAGTCCTGGTGACTCTTGCGCAATCTGTCTCGATCTCATTGAAGATGACGATGATGTCCGTGGTCTTACATGTGGTCACGCTTTCCATGCTTCGTGTCTCGATCCTTGGTTAACCAGCCGCCGAGCCTGTTGCCCTCTCTGCAAGGCTGATTATTACATTCCTAAACCACGACCTGAGGGACAAGAAGCAGTTCCAGAAAATGGTAGAGTAGGAGGACGTCGTACAACAGGTCGAACCGCTTCTGCACTGAGACCCCCACAGCCAGCATTCGGTGTTGATCGTATCAACCCATTCAGGACAAGATTTTATTTCGCCCATCGTGCACCATTGGCAGTACCGCCTACAGAAGATTCAGAACCAAGGTCTGCTAGTGGAATCCAGCCATCACCAAATGTACCCGTCAGCGAGCCAACTCGTGCAAGACGATCCTCCGCATGGGTACCGAGGCTTAACTTTTGGCGCCCATCAAACCCTCAACCAACACCTCAGACTACTGAAGTTCGTACACCTAGCCAGCTAGAAGCTGGAACAACTCCACAGACGCAATACTCCTAAAAGCCTCTTGTGTCACATATCCTTGAACATGTTGACATCATCTCTTCTCCTCCCTTCTCATCCCCAAATTATCATCCTCAAATTATACCCCATCGACCAAATCCTAACGAATCTCCTATCTACTAACCTCGTGCGCATGTTCATCTTTCCATCCACTCAATGTCAGGTTGCATATGTCTGTCATTTTCTTCTCTTTGGTCTAGTTTGGCGTTCAATGCGGTATCGGTCCATGGTATGTTGATACCATTTTACTTGCCATTCAGGTACTGGCAGTCGTTATGTATGTGTGGATTCATCGTCATTTTTTTTTTTTTTTTTTTTTTTTACTTTTTCATATTCAGCAATCGGTGTTTCGAGGATGTTTTTGCCTACGGGCTTTTCTTCTATCTCATGACTGCAATCAATCAATACTCGTTGGATATGCAACAAGTACACTCCTATCAAAAAGATTGGTTTTGCGAGTTGTCTTTCGGTAGTAAACTGATCCAAGTCAGCAAGTAGAGTAATCCGTTCACTTCGGTATAGACCAGAAAAGTATCAAAGAGCCGTCGAAAAATAAGAGTAGTATTTATCCATTTCACTCATAAACTACTGTAGTGTAACCCAAAACTTGAAAACGATGATATATCTCCCCAAACAGAAAAAAAATGAGACCAAAAGAACATCGACTTCCCCCCCGATACTATATAGTATATAAATCTACCTCGTCTTCACCGAGCTGACACCCGCACTGATAACACTAGGCAACTCCTCCTGTCCAACGCTAAACAACAACCCAATTCCACCACCCACAGCCAAAATAGCGAGTACGCTGACCGTTCCAATAAGGAAGAACTGTGTGCTAATATCCACCTTTTGACATGCAGGACCACCCCATTCAGAGTCGCATTTGCATGCGTAGCAATCATTGTCCTTGAAGCCGGCGGATTTGAGGTAGCAGACGCCGTGGCCGGAGCAGGCGTTTGTGGTGCTGGTGCAGGTATCGTTTGTGCTGTGGCAGACGGGCATGAGTGTTGAGAGGTAGTCTGCCGATGCGGCGAGGTTTTGGCTTCTGCGGGATTGGGCGTGGAGTCTGGGTCTGGCGGTGGGGTAGATGTCTTTCTTTGTGGGTGATTTGCGTGCAGAGGAGGAGGAAATTTGTTGTTGTGGGACGAGAAGGATGGTTTGTTCGTGGTTGTCGAAGAGAGAGGAGAGTGAGGCTAGGAATTGTGTTGCTGTGGTTGCATCGTCAAGGTGTTCCTATTAGACAGAGTTAGAGCTAAGTTGGTAGGCAAGGGTATGGCTTGACATACGTTGAAGCGCAGTCTGAGGATTTCTCTGCTACCAGCGGCATCCGACCAAGCTTCGAGGGAGGACAAAGGCAATCCTTCGAGTAATTGGGCGATTGGCTTTTGAGGGGAGCCAATGAAGGTTGGGTGCTGATATAGACAGCTCTGAAGCTTCTAAAGTGATTGTTAACTGTATGTTCACGAGGAATGTCCAGCTTCTGATGCGTTACGTACTTGAATGTCACTATTCGTCTTAGCTTCGTATTCGCAGTGTTTCCATTCGGAGACAGTGTCCATGAAGGTGCTATCGACAAAGTCCGGAGAGACTGAACGCATCTTCAATGCGGCATTCGAGGCCTCGGGGTTAATGGCGGCTATTTTAAAGATCGTAATCAGCAACTTCGTCCGACATGAGAGGGTTATAGGTTATAGGAACTTAGCAAGCTAACTTACCATTATCCTTGACGATTCCCTCCACCACAACAAGAAGCTTCTGCTGCTCACTAATAGGCACATCTTGAAAAAGGCTATACTGATTTCCTCCATATATGTTCAGTAGCTCGAGAACAGGTTTCGCGAGAAGTAGCTGGTTGGTGGGTGTAGTGGTCTCGGTGGATAGTATCCGTTGCTGCAAGAACAATCTCGCAATGTCTTCTCGAACCACATCCCTAGTAATCGCAGATACAGTAGCTTGCTGCGTATCGAGTAGAATTATAGATCCATCAGTCGATCCTGAAGCGGCGCTGGCCACGGCGGCCAGACAGGGAAGAAGCAGCTTCAGTGTAGGCAACATGTTGACTGTGTACAATAGATGCCGGGGTGTATAAGCCAGCTAATGGCTCATTCAAGCCGTAGATTGTAATCCCCAGACAAGTGGGATCATAAAGTCAGCGATTGTCGGCCTCGATTCGTTCCGTTCCCTGGCGATTTAATAAGATGTGGTGCTTGTTGCGGTTGATACGTCGAATGCAACTGGGGAGCTATCGATGTTCCGCCGATAACTTGGCGCCGTCTCCCGCACCCCGGCTGATCACGTGTTGAGATGACAAACATCAAAGAAGAAACATTTGCGCTTCCAGAAAAATGTCACAAGTCATCGCTCTTATCTGACTTTGACTTGACTTTGGGAATATCGTCATGTCCACATATCCATTCACTCGAATACATAACCGGCAATGATCTGGGTGCGCTATCTCCCTCGCAATCCTCGATTTGACCTCCGCCAGTGTCGGACTTTCACCACGGGGCCCACCAGCATAGTAAACGTTCGACCTGTGAGGATAAAGAGGCCATGGTTCAAGTAAGTAGAGAGAATCTGGCAATATCAAATATAGCGAGACTAACTTCTTTAGGCGATTTGCTACTAGCGTCCTCGTTTACGGCGTCGCGTTCCAACTCTGGACTTCCCTCGTATATTTACAACTAGAAAAGAGTACTTTGAGCGACTCCTCGTCTGTTGTTCCTTCCGCGGTATTGAGCGAAACCCGAATCATTGAAGGGAATAAAAGGAATAAACAGGCGCTTGATGATGAGGATGAGGATGAGGACATCACATTTATACCCCTGAGCTGGCCTCGACTTCGTCCTGGTGACCTGTACAAAAAAAGCGACCCAGAATGGCAAACTATTCAAAAATATACGAGCAATGCGGAAAAGACCGGTGTCTTGATGAGTGAGTGGAATCAGACTTTCTGAGAAATAGAAGATTGACTGATCTTTTCTTCTAGAGGAATTGGAAGGGTTGGTGCTTGCTAAACTGTCACTTCAACCAAGGTTTGTACGTGCTCTCGGAGGAAAACCACTCAAAGTCGAGGAGAGCTGGTTGCTCGCTCATACACCATTCCGTGCTCCGCCACAGTATGAAACCATCGGGTAAGCATGGTATCGATCTTTTATTATAGCTATATTCTCTGACTTCGGCAATAGTTTGGCAATCACGGATGATGAGATAGCTTTAGTATCAAAACCTATTCCCCGCGAGCAAGGTCAATTGCTCACAGCAGCACTATTTCCTTCCGCTGTGGCTTCTGCAATGTATGCGGCCGGTACGGTTCTCTGGAAGCGAAAGGTACAACGATTCCAAAATTATCTTGGACCAGAGGATCGCCCCACCAGAGACGCTCTCATGCAACTGAAGAAGATCGACTTTCAATCAGACTTGAATCCATCGACCAGCGTCAGTCTACAGAGTTTTGCCGACTGGGAGAAATCGCTGTCTTCGGGCACTGTTGAGGAGATCGAGCAATCAGCAGCGTCAGCGACGACGGATACGTCGAAACCTCAGTCTCAGCCTGATGCTTCTCGTGTACCTTCAGTACTCTCCTTGGTGCAGGGGTTTTCTTCTCAATACAAAGCCTCTGATTTCTACCTTGCCTACCTTACTTTCAGGCTACATTTGATGAGGAACAAAGCACTGCAACGCAAAGTACCGCCGCGCGGTGTGTTCTATATTAGCGGGCCTATAGGCATCAAGGGTCCCAAAGGAGAATGCAGAGTTGAGGTTCTCGGTGAATATGATCCCGCCGAGAAGAAGTGGTGCTCGTTGATGGTTGATCTGAAGGACCTTCGGCAAGATGGTCAAAAACCACTTGGATATTATCGTGAATGATCGTTGTTTCCTTTTGACGACTACAGAAATCAGTCCTCAGAGCGGTCTTGGCTTGAGATGGTTCATATCACAGCTATATCTGACAGAACAGTACATAGCACCTCGGGCGCATTGCCGCCGATGATCGAAGGGATATACAGCTGTGTCACATAACAAATCTCATTTAAAAGCGATCATGGTACAGATACCTCACGCGAACCTCGTTGCACGAATACCCTTCATATGCCGGATCTTTGGTGTTTGGGAAATCGCGACCTACATATTCATCATGTTTGTAGCAATAGACAATGATACTCTAAGTATGTCCAAGTACATGTAAGTCAAGTAAGGTTCGGAAATTGCGGGTAGATCTTGAGCACGTGTAGATGACGCGAATGACGGAATGCATCAGATATAAGGACCTATTCCCCTCACTCACTTCCCCTCCAACATTCAGTATACAAGCACTTCTCTATATCAATCAAGCACAATGTCTCTTCCACCAAAGTTCAAGGGCCAGAAATTGGCCGCTGCAAACATCGATCAATCTCCGCATACTATCGAGCTGTGTACGTAACCCATGAAGCTTCTCAGTATATACTAATTCCATGATATAGACCTCGACTACGTTTGCCCAGTATGAACTGCCACCATTCAAGATTTAAGAGAGATAACCAGTTAATTCAGTTTACTACAGTTCTCCGCAAAACTCTTCAACACATTCTACACCTCCGTGAAACCACTCATCACCGAAAAATATGGCTCCAAAGTCCAGGTGATCTTCAAACAACAGATCCAGCCATGGCACCCCTCCTCCACCCTCGTACACGAAGCCGGTGCCGCAGTCCTCAAAGTCGCACCCGAGAAATTCTGGGATTTCAGTCAGGCTCTCTTTAAAGAGCAGAGGGAGTACTTTGATGAGAAGGTTGTGAATGAGGTTAGGAATGATACGTATAAACGTCTTGCGGCGTTGGCGGCTACCGTCGGCGTGGATGAGAAGAAGGTTTATGATCTGCTTGTTATCAAGGATGCGGGCGAGGGTGCGAATAAAGGGAATGGAGTCACGGATGATATCAAGTTGATGGTCAAGGTATGTTTCTTTTTTTTTTTTTTTCGATATTCATATTATCAGACTCATAAGTAGGGGGTATCGTATTAACATGTCTCCCAGGCAAATCGTGTCATAGGGGTGCATATTACTCCGACAGTGGTGTTTAATGTAATGGAAAACCCTTTCATCAACCCCCAGATGTCCGCGTGCAACATGTAGTGATACGAGATACTAATCTGCATCATTCGCGCAGGGTATCGAAGAGAGGAGCATCAGCAGCAGCTTCACCGCCGACCAATGGGACGAATGGCTTCGCAATAATGTCGTTTGAGAATTAACACAGAGCCAATACCACCCACGGCTGTAAAAGGAGGTTGTCTGGCTCTGGAGAAGAGAAACAGATTATATGCAGAATAGCGAATCATTCGCACGTCTCCGATAAGAATAAAAAAGCAAAGCATCCATTTGTAACCCCGAGTATTATTCTCACATACAATTCATTAATCAATTCGTGAAACCATTATCATGTTGGTAATTTCATTCGTCACCGAGGAGAGGAGGGGAGACGGCGCGAATCAGGTTGAAGATTGCATTGTCTATTGCGCAGGAGGTTGGTAGTTGATAGGGCGCCTAAAAATAGTTAGCTATGTAGGACACACAGTGTCGCTTGACAGGATCTTACTTGAAAAGGAGAATGTGTGGCTCTGGTTCATGGACTTCGTAATGCTCCCATCCCAAACTCTATCAAATTGTCAGTATTTCACAGATCTAAAGCTTCGACGGTTCATTGTACCTGAGTGATTCCAAGGCCACGCCATTCCTCCTCCCAGAGCAGTTTCAAAGTTCCTTTAGAAGTATCGAAATATTCTTGAGGGATCTTCTTGAGCATGTTCTTGGGCAGCTGCACGTGTCGGTACTCGTACTCGTTGTCGGAATACCTGGAATCTCACAAATCAGCAATCGCCGCGACCTAAAAATGCACGGAAAACGCGTGGAGAATCCTATTTACCGGGATGAATAGTGTATGGAATCAATGAATTCTTCTAAGCGCTCACGCTCACTCTCCTGCAAGGGTCTGGGCTTCTTATTGCGTCTGGAGACGTCGATGTCGGACATTCTTGCGGTGGGTCGAGCTTTGTCTTCTTGATCTTTTCGGCACAAGAGTGACAATGAGATGGAGTGGGATTGGAGAGAGACAGCAGAGATTGGGGAGAGATAGCAGAGTAAAGAAGAAGTATCGAAGCAGTTTGAAGTTGAAGGAGAGTGAGGGGAAATAATTATGGCGGGACTGGAATGGAGATAGAGAAGAGCTAAAGATGTTTTATTGTTTTTATTGTTGTTACAATTGCTTACGGTATTGTAAACAATATGCCATACTAACAGGGCGCATCAAAGAGTCTGACAATAACGAACAGAAGGGCTGTTCAGACTCATATTAATCTAGTAACAAAGAGGCCTTTAATTACTGTTATTTTTAAATAGATTAGCATATCGAAGTGCCCTTTTTTATATATAAAATAAGAATTCTTGATACACTATCAAGGATTTCTCCAGGTTATCGTATGTATGTCATCGTACGTAACAATACCAAAACCGCCGTTTCCGATCGCGTGCCTGGCAGCCTTGGTGCCTTGGTGCCTTGGCCTGCTCGCTCAGCCAGCATATCCCGACCACAACCGCGTTCCCTCAAGAACATCCAATCCACGAACTATCCTCGCACCACAAACAGCTTTGCGCTGACAGACTCTTCCCTATTTTCGTTCGTTTAATACCATAATCTTGGTCGCAATACATTAACCTTTTTGGATACCCAGTCCTTTTTCCCTTCTATCCATTCTAATCATTGGCGCAAAAGTCCGTGTGTGTGACGTGACATAACCGTTTGCCTGGTGGATTTTCTTTGATGAAACAAGCTCATGCTTAGTCCTTCGCCCAGGATGAGCATGAGGCGCAAATTTACTTCTACTGGCCCAGAGCCGATGGCATTGCCCGAGTCGAAACGGCGGAAGGTTTCTGTAAGTTTGCCCCAGATATTAGTACGAGGCGCGTATGGTCTTGTCTGGACGTCGAAATACAAGAGCTTGTCACTCTAGTTACTTTCTCTACAAACGGATCAGAAGCTAATGACATAATCATTTGATACAGGATGACAAGACTGATGAGATCGAAACCCCGCAAAAGACTACAAAAGTCGGATTGAAACTTATCGACGACATCAAACATGCGACAGACAAGAGGTACTGGCAGCTCGTTATCGGTAGAGGGAGAAAGCTTCTAACCCTTTGCGCAGTGGACGAATCATCGCGAGCAATTTTTATGAGCTTCCGGACAAAGTAAGGATTGGATACTTGCCGCAGGATCAGGGGCAGTACTGACGCCTATCACAGAAGAAATACCCAGACTATTACAAAGTGATCGGACTTCCAATATCTCTCAACCAAGTGATAGTAAGTCAGCGAAACAATCACCTGGTCCTTTTTGGCGCCGATAAAGGCTTGATTATTGCAATTAAGTCTCACAGCTAACCACGTTCTGAAAATAGGAGAAATTAAATAAACACCGCTATGCGACTCTCACAGAGCTCGAGAGCGACCTCAAGCGACTGGTTAGCAATGCGAAAAAGTACAACGAGAAAGGTACCATGCTCTTTGCCGACGCAGAACGTATTCGAAAGATAGTCACAGGTACTATGCCGAAAATCAATCCGGCGTACAACGACCCTAACTACACTCCATTCCCGACTCCTATTCCCGACCAAAATGAGACGACAGAGACGCCCGAAAACGAGAATGGTGAGGAAAATGGTGACAATGAGGAACAAAATGCAGACGCAGATGCAGATGACGACAAAGCTTCTGACGAGGCGATGGACCAGGGCGAGGATGAGGAGCTGAATTTTGAGGGTGACACGATACAACTTGCTCAAGACAAGATCATATCAGAAATGATCCCCTTGAGAGACGATCAGTACGTTTTCCCCACTTGTTTTTCAAAATTCGTACTAACTTCCAACAGAGGAAGGGAAGTAGGAGGCCCCTTTCTGTACAAGCCGGACAAAAACTTGTACAAAGAATACTACGAAATCATACAACATCCAGTCTCTTTGCGCAGTATATTGAAACAAGTCCGAGGTATTGAAGGAAGAAAGCCACACAGCCACAAAACGGCATTTCCAACTTGGCAAATGTTCGCAGATGAAATGGAATACGTATGGGGAAACGCTCGAGAGTTTAATGAAGAAGACAGCGAGATTGTCGACCTCGCCAATATACTAGAGGTGCGTGGTTCGTCTGAATATTAAAGGGACAATAGCTAATAGAAAGTGCAGGCCCATTTCAAACGTCGTCTTGCCGAAGCAAAGAGTGTTGTACCGGATGATCCCATAGATGAGACCAATCCGCGCATCAAACTCAAATTGGGAATGAGCAAAACTCCAGAACCACGACTGACGCTGAAATTTGCTGGCCAAAAGTCTTCGTCAGTCGAGGATAAGACACCGGCATTAGCATCTTTGGACGGCGATTCTGTGGCAAGACCAGGCTCGGCTGCACATCGCGACATTCCAGACTCTTCACGACTAGGCGGTCTTGGACAAAGTCCAATGCCTGGCAAAATAATATCTCCTTCACCCTCTCAAACTCCAATGCCGTCAACGGCTGGCGCAGGCCTCCGTAATCCATCGATAAACGGAAGTGACCAAATCAGCTCTTGGCCAATTGTGCCGCAACGTCCAAGTTATTCTGCTGTGCAGTCCCTATTCCGAAAAGCTGACGAGGGTAAGCTTTGACTTGAGCTATTCCACTTCTTCTTGACCAGTACTAATGCTCGATTTTAGATGTATCAGACGCATTGATCAAGAATCTGAGCATAAAATCCCACTCAAGCCTGGGCCCTCATCCAAAATTCAGCCTCAATATCCCCGCATCACCGGTTATGCGACAGCAGTCAGTCGTGGTGAATGTCCCTGCATCCCAGAGCTTCGTGTCTTTGTCACTCAGTATCGCACCCAGCTCAGCACAGAGGCGCACGAAATTGGTAGCCTTGTTTGGACCTCAGAGAGCGCCTATTTCTCCGCTGCCTCAGTCAACTCCATCCGAATTAGGATACGATATCAGGCTAGCTGCTGGTTTGACGAAGATTGAGTTTCAAGTGGCGTCATTGCGAGGCGCTGGGCAGGAAGGTGTCAATGGTCATGGTAGAGGCCATGAAGAGAAGAAGGAGCGCCTTACTGTGTTTTTCAGAGTGATACGATAGCTAGTTCCAGTTTCGATCTTGGCTTCACAGTCAACAATCACTATCAATGTATAATAAATCTTGCCATTCTGTCGTGCGTAGATAAGTGAATATTACTGGCAATAGTACAGTAGAGCCTGGCCATAATGAACAGAAGGCCCCCTTGTCACTATATTGGTATCAGGTTAGAAATTATTCATATGAATATAGAGAGTACCCCGAGTCGTTATTGATCAGACAGATTAGAGTGCTCTACGTTCTCATTTGATTGATCCCTAGATATTAGATTCCGGCGTTAGAAGGCCGTCTGTTCATTATAGCTAGTCTCCACTGTAATAGCAGGTATTCTCCCGGAAGATAGAGGCGAAAGCTGCCTCTAGAGTATAATGAACAATAGAGTATCCATTTCGAAGATGATATTCGATATTCACGTTATTGAAACCGGTAAGAGTACGAATCGATCCGGTTTTTGACTCCTCCTTGCTGTGCAGTCCCTGATCCGATGTAGGGACTAGGACAATGACCATCTTTCGGAAGGATGAGAACGTAGACGCCCCAAGATTTTTGGGGGATCTTTTTTAAGAGTGTCTCAAACCACTTGAGAGGGGCCGGTTCAGCTGTTCGTACGACGTCGGGAAGGTCAGTCACGACAGAATATGAAGCCTGAGGAAAGGAAAAGAGACGACAACTCGAGTCTCGTAGATGCCATTGTTGGAAATCGGGGACAAACCCACATACCTGGCATTGAGGCATCGCCAACTGACATCGAGCATACACTCCCTGGCAGCATTGTCTTCTGGCGTAGGATTCGACATTCTGGAGGGAGAGCAGAGAGACAAAAAACACAAGAGAGATATGAGAGGGAAGAGTGAAGAGGGAAGAACAAGAGGAAATGAGAGAGCATTAGGGTCATGAATGACAGAATTATGGATCAATGCCCAAATTGAAAGAGCGACGGAAGAGGAAGGAGCGACCATGTCGAGGCACACAAGGAAGGAGTGACCAAAAGGGAAGGAGCCATGGACCATGTAAGAAAACTACTTACCACACCTAGGTGGTAACAGCTTATTTTGATTGATGTGTTATTGTTGAGACAGTAGAACATGGCTATAACGAACAGAACCTCTGAATCCGATGCTAGAGATCAATTCATACGAGATGGAGAGCACTTTGATATAATACTGTCTGATCAATAACAATTTAGAGTACTCCCCATACTCATATTATATAGCGATAATGCGGCCCTCATGTAACCTGATGTAACGAATAGAAGCCCTCTTTAGATTCAGACTGTCTAAATAGATAATAGGATAAATACAAGATGAGGCGTGGGAAGGTGTTTGTTATCGTATTGATTTCACGATAAGTGTATAAACAATACAGCTATACCCAACCACGACTAGCCCGTAACTAATCCAGGGTTCGGCTGTTCTGATTGGCTTTCGGCGAGCATGTGCAACCAACTCGGGTAAATCGTGGGGCTCTCGGGACCCAAAGAACAAAAAGAAAAAAAAATCAAAAATTTCCACCGCTCTTGCCTTTAATCGCCCCCCCGCCAAATATTAAAAGATTTTAGTCCTGCACATATAATTGTCAGAAGCAACCTCACTTTTATTCGTGTGTGTTTGCTCTCTAAAAGTATTCTTTCTTTCATCTTTGTCTCTTTATCCTTTTGACCGTTTTCTCTTTTCATCATGTCTGACGAGGTCTACGAGGGTGCCATTGGCATTGACTTGGGTGAGTGTGCTCGCTGCTTCTTCGTTTGTGCGGCTGGGATGAGAATCTGCAAAATCCCACTTCGCGGAGACGAAAAGCACAGTTCGTCAAAAAGATCATCAATCGCTAACTCGTCCTAGGTACTACCTACTCTTGTGTTGCCAACTATGAGGGTGCCAATGTTGAAATCAGTACGTTCCTACCCACGATTCGATTGTCCACAAATGTGCAGAAATTTCTTGGGAGCGGGTTATTAACGATTGAACTTGTACAGTTGCCAACGAGCAGGGAAGCTTCACCACCCCTTCCTTCGTCTCTTTCACCGACAAGGAGCGTCTTATCGGTGAGGCCGCCAAGAACCAGGCTGCCATGAACCCCCAGAACACCATCTTCGATATCAAGTATGCCAAACAACATTTCTCTGTGGATGGTCATGAAACAAGGCTAACATAATCAAGGCGTCTTATTGGACGACGATTCGAGGACCCCGTCGTCAAGAAGGATATCGAGTCCTGGCCCTTCAAGGTCGTCGACCAGGGTGGAAACCCCATGGTCGAGGTCGAGTACTTGAACGAGACCAAGACCTTCTCCCCCCAGGAGATCTCCTCCATGGTTCTTACCAAGATGAAGGAGGTTGCTGAGACCAAGCTCGGCAAGAAGGTCTCCAAGGCCGTCATCACCGTCCCCGCTTACTTCAACGACAACCAGCGTCAGGCCACCAAGGACGCCGGTGCCATTGCTGGTTTGAACGTTCTCCGTATCATCAACGAGCCCACTGCTGCCGCTATTGCCTACGGTTTGGGTTCCGGAAAGTCTGACAAGGAACGTAACGTCCTTATCTACGATCTCGGTGGTGGTACTTTCGATGTCTCCCTCTTGAACATCCAGGGTGGTGTCTTCACCGTCAAGGCTACTGCTGGTGATACTCACCTTGGTGGTCAGGATTTCGACACCAACCTTTTGGAACACTTCAAAAAGGAATTCACCAGAAAAACTAAGAAAGGTCGGTGATTCCCTGAATTCTCCCCGTCTCTGAAGCTTTTGATCGATATGTTTAATCGATATATTGTGATTTGCTTTTGTCGGGACCTCCCCTTATGGACAAATTGCTGACATAATCTAGATCTTTCCAACGACCCCCGTGCTCTCCGTCGTCTCCGTACCGCTTGTGAGCGTGCCAAGCGTACCCTCTCCAACGCTACCCAGACCACTGTTGAAATTGACTCCCTCTTCGACGGCGAGGACTTCAACGCTCAGATCACTCGTGCTCGTTTCGAGGATCTTAACGCCAAGGCTTTCGCTGGCACCCTTGACCCTGTCCAGCAGGTCTTGAAGGACTCTGGCATTGCCAAGAGCGCTGTTGACGAGATTGTCCTTGTCGGTGGTTCCACCCGTATTCCCCGTATCCAGAAGTTGCTTAGCGACTTCTTCGACGGAAAGAAGCTCGAGAAGAGCATCAACCCTGATGAGGCTGTTGCCTACGGTGCTGCTGTTCAGGCCGGTATCCTCAGTGGAAAGGCCACCTCCGAGGAGACCTCTGACCTCCTCCTTCTCGATGTCGTTCCTCTCTCCCTCGGTGTCGCCATGGAGGGTAACATCTTCGCCCCCGTTGTTCCCCGTGGTCAAACCGTCCCCACCATCAAGAAGCGTACCTTCACCACTGTCGTTGACAACCAGCAGACCGTCCAGTTCCCCGTCTACCAGGGTGAGCGTACCAACTGCGAGGACAACACCTCCCTCGGTGAATTCACTCTCGCTCCTATCCCTCCCATGCGCGCCGGTGAGGCTGCTTTGGAGGTTGTCTTTGAGGTCGACGTCAACGGTATCCTCAAGGTTACCGCTACTGAGAAGTCCTCTGGCCGCACTGCCAACATTACCATCTCCAACGCTGTTGGCAAGCTTTCCAGCACTGAGATTGAGCAGATGATCAACGGTATGTTTTCATAAGAGTCATTCATGCTAAAAACTCGACTAATCCATGTTAGATGCCGCCAAATTCAAGTCCAGTGACGAGGAATTCAGCAAGAAGTTCGAGGCCCGTCAACAACTCGAATCCTACATCTCCCGTGTTGAGGAGATCATCTCCGACCCCACCATGTCCCTCAAGCTCAAGCGTGGCAACAAGGAGAAGATCGAGTCTGCTTTGAGCGACGCCATGGGCCAGCTCGAGATTGACGACTCCACCCCCGATGACTTGAAGAAGAAGGAGTTGGCTCTTAAGCGTCTCATCACCAAGGCCATGGCCACCCGCTAAATTCCTTGCTCCTCCGAAAACCGACTCCATCTCATCCCCTTTTTCTCCCTCCCAAGCCTCGACAACCTACCACTCGCCCTCTTTCACGACTAATCGTTTTGAAACACCGTTTTTTCTTCAATATCCGAGAGTTTGAGGTCATTTCTTTGATACATTTGCGGGAATCCTGAAAAGGCAAAAATTTTATAAAGTGCGGAATGATAATGAAACTTTTTCCTATGTCTATCTTCTCTTTTCCCTTAGATGGGAAACAGGATCTAAAAATTGATGACTTTTCCAACGACTTCAAAAAAAAGAAGAGCAGAAAGAAGAAAGAGAAGAAAATTGTCATGTACGAGATCATAAAGTAATGATTATGCTTTTCCACTTTTCTTCTTCTGCAAGAAAAAACCGGGTTTCTCTACATCTAGATTGTTTTGGCGATGATTTCCTTGTTTTCTCGCCTGTGTGATTCGATTATCTCTTGTTTATCCATGTTACGACTTTCCATAGAATTCAATTCTTTGTTCATTCATTTCTCATGCATAGTAGGGTAATATTCGGTGCTCTAATCTATTAATATAGTAAGTAGTTGTAGTATACATGTCCTTCTTGCACATCATGTTCCTGGTTGTTTGCTCTTTAATTTCGTCCAGCCACTCGTTCCGCTGGGTCGAGTATTATTACTACTAGAAGTAGTCGTAGTTGTTGGGGTCGGAGAAGTACGCATGGGTTTAGTGCTGGCAGTATCATCCGCTACATCCGCCGGGACGACTTCGGGGGCTGTCGTCAACGAGGCCTTGCGAGCCCCATCTTGAGCAGGAAGGTTCGCAGTATCCTTATCTCGACTTCCTTCAGCAAGATCATCCCACTCCTTCTCCTCCAGCAACTCCCATTCGGCATTAGCCATTTCGCCCAGCAGCGCTGATTTCAGTTTATCTGCTATCTTGGCTGGTGGGGGTAATTTCCAAGTCTTCATGAACTCGACGCCTTCCGAGGCGCCGAGGAAGGAGTGTGAGGTACCGTGCGAATAGTGTCCTAGCATGGGGAACGATTTCGTCCTCTGGATAGTAGTTTTTGGTGGTTGTTGGTTGCCATTCTTCGGGCGAACAGCAACTGTTTCGCGGCTGGATATTGCTCTCGTTGTAGTGGTAGTGCTGGCGTTTTGGGCTGTGGTTGGTGATACGAGGAGTTGCCACATGTTTTTCCCGATGTTGCAGATATCTTCCCAGGAATCAGAGCCTATATTCAAGCCTTGTGTGCGGCAGAGCCAGGATACGTTCCAGGCTAGGAGGGAGACTCCCTCGATGAAAAGGGCATATGTGGCCATTTCTTCTTTGACTAATTTTGGAAGTGTTTTGTCAATCGATAAAGGTCGAGGTCGGTGTTTGCGGGTGTCGCGCGGTTTGGATTGGGTGTATGGATGGTAGAATTCGCTCAAGTTATCCTGCGCAGAGGAATAGGATGCTGCCGGTGGGAAAATTGCCGGTGTTGCGTGATTACGGTGAGGTAAGACGATCTCTGCAGGTAGTCGGAGGGAAAGATAATGGGAGACAAGTATGAGTAAATGAGAGATATTGGATAGAGCTGTAGAGATTTGCGACGGCGAGGCAGCTAGTATATGTCGTCAGAAAAGAAAAGAAAAGAACCCCTGCAGACTTATAACATACCATTCAAACTTCTTAAATCAACAATCTGCACACCTCCAATATAGTATTTCTCGCTCTTTCTTCCACCTTCCCGTTTCCCAACCTCCTGCCTAAGACCGTACAGGAACGCAGCCTCGCGGCACAGGAATATCCTCGACTCGGCAGTCTTATTATGCAAAGAATGCCAAAGATGTTCTGTTCTCTTGATACCATTCTGAATATTCGCCAAGGCAGCATTGCGTCGATCGGTGAGCTGGAAGTTTGCGGACTCTGCATCTGACCGGCGTTGTTTCAGCTGCAATTTCATCTGACGGATCTGAGCTTTCCGCTGTTCGTTTTCAGCCCTCAGTGTTTCCATACAGTTTCGCATGGTACGAATTCGTTCATAGGCCCGAGCCTGTTCTGTCTGGGCTGCCTGGACATCCCATTTCGGATTTCCTTCGCGGGGTGCTGTACGGGCGGTATTATTCGCACTTGCAGCTACATTTGTAGTTGCAGTTTGTTGCTTTCGTCGTTGCGCATCTGTATCTCCAGCGACCGCCGCCTCTACCTCTTTTCCTATTGATTCCTTCTCAAGTAGAACCCGGGCATTCTCATATCTGAGGTTATACAAGTGGCTCCGGGCACAAGTAGGACAGTAGAACGGCGTTCGGTTGCTGGCAGAACAGTTACATATATTGCAACTCATTTCAAGCAGAGTTTAACAGGGTCTGCTAGAGAGTATGAAGTTGCAGTCGTTTCCCGTTCTTCCATGATACGCATTGAGGACATCGACGAGGTGCGAGGGATCTATTTGACGTGCTGGCGTCAAAGGATGTGTGGTCGAGGGAGGTTAAAGAAGCCCTCATAGCTTTGAGGTGAGTGGCTGTGGCAAGAAGCAGTATTCAAGCCATAAGAGTTGTCATATGAGCGATATATGAGAGTGGTTGTTGTGAGCGGAGGAAGTTCATGTGGTCCGTAGACTCGGAAGCGACATGACGGCATCAGCACAAGCGATAAAGTTGATAACAAGATACGCTAGGCTAGGAAAGGCTAGTCAGATACTGTTACTAGCGGTATTTTACACGTTACCGATATCGGATATAAAATCACGTGCATCTAGTATCTACACTCAATATGGTTTCTAAAATATTACCTTTGTTCAAGACCGTATTCGAAGTTGAAAGTATAGGAAATATCTCATCTTATGAGAAGTCATTAAGAGGCCCGCACTTAAATGGAATGGTTTATTTAAGTTAATGTTCTTTGGTTGAATTTTATATATTGGAAGGAAATGTAACAAATTATCACGTGGGTGGGCTCCCGAATAACAACTAAGGATTAGATTTGATCTGATAAATATGCCAGCTAGACCAATAAGTCGTTCAACTTTTTCCATAATAATGTTTTGTCTCTCTCGATACATACCTTGAGCACTTATCCGATTTACGATACTCTAATTGCGAAGAAAATACATCGCCTACTCCTTGTTCCGAGCTTCCGATGCGATTGAGAGATCTGGTATACTTGCGCCATCCGACAACACAGGCATAAGAACCCGAGGGCTGTTGGCTTCTCCGCGACGGCTTCAAGGACATAGTTTATTTGAAAGGAAAATGCGAGTCTGCTAGCAGGCTTTATTATCTTTTACGATGTTTGAAGGAGTCATACAGGCGCGAGCCGGTAGGCATTGTTCATTCGGAGGATTTGAGAAACCTCATCTGACAAATAGATTGGACAGACGCGGATGGCTTTTCGTCCTTGCTACAAGATATCCCGCTCCAAGCTCTAAAGTCTGAGCTCGCGCGCCGTATAGAGTCCAGAGCGTCCGGGGGCGACCAAGATGGCTCGACATGTGGTTCTGATAAAGCTGGATACTACAACACGCCAGCTCACGTTTTTGCTTTATTTCTCATCCTTATTCTCAGCACATTAGGTAAGTCTTTCAATTGTCTAGGATATGCCGGTTACCAACAGACTAACCATCTCTCTCATAGCCTGCTCATTCCCAATTCTAGCGCGTCGATTTCCCGGATTACCCATCCCACGACATTTCCTCTTCTTCTCCAGACATTTTGGCACCGGCGTTCTTATAGCTACGGCATTCGTCCATTTGCTCCCTACCGCTTTCAATTCACTATTAAATTCATGCCTTCCACCGTTTTGGACGCACGGGTACCCAGCAATGGCCGGGTTTATAGCAATGTTATCGGTGTTTTTGGTTGTTACGGTTGAGATGTTCTTTGCGACTCAGGGCGCGGCACATGTTCATAGTAAAGATTATGATGAACTCATTGGAGGAGTTCCTGCGAAGGATAACCGGCGGGAGCCGAAACATAGAGGGCGTGATGATTATATTCATTTGTCCACTCAGGATCAAGGTATGCTTTTCTCCAGCTGCTGGCTGTTTTGCATGGGAAGTACAAAGCTGACAATTTTCAGCAGCGACAGAAAGTCTCATTCAATCCCCGACTTCCACAGGCCAAAGCGCCTCTGCAAATAACGACGATGAACTCGATATGGAAGAACTAGGCTCCTACGCAGATGACGACCCAACCCCTACCCAACGACGCACCAAACACGTCCGTCAAGGAAGCGAGCCACTTGCACAGGTCCAAAACCCTCAAAGACAACTCCTACAATGCCTCCTCCTCGAAGCCGGCATTCTCTTCCACAGCATCTTCATCGGCATGGCCCTCAGCGTGGCCACAGGCACATCATTCATCGTTCTCCTCGTGGCAATCTCCTTCCACCAAACATTCGAGGGTTTCGCACTCGGGTCGCGAATCGCATCTTTAATACCAAGTCTCTTCCCCCCTTCCTCCTTTAAACCATGGCTCATGGCCTGCGCATACGGCACAACAACACCAATCGGTCAAGCCATTGGCCTCGTTCTACACAACATGTACGACCCGGCCAGCGCCACGGGACTCATAATGGTCGGATTCACGAATGCCATCAGCAGCGGTCTGCTCCTCTTCGCGGGACTGGTGGAGTTGCTGGCAGAGGACTTTTTGAGTGAAGAGAGCTATGAGACGCTCAATGGGTGGCGGAGGGTGGAAGCTTGTCTTGCTGTTTTGAGCGGGGCTATGCTTATGTCGATAGTTGGTGCTTTTGCTTAGTTGTTGCGGTTGCGCAGCTAAAAGTAAAAGTAAGATTTATGTATGTATTTATAGTTCAGAATATGATAGACTGTTATGATTGACTGGAAATTTGGATTAATTGATGATCAAGCTCCTTCAAAGAGCAATGGGATTTGGACCTCTGGTATACATATGTAGTAAATATATATACCGAAGATCAAGCACACAACTATATTGATATCTTTTCATGAAACCTAACAGGAAAAAAAAAAAAAAAAAAAACAAAGGAAACCCGTGAGTATCTTTTTAGCTCATTAAAACGCTGAATAAATGCATCTCCTCAATTCATTACAAGAGAGACTCCAAAACAAGAGCACTGGCACCGCCGCCACCGTTGCAGATACCAGCGCATCCAAGCTTACCACCCTTAGCCTTGAGAACACCCAAAAGTGTGACAAGGATACGGGCACCACTAGCACCGAGAGGGTGGCCAATAGCAACAGCACCTCCGTGGATGTTCACCTTGTCTTCGGACAAGTTGAGCAATTTCACGTTTGCGAGGGCAACAACACTGAAAGCTTCGTTGATCTCGAAGGCGTCAATCTGGTCTTGAGTGACGCCAGCCTTCTTGAGGGCCTTGGGGATGGCGAGAGCGGGGGATGTGGTGAATTTGCTGGGTTGTTGGGCGGCGTCGGCGAAACCAAGGATCTTAGCGATGGGCTTGAGGTTGAGTTCTTTCAATTTGGCTTCGGAGACGAGGACGACGGCGGCAGCACCATCGTTGAGGGGGGAGGAGTTGGGAGCGGTGACGGTGCCGGATCCGGGGATGAAAGCAGGCTTGATTGCTCGGAGTTTATCAGGGTTGAGCTACACCAGTCAGTTTTGTAACATCCCATGTAAGGGTATAAGTGACTTACGTTCTTGGGCTCCTCGTCCTGAGAAACGGTAACACCAGGCTTACCTCTGAAGCCGGGCAACTCGATAGGAACAATCTCAGCATTGAGCTCACCACTCTTCTGAGCAGCCTGAGCCTTCTGGTAAGAACGAATGGCATATTCATCCTGTTGTTCACGGTTGAAGCCGTGGTCCTGGGCGCACTCCTCGGCGGAAAGACCCATGAGTTCCTGCTTGTATGCATCGGTAAGACCGTCCTTCATGATTCCGTCAACCAAGTTCTGGTGCCCGTACTTGGCACCGTTACGGAGAGTGGGAAGGTAGTGGGGTGTGTTGGACATGGACTCCATGCCACCGGCGACGACGATATCGGCACCACCAGTTTGGATGTGCTGGACTCCGAGCATGACTGCCTTCAAGCCGGAGGCGCAGACTTTGTTCACGGTTGTGCATACTGTGGAATCTTGGAGACCGGCACCGAGGGCGGCTTGTCTGGCGGGGTTCTGTCCAACACTATCAAGAGCTGTCAGTTCCTGTGGAAAAAAAGAAAGGGTGCATAGGATATTTACTTGGCAGAGAGCACATTTCCGAAGAAAACTTCCTCGACATCAGCGGCGTTCACACCCTCAGCCCTCTCCAAAGCTCCTTTGATAGCATGGGAACCGAGCTGGGTGGCAGTCAGGGAGGACAAGGAGCTAGAAGAGATCAAACATGGCAAATTAGCATATATTCTGCAATTTGAATCTCGTGTGGTTATTCAAGACACCGATTGAGTACTTACCCAAGGAATGAGCCCACTGGGGTACGGGCAGCAGAGACGATGTAGACAGGGGGGAGAGACATGGCGGCGAATGTGATAAGCGCGGGGTGAAATTTATAGAAGATGAAGAAAGAAGCTTTAGGTCGAGGATGCAATTAGAATTATCGTAAAGGATGTATAGAACAAGAGATCTTCTTCTCAAGCTCAGGTTTGAACAAAGAGTTTTTGAAAAGCGTGGAGAGTAGAGAGAGTGACAGTCGAAAGGAAGGACCGTTCTTATATTCTTTATCGGAAGGAATCGACTGATGCTAGCCTGTATTAGAGCACGATCAAAACGTAATATTACCACCATACATTGAAATCAAATTACCCATATATTGCGGCGACTTTGCTGCAGAGAAAGACTTGATATACAGCCTGAATACGGTATTTTTGCTCCGGTCTTCACGCTCATTGGACAGTCGAGCGGAGATCGGTCAACAGCAACTCGGGAATAGCGAGGGTAGTCTGAATTATACAGCGCAGAAATCAGTATCATATCACTAATCGCTCCAGGTGAAGATGGTGCTAGGCAACATGTTTTGGGCAATCTATCAATTCCTTTTGGCCGAACAATGTGTACTGTGTAGATTTAATCACATACAATTGATCTAATAGTATAACAAACTGAAGGATATTAATATCAGGTTGGATATTGTTCATATGAATGTGGAGAGTACTCTGATCTATCTTGATTAAGCAGGTTATCAAATCATAGTTACACTTATTGCTATATGAATAAAGGTTCTCGAGATACAGATGCAGACCTTAGAAGGTCTCTTCATCACTCAATTAACATGGATATACTACAGAGTAGATCTGGGAGACATTCCGTTCGTTCTCCAAAATCTACTGTCTGCATTATGGTGTAATGATAATACACAATACACAAAAATACCCACCGCCTACCTAATCAAGCCCATAGCTCAGAAAGATTATCAGTTTGCACGTTTTGCGCTTGCAAGAACTAATCTTTGCGACGTGCAGAGTTGTTGGAGCTGGTCATTACAACACTGCTCATATATCAGACGCCATGGATGACCTTTATGACGAGTATGTTTTTCTCCCCAGCATGAAAGAAGATTATTATTTTGAATTTTATTTGCGAGCTAAGCTAATATGTGCCTACAGGTTCGGTAACTACATTGGCGAAGGCGGGTTGTCAGAAGAGTCAGAGGCTGGAGATGTCCCTGCAACCGGTTATGTCTACGAAGACCTCGAGGAGGAGGAGGAAGTAGAGCCAGCTGACCAGTTGATGGAGGTTGATGGTAGGTCTTTGAATAGAAGAGCTCTCGCGACAGACGAACTCACAAACTTCGCAGAAGGTCCTTCGAATGCGGTCGTTTTGCACGAAGATAAACAATACTACCCCAGCGCGCAGCAAGTATACGGAGCCGACGTCGAGACTTTGGTACAAGAAGAAGATGCGCAACCACTCACAGAACCGATCATCAATCCGGTAACGCAAAAGAAATTCTCGTTAGAGGAAGCCGATCTTCCTCCCGTTTTCTACTCGAGAGAGTTTATGGCGGATTTGCTCAACTATCCGGACCGGATCAGGAATATTGCGATTGCAGGACATTTACACCACGGCAAGACGGCGTTAATGGACATGTTGGTTATGCAGACACACGACATCAACGAGAGGCTGGAGCAACGTACGGGCAAAAAGCGAGACGAACAGTTGCGATACACTGATGTGCATTTTCTCGAACGCGAACGGCAGCTTTCCATCAAATCGGCGCCGATGTCTCTCGTCTTGCAAGGAACAAAGGGAAAGTCGTATCTGTTCAACATTCTAGACACTCCAGGTCATGTCAATTTTGTCGACGAGGTCGCAGCCTCTCTGCGCTTAGCGGATGGTGTCGTGCTAGTTGTGGACGTCGTCGAAGGCGTCCAGGCAAATACAGAGCAAATCATCAAATATGCTGTCTTGGAGGATCTGCCAATGACCCTGGTGGTCAACAAGGTCGACAGATTAATTCTCGAACTCAAACTGCCACCGAACGATGCATACTTCAAGTTGAAGCACGTTATTGAACAAGTCAACTCTATCATTGAGAATGTCATTCCAGGAAGGGGAGAAAGCCGACGGTTGAGTCCGGAGAAAGGAAATGTCGCTTTCGCGTGCAGCTCGATGAACTGGTGCTTTACATTGGAGTCATTTGCTAAAATGTACGCTGAGCGTCATTCTAAGCTCGATGGCGCAGAGTTTGCAAAGCGATTGTGGGGAGACATTTTCTACAACCCTCGAAGCCGCAAATTCACGCGCAAGGGCGTTGAAGAAGGATCTAAGCGGTCGTTTGTCAACTTTGTCCTTGAACCCGTGTACAAACTCTATTCACACACGATAAGTGAAAGTCCAGAAGATTTGAAAGAAACGTTGGCGAGCTTGGACATTTACCTCAAACCATCTCAGCTCAAATTGGACGCAAAAGTGCTGCTGTCTATAGTCTGCGAGAAATTCTTCGGCCCAGCCACCGGATTTGTCGATATGTGTGTGCAGCATATACCATCTGCCGTGGAGGGAGCATCACGAAATTTGGAACACTACTACACTGGACCTCTGAATACACACGTTGCGCAGTCGATGTTGAAGTGTGATGCAGAGGGGCCACTCGTTATTCAAGTCACCAAGCTTTTTAATAGCTCTGATGCTTCCAAATTCGACGCCTTTGGTAGAGTCATGAGTGGTGTTGCCCGTCCTGGGCAGCCGGTTAGGGTACTCGGCGAGGGCTATTCTCTTGATGACGAGGAAGACATGGTTAATGCAACTATATCTGATACATGGATTGCCAATTCGCGGTATAACCTCCCGACCGACGGTGTCCCCGCTGGTAATTGGGTGTTACTAGGTGGCGTGGACAACTCGATCATGAAGACTGCCACGCTCGTTGCGCCTAAATTCGAGAACGATGAAGATGCTTATATTTTCAAACCAATCCGCCATATGACTGAATCTGTGTTTAAGGTTGCTGTGGAGCCTATCAACCCGTCTGAATTGCCCAAGATGTTGGATGGTCTCCGTAAAATCAACAAGAGCTACCCTTTGATATCTACTAAAGTGGAAGAATCCGGCGAGCATGTCATTCTAGGCACGGGAGAACTTTACATGGATTGTGTACTCCATGACCTCCGCAGGCTCTATGCTGAGATGGAATTGAAGGTATCCGACCCAGTGACGAGATTTTGCGAGACTGTGGTGGAAACATCTGCAATCATGTGCTACTCTATCACACCGAACAAGAAGAATAAGGTGACCATGATTGCCGAGCCGTTGGATGACGGTATCGCAGAAGACATCGAGAGCGGCCGTGTTCGTATCAAGGACCCTATTCGAAAAGTGGCGAAATTCTTCGAGGAGAAATACGAGTGGGATAAATTAGCAGCACGCAGTATCTGGGCATTTGGTCCAGAGGAGAACGGGCCTAATATTTTGCAAGATGATACGCTGCCGTCACAGGTGGACAAGAAGCTTCTTGGAACTGTCCGTGATTCCATTGTTCAAGGCTTCAGCTGGGGAACGAGGGAGGGTCCTCTATGTGAAGAACGTAAGTCTTCTTACCACCGACCCTACTTCATAAACACGCACTGACTTTAGAACAGCTATTCGAAACACCAAGTTCAGACTTACAGACATCTCCCTCGCTGACCAAGCGATCTACCGTGGCGGCGGACAAGTCATCCCCACCACCCGTCGCGCAGTCTATTCATCCTTCCTCATGGCATCCCCCCGACTAATGGAACCCGTATATGCATGCGAAATGCTCGGTCCCGCCGACGCCGTCGCCTCTGTATACACAGTTCTATCCCGACGACGAGGCCACGTCCTCTCCGACGGACCCGTAGCAGGCACACCCCTCTACTCGGTCCGCGGTCTCATACCCGTCATCGACTCCTTCGGCTTCGAGACCGATCTCCGCATTCACACTCAGGGACAGGCAACTCTGAGTCTGGTCTTTGATAAATGGAGCGTTGTCCCCGGTGATCCTCTCGACCGCGAAGTCAAGCTTCGGCCATTGGAAATGGCGAGTGCGCAGGCTATTGCGAGAGATTTCGTGCTCAAGACGAGAAGACGTAAAGGATTGGCGGAGGATGTGACGGTTAGTAAATTCTTGGAACCTGAGTTGTGGCGCGGACTCAAGGATAGCGGTGTACTTGAGGGGTAGTTTTTTTCCTGTCAAAAAGCATGAATGATATCAAATATAATGTATGATTAGATTTAGTTGGCGTCAGGTCGGATGTGGTCAATCAAGCATTTACATTGCAATCATCAATCTATAAACATGGAGAATATACATCACTCTTTATAAACATTTAGTAGGTGGAACTAAGTACACGTCTCCAACATCTTCCCAATAACCCCCATAAGCGTCCCATTCTCCAACGCCGCCGCAACCCTCTCCTTATCCGCAAGCTGCTTATTCACTTCCTCCGCCGTACTGTGCGTGCCTTCTTTGATGCGCACATCAACCCTGAACCTAGACGGCAAGGACTGCTCGAGACGAACGCGAACACCTAGTCCGATCACGGTTGCTAGACTGCAGTGCGTGATTGTGGGTGTGATGAGGACGGTGACTGTGCGGAGCGGCGAGGATGGGTTTGCGGGTAGAGATGGTGCGATGGCGATATCGGGTAGAGAGACGACGGCCAGGGAGCCGAGGGATATAGGGTGTTCGGGGTCGGAGATTGTTGAGACGAGGTCTATTAATTCTTATCAGTATATACATCCAGCAACGAGATGGAGCGGGGTGAAGTACCATATATCTCCTGCTCATCAATCGGCTCCTCATATACATTCTCATCGTTATCATTATCGTCGCTCTCGGATTCACTGCTGCTATACGACGAGCGGAGAGCGAATGGATCTGTTAATTCGGGGAGTGCGAGATCGTTGTAGAAGACCGTCCCCTCGTAATATTCCTGTCCCGCCACCAGTGCATTTTTGGGCTTGGACGATTTGCGCTGACGAGTTGGGAGATCGGTTGTGTTGAGGATTGTCGGGTTTGCATTTTGCATTTCTGCCATTTTGTCTGATTCTCTGAATTGTCTCGATTATCTTGAGAATATTGGATTATCTCGATGAATGTGTTGAAGATGGTAGTTGTGATTACCGTGATCGGCGCGATAAGATTTTTGATCGATTAATTACCGTATTGTAAGACTGCCGTATTGCGCACGGATGGAGTCTTGGATAAGCTTACTTTTTCCGTGTTCGTTTCTGTCTGGTTCCCCGCCATTCGGTATCAGGTACCTTTTGCTGTCAATTTACGCTGGAGAGTACTTGGGAGAAGTAACTAGTAACTACAACAAAGCCATTGTTAATTCTCCGAATGGCGCTATCGTAGTTGATCGACTAGAAAATCTAAATATACATCGTGAAATATGTCAGTTCACACCGCATGTTCCAGATCAATCCACTTCCTGACCAAGTTGAATTGAACCAGAACCAGGTACAAACTCGCTAAGAAAGCTAAACTTCTAGCCTCATGATTAGCATTGCATATTCATAACTATGCTAGCTTACTGCGACATGAAGGTACCTCCTCGCCCATACGACTTTCTAGCCGGACGGAGTACTCCGCAACGAGTCAGATTGGCTCATGCGGCCCGCTTAACAACTCCGTATTCGCTCCTGAAATCAAATAGATCATCATTTTGACTTTTGCGGTAGTCACAGTTGAGTTTCTAACTTTCTGTTAGCATTTGAGACGACCAGGATGGACTGCAGAGTGCGTATTCGATGAGCAAGAGTGACCAGTGAACACGTCCGAGTCCAGCCCAGAGGCTGTAGGCTGTAGGCTGTAGGCTGTTGGTTGGGTGGAGATCTGCGACAATCATTAATATGGGCGCTGGAGCAATCCCAGCACGGCGATTGGACCACCAGCGGACTATTTGACACAGGAGGGTCGTCCTAACTCGATGCGTCGCATACACCTTGGGTGGTTAGGACTCAAGGAGTAGGTGCGGTAGATGTAACAGCCGTGCTGGCTGGCTTGCTCCTTCCTGATCTCGCAGTCCCCCACTCTGTGACAGACCTCTTGCGCGACCTCAATTTCATCATCTCTCCTCATCACTCAACTCACCTCGCCATTGAGAATGCTTCTTCTTCTTATTCAATCATCTCATCCGAACATCCGCTCATTCTTCTCTAATATCCCAATTGCGTCCCATAGAGATATATATATATTTATACCATTCTCATCCTCCCATCTAATCTGATCCGAGCTGTGTCGAATGCGACTCGCTACTCCATAAGCGCCCACGCTACCCATTTCGCACCCTCCAACCCCCCCGCGTAGGCCTATGCGCTGATGGCCGGCATATTTCGAATCCATCGACTTTGTATACCTGCGTGATTGATTCGGTTCGTCTTATTTATCCACCTGCGTCGCCCTCCGTTGCCGTTCTCATCGTACAATAACGCGCCATTTTGTGTGTTTGAAACCGGGTTGCCGCGGGCAGGGAAGAGGAGGATATTGCCACAACCACTTCCCACATTACTCAGCGGCGGCGGAGTGTTTTCTCCCCTTCGAATCGAGAGATACTGTTACGACAAGATTTTTTTGCGCTCCGTTATATACTTCCATCGCCATTATAGAAGCTCTTCGACCTCACGACAGATACGATTCGACGAGTCGCTGTTCGTTCAACCCCGCTCGTTTCGCGCATGATTTACGACGACTGCCACGATTGAGTATAAGAAGAGCATTGTTTTGTCGAGGATAGAAACAACAACGGACGCCATTTTATATTTTTCCGCCGTATATACGAATTAATGTCTTGATCACACGGTGCTACGAAGTACGAACTGCCACGAAAGCATTCCCCGAAAATCCTCAACTCCGCCGAATAGAGTTTCAGTCGAGATCCCGAGGTTGATCGTGCAACTCAGGCCAGATATCAGAACGCTCGGTTTTTTCTCGCTTTTCATGCTGTTCAATGATAATATATGATACGATATGCAACAATATACCTTTACTCCTCCAACTGGTCCCCCGCGGGAGGGACAGAAAAGTGAGATCAAGCGCCCACCGTGTCGATGACATCTATGGACTAACCAATATCTAGATTATGTCTTTGTCGATGAGCATAACAGACACAAGAGGCTCAAAGGTATGGACCATTGATCGCGACAATATGCTTTCAAGTCTAACAAATAACCAGTAATGCGCGCCTGTAATGGCTGCCGAAAGAGAAAGATCAAATGCGACGCTGCCACAACAAATACATGGCCCTGCACAGCATGCCTTAGGCTGAAATTAGTCTGCGTGCCTCCAACAATAGGCCAGGATGGCGAACAGATTGGCTCGGCGCAAGGCGTCGAGACAGAGCAAGCGGGATATTCAGACCATACAAATCAACAGCAAACTATCCCGCAGCACGAATTGATGCAGTCCAATTACGTTCCCGACGACCCTTCACTTGCAAACAATATACCGCCGTATGGAATGTATTCGTCCTATATCCCACAGAATCATGGCATGTATGCACCGGCACAGGCGCCTGAAATCGCAGTCACTCAACATCCTTACCCGAATCAATATTATCAAATGGCCGCGCCTCAACCGCTTCCGAGTGCAGATAGCGGTGTGTTCGTCGAACCGGAGCAGTCAACTGCTGAAGACCTCAGTGAAGCACTCGGTGAGCTTAGAATTGACGTTTCAGGAATCGGTAAGTTCATTCCATATGTGGCAGCCAAGCAATTTGTTGACACAAATAGCGCCTTATATTCGACAACAACGAAAAGGATTGACAGAGCCTGGAGCTCCTGTCCAAGATGAAGACGAAGATCTTCCTCCACTGAGCACAGGTGCTGGATCGACGATCAGAATCCCACCAGAACTGATGCCTCCGAACGAAGAGGTCATGGAGTATTTCAAGATCTTCTTTCAAGACATTCACCCATACGTGCCCGTCATCCACCGTTCACATTTGTATAACCAGTGGCGCAATGACCGTTCCTCAATATCCCCGTTACTGTTGGAGGCATTATTTGCGTGCGCCGGCAAAATGTCCGATGACCCTGCTCAGGGTGCCCAATGGCTTGCGCTTGCTACTCGTAAGTACTTCAATCAACTCTCTTGACAGCCCACTAAAGACGGATAGGACACGAGTCGAGTTTCATGGACGTCCCGCGTCTGAGCACGATACAAGCTCTACTCTTGTTGCTGAAAGCACGAGAGTCAAATCCCAAAAAGGGATATTACTACCGTTCCTGGCAGACAATCAAGACGGCGATTTCCATGTCCAAGGATCTGGAGCTTCATGAACACTATGCCACTCATCAGGAGGGAATATCATGCGGCCTTGATCCTGTAGAGTGTCTGATCCAGACGAGAGTTTGGCAGACATTGTTGGTTGTTGAAGTGATGGTTGGAGGACCTCAAGGTTTGTCTTTATTCATCCTGTCTGCCAGCGTGTATTGCTAACTCGTGATTAGGTCGCTCGGACTACGAAGTAGATCCACAGACAGTTGATATGCGACCACAACTCGACACTGTGGATGTTGATCAGTTCGAAACTGATCGTTCCCGGCAATTTTCTTATTTTGTGAAAAATGCATACCACATTCGTCTCTACACGGAAATATATCACAAAATTAAGAAACAAAAAGACTGGGCCACCCAACCTCGATTCACTCAGAACAATCCGGTTTTCAGCGACTGGTATCGAAGCCTACCACAGGATCTTCAGGTTACGTACCCTGAAGATGGTTCTCCGCCATGGCTCCCGTCGCATTTTGTCGGAAACATGCACACACACTATCATTTGGCTATCATAATGGTTCATCGTCCACAATTACTAGCATCCAAGTTCGGTGCAGCCGATGGGGGTTGGAGGAAGCATATGCAATTATGCTATTCTTCTGCAAAATGCCTGTGTCGACTGCAAGAAGCGATCATTTCTCGTTTCACACTACAAGGTCTCCGTTTCATGCAGCGGGGCATCAATTTTACCGTTTATGCCATCCTGACTTGCACGATGCTGCATCTAGTGAGTTATCTCTGACGTATATGTGTGAGTAAGGAACTAACAGTGTCAAGGTCGCAATAACATCTCCAGACCCCGAATTCTACACAGATGCGCGTGACTACTTTACTCGGCATATGCGTATATTGGAAAAATGCTCCGAGACATGGCCACTTCCTGAGATCGAAGCTCAAATAGAATCCTTGAGGCAGGCTTTTTCTGCTGATACCTCTCGGCCGTTCGAACTCAGGGCATCTTTCCCATATGGCAGTCCATCAGAACAATACAACTCCAGTCCTCCTCCCACTATTGAATCCCAATACAACCAATATGGCCAGCCGAGTCCTCATCGAATAGGATATCATTCGCATTCTGCAACACCACCTACAGGCGCGGACGATTCCAAGTCCGATACTTCTCAGCCGACCGGCATGAGCATGCTTCAGAGCCATATGGCCAATCCACAACTGGGTGTCCCGCTTGTGGACCAGGAAAGCTGGGACCCCACTCGAATTTTCACGTAAGATTTTGCGGTCTGTTACCTACAAGTCATAATGCTAACAACGGCGCAGTTCTTGGAATATGGCATTCCCTGTCGATACAGCGAGCATACCATCAAACTCCCCTCAGATGCCATTCTCAGCCCAAGGCCAACCGATGACTGCAGATGGTGTGCCAGTCCAATACCCGATGCAGTACACGCCGCCGGGAGGCAAAGTAGTTCCCATGGATATGCAAGCTATGCCTCAGGCGGCCTACGAACCCCAGCCTATTCAGCCTATCATGACAGCCCGAGACTGGCAGCAGAGTGTTGCAAGTGTCTATGACCCGCACGGCATTAAACGGAGGTGGAATCATTCTGGGGACATGACAAATTACAATGCCAAGCGATCAAGATAGATTGGATCTATGGAACTGTACGGCGCAGGTTTCGCCTACATGAAGATCGATTTCTCGACACGACGTGCGAATACTCGTCCTCGACAAGTTGTTTGCGTCATATACCCAAAGTTATTCGAACATGATCTTGTTTGTACACTAAATCTCCTTTCACATATTCTGCCCTTTTGCGTATCTTTGACATGTGTGCGTATGTATGAGTTGTTGAGCGATACCCATGAATGTATTTACACGGAGTGTGGCGTGACGGGTGCGGTTGGTGGTACCAACTAAGTAATGATAAGCTGGTTGTCGTGTTCGTCGTTTTGCCTGTATATCGTAGATGCGTAATCGATATTCGTAGATCGTAGGTATATGCTCGACGACGCGACCTTCACGGATCGTTCGTCCCGTCATGATACACGCGCCGCAAGTAACGTCCAACCTGACGAACAACCATTAAATAAGAGAAGCCTCACAGAGACAAAAAGAAGAATCAAGTCCTCCTCCCAACCCCAATCCTCTCATCCCTCGACCTCACAATCCTCGCCTTATCGCCAGGTAAAGGCTTCAACTCATCATTAGGATCATATTTCTTGCCCGACGTATTGAGCGTAGATTCGGATCGAGCGTCCCCTTCACCTCCTCCCTCGGCATTGAGTTTGTTGGCTGCTTCTTGTTCTAGTTTTTGGAGTCGCTCTTCTTCGAATGCGATTAGGTCTTCTGGGGTGATTGTTATGGCTGTTGGTTTGCGGCGGAGCATTTTCAGATTTGTAAGAATTTTATTGATAAGCGATCTATTTGTGTAGAAATGATATGTTATAGCAAATAGATGGCATGAAAGGAGGGGAATGAAATGATGGTTGTTTATCGGCCTTGTTCGGAGCGGATCACATGACCAAATTTCCGGAGAACTTTACAATTATCCGCTCAACTTCTGCTGTATCTCCCCGTCCCAGATTGTTTTCAGCAATTGAGTTCCAACATCACAATGGAACGAATGGTTCGCTCACATACTCTACGAACAGTCTACTGTTCGTCGTTACACGCTCAAAAAACAAGCAATGCCACCATCCGCTTGACAACACGGGCATTCTCGTCCATCACCTCGCACCAAAATGAAGCCGACCCGGGTCCATCACCAGTGAGAAAGGTACCCATGCCTTCTCGCCCACGTCCCATCGATGCACGATCCCTCGGCGCAAGACGTGTTGCTCCTGACCAGGCGAATATCATTCGAGCACCACAATTACGACTCAAGCGTGGCACATTCATTCGCGGCCGACCTGGAGCCGCAGGAGGAGCAAGAGGAGGAGCAGCAGCAGGAGGAAGAACAAATGCCAGAGCCCGTGGAGCCGGTGCAGCAGGCACCAGGCGTCAACGCCGTAGACGTGATGATGACGAAGATCCCAGCGAAGCTGGTCGCGAAACCGATTTGGATGCTGTGTTTAAAGAAGTGCAAGACGCCAAGAAGCCTAAAACTGTGCGATACACCCCCGTAACCTACGATGCGGTTGCTCTCAAAGATACGTGGCCATCTTTGCCTACGGGAACAACGGGATCAACGGGTACTGTCGTGGAACGATTGAATCTGATGAGTCGTCGATACGGACATGGCTACGTCTCACCACAGGAACTAGCCAAGCGACTCTTTGAAGGCGAACGAGTCTTCTTCAGCAGCGAAGAAGAGAAGAAAACCGTCATGGAAGAAGTCACCCGCCTAGCACAGGACCGCGCCGATAAATTGAGCCAACGCAAAGGCGAGCTGATCGAGCCCGAAGATTCGAGCTTTGCGTCCATCAAGGATGAGGATAGGAAATCTCTTGTGGGACAGATTGTGCGCGGTGAGTATGAGGGATGGCAGAAGGGGACTGTGCGTCATCCGGTCTTGGATGAGGTGCAGAGACAGCTTTATAATAACGAGACTTATCGCATGACGGAGAAGCAGGCGGAATTTATGGCCAAGTTTCAATCATTGCTTGCTTCGGCGCAGCGGGCTAAACGGGCGACGCCTTGATTTTTTTTGTCTTCTGATTTGAAAATGTAGTATACAGTTGTTTTCATTTTTCTTGTATAATGTACAATAGATTTACAAAATCTTTTTCCCTGGTCCCAAAGGGTTTTTATTTTAGGCTTGCTCCATCCCCTTCCTAGCCGCTTCAAACGTATCCTTGACATCCTTCTGCGCCTTCTCAACCAACTTCTCCATCTGATCATGCGCTTTCCGAATATCATCCGGTCTCGCCTCTTTGCGTTTCTGCATGTCCTGTAATTTCTTGTGGATTGCTGCGCGTGCACTTCGGACCGCACCCGCGGCTTTGTCCATTGCTCCCTTGGCTGCTTTTATGGCTTGGTCGCGCGATTCCTTGGTTGGTGGTGGGATGGGCACGTTGAGTTGGAGGGGGTTGTGGGCGTCGGGTTGGGGGGTGAGGGAGAGGTTGGAGGATATTATGGCTGAGTTTACTGGTTTGATGAGCTATTACATCGTCAGTTCTAACATTCAAATGTTGGGGAAGGAATAGGGACGTACATCCTCTTCACCAACGATAATAGCAACGGCCCTTCCACCCTTGGGCACCACCTGCGCAACCTCACTCAATCGCACCGTCTCATTGCTCCCCTTGACCAGATTCACGCGCAGTTGCTCAATAACTTCGGGATTGAGTCGGCCGCCGCCGCCTGATCGGAGTTTTTGGAGGTCTTCTTTTAATCGTGTCAGGGCGTCTGAGATGCCGGTTTGTAGTTGTGTGAAATCAAACGGGTCTGCTCCCCCGGCTCCTGCTCCTCCTCCGGATGTGGCTGCTGCGGGGGAAGAGTCGGCGTCGTCGTTGCGTTTGTTTTTGTCCTTTTTCTTGCTTAGGATGGCGGAGGTTGTGAAGGTGTGTCGTTGTAGTGTGTTTGGGATGCGGGGAGTTGTTGACGACGGTGTCTGAAATTGGGAGGTAGTCTGATTAATGGCGATGCTGTATTGAGGTCTGGTGATTGTGGAAATCGGACTGTAGAGACATTTTGATGTCTTTGTTGCTGTTGAAATGTATCTTCTTGTTGCGAGCGACATCTTGCGATTGACTCTAGAAGATATTCAATTCGAGGAAAATACAGCTTGTTTATACTCGACGGGCTTCGAACTCAATATATTAAAGTCGAATTGAGCGTTCGTAGATCGCGACTTTGTACTTCGTCTCAAGTTGAATGTGCTGAAATGAGGTGGTTCAAGTGAAGCCTGTGACATCGGTAAAGATGTCTTCCGCGGGATACGGTATCAATACGCAATTACTTACAAACAGCGTAAACTATTTCAACTTCTTCCATCTTTGTTTACTTTCAACTACTACATCTTGATATCAGGTCTCGGTTTCTCATTTTTGGAGAAAGTATCCAGTACAGCTATCTGCATCAACCCACTGACCTGCTATTTGAAAATAACATGACCTCCAAGCAACCTTCACAACCAGCAGCTAAAGGCGGCCTCGGTGATTTATCCCTCCAGCCTGAAGACCTTCAGAAATGCAGTTGGGATCAGCTCCTGGAAATGTTCTCCAGCGCATTAAAGGAACACGAACAACTTGACAAGGATCTTCAGCATCAGACGATGGAATTGCTCAAGGTATTTGACCAGTATCACTTTCCTGTATTGCGCACTGATTGACGGGTTCTTGGGGGTTAGGTCTTTGAGATATGGACACAGGTCACTGTTTCTCGGGATGAGGACCGATCATATAAAAGGTACAGTATATCTTCAACATTCATATCTTTAAGCTGGATTGTATCTAACAGTAAGCAGATTCCAGACACGAATGCAACACGTCCAAAATTCTGAGCGGGAGCTAGAAGAGAAGAGAGAACACTGTAAGCCAATTCCCTTCTTTTCGAGTTCTAAATCCAAAGCATACTTATTAACATTTTTAGATGCAAACGTTGTGAAAGCATTCGAGAGTGCGTTGGCGTTGCTCAAATAGCTTTGTTCGAGCTTGTGTGGGGCAGCTGTCAACTCCATCTCTTCTGAACGACCTCAACATCAACCCGACAACCTCATCGATTAGTCGGTCATCGACATGGCTGACGTCCCTCATAACGAGGACAAGCGCTTACTAGAACGGCTAAATGCGCTGAAGCCGTCTACGGTGCAACTTGAACGTCAAAAGTGCGCCTTCTTCCAACGTATCACTGTGTTTGAATATATCACTGATTGATTAGATGTAAAGAAATGTGGTGCTAAACACTACATCACCTCTAGACCCATTTGCAGGGGTTGAAAATTCCAGCGCTTTAGGACCTGCAGCGACATCTAAGTCGAAACTAGATAGCTTGTCGACAGGGTCATTGTTTGCAGATGATGATATCATAGCGCCTGAAGCGTTGTTGGATGGAGATGCGATTGAGGATTTACTCGCGAGTTTGGGGGATAGCAATAATCAAATGTCAGAAACTACGATAACTCAGTTTGAGGACAGACCAGCGAATGACGAGACTCAGACACGAGATCTTCTCGACAATGTGTACGGATTTATTCAACGGACTTCTACGACAGATCCCGAATCAAACATTGATGTATCACCTCAAACCAACCCCAGAAAAAAGAAAGAAGACGATCTACCCGACTTCCTAAAAGACATCGACAGCAGCGACGACGAATCCGACTCCGACGAAGAAAAAGAAGAAGCTGAAGCCGCCAAATACGTCGAGAATCTCCTGAACGAGATCGCAGAGAATCCGCCTCCTGCATCACCGACAGAAGACAGCAGCACCCCTTCTGCCAAGGAAGATGCCGATGGCGACGAAGATAATCTATCATCCCGCCTAGCAGCACTCTCCCTCCCATCAGCACCAAACACGCAACCTGGGGGCCGGCCCAAACGAAATAACGACGAAACGCCGGATTGCTGTTGTATATGCTACGATACTGCGAAACTGAAATGTCTGGATTGTGAAGGGGATCAATTGTTTTGTGTTCGATGTTGGTGGGAGATGCACATGGATGGTGATGGGGATTCGGGGCATAAGGCTGTGAAATTCGAGGGGGGCTCGTAGTCATTCTCTCATTACTATCTTATGATTGAGAAATAAAACATCATATACATGTGCCACTAAACCATAAATACACCCGAAAATAAATCCAAAAGTCATCAATATACATGTCAATTACAAGCTAAGAAGAGCCTTCTCCTCGAATATCTTGCCACGTCGCATTGAATCGCCGTCCCGTACTGGCCAACAGGCCTTCTTCTTCCGCCTCTTCGGCATCTTCATCGATCTGACGCTCGTCGAGTTTCGGTGTACGGAACAACGACGCCACAAGGATGATCAGATACAGAGCTGTTACAACATCGTTAGCATCTTCTCAGTATAACAAAATAACAAGGGGAGAAGAGGGGTCATACCTAGAAAAGCGAACTGAGCCCAGAAAATAATGACTCCGAAATACGGAAAGTTCAATGTAACTCTGTTAAAGAATGTGCTGACTACGCTCGGCGTGCAGACTTCTTTGGCAGCTGGGTTGTCGGCTAGTTCTGTGCATGGCTTGATGAGATCCTTGTCCTTGTCATCAGAGCAATCGGGTTGTGCGCCGGGGTGAGAGGTTGGTTTATCGCAGAATGTCTGTGGTCCGAACGTTGCATATTGAGGGGCGACGATCATTGACATGGAATAGTTGAGGGCGAGCGTAATCAATGTCAACATCACAGTTGCCAGTAATAAGGCCTGTGGCGAAGTATGGCCCTTGCGGATTTGGAAGATTCTAATCCAGAGGAACCGGATGCCAACAGTCGCAATGCCGACAACAGAACTGCTGAAAAACAGCAGCACAATTAATGCGAATAGGACGTAGTCTACCGGAAAGACACGCGCAGAGCGTACAAGGATCCAGTTGATAGGATTAAAGACATTGATATGTCCCAGAATGTACCCACAGTTGTGCTTGCATACTGAGTTCTTGGCCTTGTCAATTGCTGTGAGGAGCATAGAAACCCAGATAAAGATCGCGACGAGAAGCAGCAAAATCCCTCCTAGAAGCTTAAAAGGTCGGAATACTGCCTCGATCTTGAACCATGCCCGGATCAACCAGCTGCGTCCTTCGCCCTGTGCTTCCTCGATCAAGCGTTGCCTGCGGATAAGCGTTCTTTCTTCTCGCACCAAGCCATCTAGTTCCCTGCGGTCTTTGGATGATAATTGATCGGGGTCTCCTCCGCATCGGGCATTTAGTTGGCGCTGACGTTCGCGGTTGCTCTCAAGTTGTGATGCAGTGTTTGCTCTGAGTGTTGGATTGGAGATTGACGGCGCAGTCTTGATGAGTGTGATGGGTAGGAATGCGAAGCCAACTGAGGTATAAACGACGTAAAGAAGGGTTCCCAGCATGAGGAGTATACCCAATGCGAAGGTAAGTGCTCTCTCGCCGTCTGTTCAAGTTAGTACAATATTCCCTTATTTCTGCTCATGGCAAGCTGCCTCGAAGATTGAACTCACGATTTTCGGTCAACAATCTCTTGAAGAAATCCAAATCCTTGTCCTCCAATATACCTTTAATGGGGATGAAGAAGCCGGCAAGGAATAATATCACAGCAAGAAGAACGAAAGCAATCGTGTACTTGAAAGCGCCCCAAAACCGTTTTCCAAATGTCTGTTCCCCTTCTTGCACAGCAACTTCATCATATTCCTCATACCAAAAGTATGTGAACGGCACCACCAACAAGCATAGCACCGCATCCAAAGAGTAGAGCAGATAATACACCACGCTCAGCGAAAAGACTATCTTATCCACCTCCTCTTGTGAAGCCCATTCTTTTCGGCGGCCGAGCTTGGAGGAAGTGGTCGACGATACGAGAGCGACATCAACGGGTTGTAATAGCACGGTTGCGAGCAGAGCTGTAATCGTAATGATTGAGACTATTGTCACGAACGGCGATCGATCCCGAGGCGTTTGGTATATGTATATGAAGATGGAGGCGACGGCAAGCAGGATTGCGACGACGATCGCATATACGATCCATATTAGTGAAGATTGTATGCCGGCCATGTTGTCATGCTGGTTGTATATCAACCGGCTGAGATGCTATAGAATAAATTCGAAGTCATCAAACCATTTGAATTGCAGATTGGAGGATTGGCTGGTGTTGCAAATGTGAAACTTCCAGGTTGTTGATGGCTCGGAATTCACTCCAGCAAAGTGATGATGTAATGCCTGCCTGACTCTCAAGGCAAACATTCGGACAATATTGCCAGTTGATACTCAACGCCCTGGGTTTGATTGTTGCTGCTTTGTCACTTTTCAGCGCTCGATAACTATCTCATATTAACATAACCCTTGAAATGGCTCGAAGGCATAATCTATGCAGGAGACAACTGGTGGTTTAATTTTACATATGTTCGGATATATATATTTGATCTAATCTGCTCCTCAAATTGCAAAATATGGCAATTTCAAAGGCTGCTAGTGACAAAAATGACGGCCACTAATATTCAGGAGTAGGACTAGAATATTTCAAGGGAAAAATATATCTACTTGAGCCGAAATTGGTTTCAAGATACCTCATGTCAATTCGATTTCGAGAAGGCCGAAAAATACGATAGATGTAATGACAATACGCATACAGCGTTCTGCGCCCAAGCTACTTGTGGGCTCGCCGTAGGAACGGGAGCTCTGTAAGAAAACCAATAAAAACGAAGATCGTTGTTAAATCTTTGTTTTATTGGACGATCATTTTCGACATCCACCGTCCTCATCGAAAGCAGGAGCATTGAGCTGCAGCTTTGCATGAACAAATGATAGCAAAACAGGATCTATAAGCAGACGATAGCTGGGTCACTTTCTTGAAATTACTTTTGATAGCTATTGGCGGATCTCGAATACATCCATCGCACCATGTCTGGCGCATGAACGTCAAATTAAAGCTTGAACCAGTTCAAACACCCCGATAATGCAATGTTATACTGAAGTGCTGCCTCCTTCGGGAGTGACGCATGCTGTTTCTGCGGCCTTCACTTCAGTCACGGCAAAAAACTTAATTGTCGTCAAGACATCTCTCCTTCAGATCTACACTCTGATCACCGAGGCAGTTACTACTCCCTTACTGGACAATGGCCAACAGGCGGGTGACGATATCGAAAACGAAGCCACTAAATTGCATTTGCACGCGGAATATGATCTTTACGGCACGGTGACTGATATATCTCCTGTCAAAATCCTCAAATCAAAGAGCGGAGGAGACGCCCTTCTCTTGTCATTCAGAAATGCGAAACTCAGTCTGATTGAGTGGAATCCCGAGACACAGGGTATTTCGACTGTGTCAATTCACTACTATGAAAAAGAGGATATTACGCTCAGCCCTTGGGTGCCTGATCTCAGCCAGTGTGATAGTCATCTCACCGTGGACCCTAGTAGTCGGTGTGCTCTGCTCAATTTCGGGGTGCGAAATCTTGCTATCCTGCCATTTCACCAGGCTGGTGATGACTTGGTCATGGACGAATACGACCCTGATATGGACATGGATGACTTTACTGCCCAGGAAGAGAACAAGAAGCCCTCTACAGACAGCAAGAAGACAGAAGGTGACCATAAGACTCCGTATGCCGCCTCGTTTGTTTTGCCTTTGACTGCTCTGGATCCGACTCTGATCCATCCTATTGGGTTGACATTTCTGCATGAATATCGAGAGCCCACATTTGGTATTCTCTATTCACCCATCGCCACCTCAGCGGCTTTACTGGAAGAACGGAAAGACGTCGTGGTGTATTCTGTGTTTACGCTGGACCTGGAACAGCGTGCTTCTACGCCTCTCTTGTCTATAGCAAAATTACCGAGCGACTTACTAGACATCATGGCTCTCCCCGCCCCTGTTGGTGGGGCTTTGCTCATCGGACCCAATGAATTGATACACATTGATCAATCTGGAAAGGCTAGTGCAGTGGCAGTCAACGAATTTGCAAAGCAGGTTTCAGCATTTCCCATGGTAGACCAATCTGATCTGGGCCTTCGATTAGAAGGTTCAGTCGTTGAGGTTATCAACAACGAGAGCGGCGACATACTTCTCACTCTATCGACAGGCGAGCTAGTTTTGATTCACTTCAAGATAGACGGAAGATCAGTCTCTGGCTTCGTTGTATCCCCGATACCTGCCGTGTTGGGAGGTGACGTTGTTAGCGCTGCTGCTTCATGTGCTGTCGCTCTCGGCTCTGGCAAGGTGTTCATTGGAAGTGAAGATGCCGAATCGGTTCTTCTTGATTGTTATGTACCATCGGCAGCCTCGAAAAAGAGCAAGAATTATGGAACTGATCATTTTGACGAGGAATTGAACGACGAAGAGGATGACGACATTTACGAAGACGACCTATATTCTTCAGCGCCGAAGGAAGCAGTCAATAAAGCCGTGTCAAATGGCAAAGTCTCAGAAAGCTACACATTCAAAGCAATTGATAGATTGCCCAGTTTAGGACCTTTGCGTGCTGTCACTGTGGGAAAACCCGCTAGCAGAGACTCTGATGTGGAGGACGCCCGACAGAGCGTGAACGACCTGGAGCTTGCTGCAGCTTACGGTTCGGGCAGGAGTGGGGGAGTTGCTTTGCTGCAGCGCACACTTCATCTGAATGATGTTTCTATTCTAGACGGCGAATCTGCTGACTCTGTCTGGAATATACATACAAGCAACACAAAACCCGGACAGGGAAATTCAGACGACGCCAATCCACGTTATGTTATTGTTGCCAGGGCGAACCCACCGGAGAATGAGGAAACGGTCGTCTATGCAGTTAATGAAGGCAACCTAGAGCTATTCAATGCTCCGGATGTCAACCCAAATGGAGACCCTACCATTGATATCGGTACTCTGGCTGGAAATAGCCGCGTTGTGCAGGTTTTGACAGGCGAAGTGAGGATATACGATACGAGTAAGTAACCACAGAAGCAGTATTTGGCCTTTATTGACATTATCCTGCTGCTAGATCTCGGTATGGCTCAAATATATCCCGTCTGGGACGAGGACGAAGGCGACGAGCGAATCGCAGTTAGTGCAAGCTTTGCAGACCCGTATCTCCTCATTATCAGAGACGACTCGTCTGTTCTTCTCCTCCACTCTGATGAAAGTGGTGATCTGGACGAGTTGACTAAACCTGAGACTGTATCTTCCCAGTCTTGGCTCTGTGGATGTTTATACATAGATAAACGTGGTGTCTTTGAAGAGGACAACACGACGGAGACTACATACATGTTCTTGCTTAACCAAGAGTGCAAATTATTCGTGAGTGCAATCGAGACCTTGCCGTATAGACGACTAATGTCTCTCAGATGTTCCGTCTACCCACCATGGAACTTATTTCTGTGACAGAAGCAGTCGATTATGTATCGTCCATTCTTTCATCAGACCCACCAACTAGGCGTCTTAACTCTCGCGAGACTATTGCAGAGCTTTTGATCGCAGACTTGGGCGAACTACCAACGGTGTCTCCTTATCTGATTGTATGTGAGCCCTCCTGATCTATACATACTCTGCCTAATTTGAATAGATACGAACCGCTACCGATGATCTCATCATCTACAAGCCCTTCCGCGAGAGCAGCACCGAAGAAAAAAGCGGTAGCTTGAAGTATATCAAAGAAACGAATCATTTTCTACCAAAGGTACCACTAGAAGCAGCGGCATCTGCTTCACAACAAAGAACGCCAGGACTTCGTCGTCTGTCAGACATATGTGGTTATTCGGCAGTCGTTATGTCTGGCGCATCTCCAAGCTTGATTGTCAGGACATCAAAAAGCCTGCCTCATGTGCATAGTATTCGAAACGACTTTATCCGTGGTATTAGTGGCTTCGATAGTGTTGGATGCGAAAAGGGTCTTGTATATGTTGACAACGAGGTATTTCCTTCTTTTCTTCTTGGAGCTTGAGATACTGATGATAAGTCTAGCATGTTGTCCGAACTTGCCAGCTACACGATAACACACAACTCGACTTTTCTTGGCCAGTCCGCAGGATACCTCTGAATGAACAGGTTGACCACCTGGCCTATTCTACGGCCTCGGGGACATATGTTGTTGGTACGACACTCGAACAAAATTTCAAACTGCCTGATGACGACGAATTACATCCTGAATGGGCAACTGAGGGTGGGTGATCACGTTCGCTCTTATCAGCTGTATCTGACAATTAGCAGAGATATCTTTATTGCCTAAGGTCGCCCATGGCTCGATCAAGCTGCTTAATCCGAAAACCTGGAAAGTAATCGACAGGTAAGTCTTGAATACGCTGATCAAACACAAACGAATCTAACAGTCACAGCCATACTTTTGGCCCTGCAGAACGCATCACAGCCGTCGAAAACATCAACCTCGAAATATCTGAAAAGACCGGTAAGCGAAAAGACATGATCGTCGTAGGTACCACATACGCCAAGGGCGAAGATATCGCAGCCAGAGGGAATTTATACGTCTTTGACGTGATTGACGTCGTTCCTGACCCAGACGAACCGGGGACGAATCTCAAGCTCAAACTCATCGGTGAGGAATCGATTAGAGGTGCTGTGACCGCGGTTTCTGGGATTGGAGGTCAAGGATTCATGATTGTTGCGCAAGGACAGAAATGTATGGTTCGAGGGTTGAAGGATGATGGGAGCTTGTTGCCTGTGGCGTTTATTGATGTACAATGCTATGTCAGCGTCATCAAGGAGTTGAAGGGCACGGGCATGTGTCTTATCGGAGATGCGTTGAAGGGGTTGTGGTTTACTGGATACTCGGTATGTCTTCATCAACGTTTCAACAAAAGACGATGAGCTGACTAATTCTGGCAATATAGGAGGAACCGTACAAAATGACGCTCTTTGGCAAAGACTTGGATGAGCTGGAAGTGGTGACTGCCGATTTCCTGCCCGATGGCAAGAAACTTTATATCCTCGTGGCAGACAGTGACTGCAACCTACATGTTCTTCAATATGACCCGGAGGGTACGAATATTGCCTACTACCAATTCCTATCTCCGTACTAACGAAGAAATAGACCCCAAATCATCAAACGGCGACCGCCTCCTCAACCGCTGCAAATTCCACATGGGCCACTTCGCATCCACCCTAACCCTCCTCCCGCGCACAGCCGTCTCCTCGGAAATCGCAATCATGTCCTCAGACGCAATGGACATAGACTCTTACACCCCCTTACACCAAGCGCTCATAACCACGCAGTCCGGATCCATGGCCGTCGTTACATCTCTATCCGAAGAATCCTATCGACGATTATCAGCACTGCAGTCTCAGCTAAGTAACACCCTCGAACATGCATGTGGACTTAATCCGCGCGCCTATCGGGCTGTGGAGAGTGATGGTGTTGTTGGACGGGGCATGATTGATGGGAAGTTGTTGATGAGATGGTTGGATTTGAGTCGGTCACGCAAGTTGGAGATTGCGGGTAGAGTGGGTGCGGATGAATGGGAGATTAGGGCTGATTTGGAGGCTGTAAGTGGCGCGGGACTGGGATATTTGTAGTTTTCTGATTTATTATTGAAGCTTTTTCCCACAAAACTTATTATATGACCAAGCATCCCCCCTCGGAGAATGCGCTATGAAAACAGAATCGACTTGATAATCGTACAAGAACATAACAATACAATAATCTTAATCATAAAAAAAGATCAAGATTTCGCATTAGCAGCCAAGGTCTTAGCCTCCTTCTCCAACCCTTTGATCTCCTCTACCATCAACCAAAAAAATCAGCCATCCTATCCACCACAATTAATAAAAAGAGAAGAGGAAAGGACATACCATTCTTTAATAACTTCTTCTCACTCGTCTCCAGCTTCATCCATACATAGTAAATAACCTGATACGTGAAAATAGCGCCGAGAAAGACTTTGAGAAATGGTGCGCCGAAGGGGCGGTATGCTGACATCTGTCTTATGAATTAGCGGATTTTGTTGCCAGCATGTGGGTTGTATATACGGACTCCTTCTTTGAATGTGTTACTTTCTGGTTTTGATGGTTGTTGTGGCTGCTGTGGTGGTTTGGGCTGCGGTTGTTGAGATCGTCGGAGTGATGATGTGAATCCTCGACGGGGGAGTTGTGGTGATTTGGAAGAAAGTGATGCGCCGAATTGGCGGGGAGCATTAAGCCGGAGCATATTTCTTGAGAACATGGTTGTATATATTTTCTCTTCTTCGCTCTGGGGATGTATGTTGAAGAGAGTAAGAGTAAGGTAAGTACGGTTAGAGAGAAGAAACACGTGACCTCACGGCGCTTGGATTGGGTTGGGATAGACGCGGTCGACGTGGTGGGGAAGAACCACAACACCTTAAATGCGATAGCCGCCAGGACTTTACTTTTCAGAATATTTATTTGCATTGCTCGTGCGGGGTTGTTTTGATGCTTCTTTTCTTCTTCTTCATGGCCGCGATATGGCCTGACCCGAAGGAGTTACAATAGCTGTCATATTTACGGATTTTCGTGATTGGCTATTGAATATTTCATTGTGTTTTCAATTGCAATTGCCCAACCATACATGGCGACATGGGATGAATGCTTTGAGGGCGACATTGCGGTGGTATCAGGAACAGCAACTTGGCAGCCACATTTGCCAGGCACCGATGATGTTCTGTCGCGCTAGTGCCGAACTAGGCTTAACTGTGGCGGTGCATAGCGCGGCTGCTGTGCCAAGACCGAGAGAAATGTGGCTAGTGCACGCGATGTGGCCCGTGTCCTGCCCCCAGCCGCCGTCCATTCTGTCTGTCTGTCAATCAACTCTCTTTGCTATTGTCCTTGCTGCGTGGGTTGGCCTTGGGATTCCTCGCTTTGTCAGTGTATCAAACTCAATTCATTCTTGAAGCTGCTGCCCTTTCAAGTCGGTAAGTACTTTCCAAACTGGACTGCGATATTTTTTGGATGTTTCCTGCCTTTCTTCGCGTACCCGCCTGGTGCTTCCGACTGGCTTCGGAACCAGCTCTCCCCAACAACCCGACAGTTTCTATGAAATATTCTTATCGCATTTTTCAAACAAAATTTCTGGTGATTCTAACGCGCAGTCGTACTCATAGATCGATACTCGTTTCGTTAATCGGACCATTTCGTTCGATATTGCGACCCTCCATGCCATGATCGTTTAGAGCTTCGGTATTTGTGACATATCACTATTTCACTCGAATTTCGAAGTCGACTTGTTGAACCTCGACACCAAGCTTCATGCTGTCCGGTTAACGTTGCGCAACTCGAGGTGAAGGAGCAAAGCATCAAGCACGATGGCTCGCTTCTCATCAAAACGCACTCTCGAAGAGATCGTCAACAAATCGGACTCAGACGATGATGACTACAGCGATCACGCCGCACGACCATCAAGATCGTCGCGCAAATCGAAAAAGCAGTCAAAGCCTGCTAAGAAACGGCGACGGCGCGATTCCGATGACGACGATATTGTATCGGATGATGACCTTCTAAGTGAAGCCGATGAACTGTCTTATGAGGAGTCGGAAGAAGAAGATGGAAACGTCGAGAAGAATGCTAGAGGTCTCAGGCGTCGAAAGGCTGTTAAGAATCGTCCATTGTACAAGGAGGACTCCGATGACGAGGAGGAGGAAGAAGAGGAAGAAGAAGACGATGAAGAGGAAACGAAACCTCTTCCAAAAACTCGAAGGAACGTGATTACACTCAAACTTGGCAAGGCTGCAAAGAAGCAAATGACGCTCGACGAAAATCATCGTACCAGACGCAGCACCCGCCATAATCGTGACCCTTCCGAGGACATCTATGCACTGACCAATTCGGGACGGCATGTAGAAACCATCGAAGAGGGTATCACCGCTGCGGCTCAGGCACCTCGCAGCACGCGCCGTGCCTCGAAGACCGTGGCAAGCGCGGCACCAATTGAAGAGGAAGACGAAAACGCTTCAAGCAACGCCAAGTCCGTCGGTGAAAGTGCGGAAATCAAGCAGTCTCAATTGGAGGTCCTAGAAAGTGACCCTCAGAATGACGATGATGAGGATGTACCGAAAGACATTGAAAATGCCGACGTTGAAATGGCCGACGATGGTGTTATTCCGGAATCCGACAATGAAGCACCAAAGGCGGAAGGCGAGGACGAGGATGACGAAGACGAAGGGCCGGTCACACGGAGAAGGAACAGACCGAGTCAAAATTCTCCTGCCCACGAGCCAGATTCGCAAGCAGACGATACTTCTAGAGGCAGGCGCAGCCGAAAACAACCGCCACGCTCATCTCAACGTAATAAAGATGACAGTTCTGATTTTGAACCAGGTGAAGAAGAGTCCGAAGATGACGACTTGATCGAATCTGGTTCGAATGCTTCACCGCGCAAGGAACAACCCCTGCAAGACGATAACAGCAGCAACGGTAGGCGACCTGGCCTACGTGCCCGAAAGTCTCAGTCTCGTGGACGCGATTCTGAAGTATATATCGATGAAGCGGAGGAGCTAGCCGAGGAACTTCAAGATTTGCAACCATCACGCCGTCACCGACGGAACGTCGAAACCATCACGTATGAGGAGAAGCCTCGTCGTAGCAGAAAGGACGTTGATTATCGTCTCATTCGACCAGACTTGATCTTGCCCATTGAAGAAGAGGAGGGTGAACTTGCAGTAAATGAGTCACCTTCTCGCCGTGGACGTGGTGCAACCGGAGCCTGGCAGCGCACCCTCTTTTCAACTTCGGGACCCTTTGGTGGTGGTGGACCTGCCGCTATTTTGGGACCTCCTGGCGCTCCAGGAGCCACTGCAAATGCTGACAGCGATAGCAGCGATGATGAAGTCATGCAGCTAAAAGGTGGTCCAACAGCGTCAGGAACGTTGGCTCCGGGTCTCGGAGGCATCGCATTGCCACCTGCTCAAGCACACAATGCAGAAGCCGCTGCTCCAGGCCTTTCAGGAACGCCAGCCAACTTTGGAAAAGTCAAGGATAAACAAGCATTGGCTGACGCCGATCCTCTGGGCATCGATCCAAACGTCAACTTCGACAGCGTTGGTGGTCTGCAAGGTCATATCGACCAGTTGAAAGAAATGGTAGCCTTGCCTTTGTTGTATCCCGAGATCTTTCAGCGCTTTCACATCGTGCCGCCGCGTGGTGTTTTGTTTCATGGACCTCCTGGTACCGGTAAGACATTGATGGCGCGTGCTCTTGCGTCGAGTGTTAGTTCCGAAGGACGAAAGGTCACATTCTACATGAGAAAGGGTGCCGATGCTTTGAGTAAATGGGTTGGTGAAGCCGAAAGACAATTACGGTTGCTTTTTGAAGAAGCTCGCAAGACACAACCGAGTATTATTTTTTTTGATGAGATTGATGGTATGTGATCATCAATGCTATACGTATGACTTCATTTTGCTGACTGAACTAGGACTTGCACCCGTGAGATCAAGCAAACAAGAACAGATTCATGCTTCGATTGTCTCTACTTTGTTGGCTTTGATGGATGGTATGGATGGTAGAGGTCAAGTTATCGTTATTGGAGCGACCAATCGACCGGATTCAATTGATCCTGCTTTGCGCCGCCCTGGTCGATTCGATCGTGAATTTTACTTTCCCTTGCCGAACAAAGATGGTCGACGTGCTATTCTAGACATTCACACCAAAAACTGGGACCCTCCTCTGCCTGAACCTATCAAGGATGAATTGGCCGAGTTGACCAAGGGCTATGGTGGTGCCGATCTTCGTGCTCTCTGCACGGAATCTGCTCTCAATGCAGTGCAAAGACGGTATCCACAGATCTACAAATCCAGTCAAAAGTTACTCATTGACCCCAAGACGATTGAGGTCACGCCTAAGGATTTCATGATCTCTATCAAGAAGATTGTCCCGTCATCAGAACGATCCACATCATCAGGAGCTACACCATTACCCAAAAGTGTGGAGCCCTTGTTGCGTGACCGCTTCGTAGAAATCAAGCATATTCTCGCCAACATTCTTCCTCAATCAAAACGGCTAACAGCTCTGGAGGAAGCTGAGTTTGAGGAACCTCACGGCGGAGCAAGTTTCAAGAGGGAGCAAATGCATCAAGAATTCGAGACTTCCCGCATATTCAGACCTCGCCTTCTCATTCGAGGCTCACAGGGAATGGGGCAGCAGTACCTCGCTGGGGCAGTCCTTCACCACTTCGAGGGTCTTCATGTTCAGTCTTTTGATCTCGCGACTCTTCTTGGTGACTCTACAAGATCGCCAGAAGCCACCATCGTTCAACTATTTGCTGAGGTTAAGCGTCACAAACCAAGCGTTATCTACATTCCAAATGTGCAAACATGGTACGATACTGTAGGACCGGTAGTGGTGTCCACCTTCAATGGCCTTCTCCGCTCTATACCTCCGACGGATCCGGTTCTGCTCCTTGGAGTACTTGAAGATAGCGAAGATTCTCAGGATCCAACAATGTTGAAGTCCCTCTTTGGTTACTCACAAAAGAACCTCTATACTCTTCCACCACCAGGCCAGCCTGCCCGATATGAGTACTTCGGCAGGATAGCAGACTATCTAAAGACTTCACCTCTCGATTTCCCCCATCCAGAGAACCGGAAGAAGAGAAGGTTAGAAACCCTCGCAGTCGCACCACCTCCACCGCCAAAGCCAGCACCGCCTTTGACCAAGGAGCAACAGAAAGCACAGAGAAGAAAGGATCGTCAGACCTTGAATCTCTTGAAAATCAGGATTCAGCCTATCATGGACCAGATTAAGAAGTACAAGCGATTTAGGACTGGTGTGATTGATGACTCTCAGATTCGCTACTTGTTCGAAGAGGAAGATCCTTCCATTCTTACGAGCGATCTACCATTGGAACAACAAACGGTCTTCCGGCCCTTTGAGAAAGCTCAGGACAAGCACGGAGTTCCCGGCTTGAAGGAGACTGCAACTGGTAGATTCTTCTACAACTTGGAAATCGTGACTATCGAAAAGCGCTTATCTAATGGTTACTACAAGAGGCCAAAAGATTTTTTGGCCGATATCAAGAGAATTGCCAAGGATGCTCGCACTTTGGGCGATCAAGAACGTCTTTTGCGCGCTAACGAACTCTTGACAAACGTGGAAGTGGACATTGGTGGCATTGAACAGACAGATCCTGCTCTTGTAGCTGAATGTGAAGCTGTTTACAATCGCGAGATGGAACGAGAGAAGGAAGCCCTCGATCGTGCTAAAAAGACCAACCCTTCAGCTGAAATGCCTCCACCAAATAGCAATGTACCGCATGGCAACACCGACTCCAGTCTATCCTCGGGGCCTATCGTATTGGGTCAACCTTTTGTCAATGGGGCTAGACCTACTACACCTTCCCGTCTTTCAAATGTCGTTTCTGCAAGCAATGGACATCATGGCGGTAGCGGCGATGACCTCAACCAGAATGACACTTCGAAGAGCGACCAGTCTCGCGTGGAAGATGGAGATACACTTATGACGAATTCAGACGAATTAGATTTCTCTGGTCGTCTTACAGCAAACAGTTCCTTTGGCCAGTCCGCTCAGCCAAAACATCCACTATCAAACACTGCACCTTCGCTTCAAATTAGGAGAGAATCTGGCATTTCGAGTTTGTCGCAAAAGGCACCGATGACACCGATGGCTCCGGGATCCCAGCCGAACGACTATAGTAACGATGCCTCCACAACACAAACGACTTCTGACAAGAAGACGGACCAGTCGACTGGTCCGCAGCTGCATACACAAAGTCCTGTCACTGGAAGCGGGCCACGAGTGGATTACCCTGACTTGACTTCATATCCTGACCGTATTTCTCAAGAGGAGCATCTTCCCGATACCCAGCAGGGTGAGTTTCCTTTTCCATCCACTTTCATGAATATACTAAATCTAGTCAGATTACCCATACTCTCAGAACAGTCATATGAACGGAAGTCAAACACGCGGTCTCCAACGACCAGGCACTGCTCCAAGACAATCTGCGGCTCCAGCGGATATCAAATCTCTACTGAACAACGAAGAACAGTTACCGCGCCTTATTATTGATCACGGCTACATCGACAAACTCCGCACAGAATTAACACTGCGGACAAGTGGATTCACAGTCGAACAGCTTGAGCAGATCAACACGCACCTGATGGACTGTCTCTGGAAGAAGCGCGGCGAATGGGACAGGACCAAGGTCGCCGTCTCGCTACAGGAAGAATTTAACGAAGTGTTTCAGGATATGCAGCAAAACCAGGAGTTCATGTCCATGAGCCAGCCTACGAAGGAGCAGTTGACTTCGAGGGGGGTAATAGCGCCTCAAAATCTATGATCTGACTCTCACTTTGATTCCATTCTTGTTTTATGCGGTCTTTTGAGTCTATTTTTCGAGGAACTTATTTGTTCCACTGTACATTTGGCATTATTACTACTATATTTGGGAGGATCATGGTTGCATGTTTGTTTGTTTGCTCTTGCCTTTCGCATGCGGTGTTTGAAGCGTTGCTTAGATGTATTGTAATATGATATTGTTATAAATGAACTGAAATTGGCCTCAATCACATGTAACTATGTAGAATGCTATGAAAGAAGGGCTATTAGGGTTGTAAAGGGTTAGGGTATCTACTCCGAAGAACCAACCTGGCCTTTCCCGTGTGTCAGCCAATGGGAGATGAGATCACTCCGCTGATCAGCATAACGGGGCCAGTAATTCATATCCATTCTACACCTTCAACTCTAACACACCACCACGACACACCTTTATACAACATTAAGCCGTGCGCATCATTACCCACACTTACCGATTGAGAAGAAAGGCAACCTACACTCATTATTCCTACAAAAGTCAGCATTCAAAATGGTTGACTGGGTCAGCCTCGCGATACCCTTCGCCTACCTAGGCATTCTAATCGGGTCTCTCGCGACATTCTCATCTCTCTACCGTAAAAGAAAATCAGGTACGCCTCTTCTCCTCACTCTGTTTGCGCGCAGCCTTCATGCTAATGTTGGAAAATAGCAAGAGCGCTCTCCCTCGCACCATGGTTCCCGTCCCACCTCCAACGAGACATCTACTTCTCCCTCTTACACCTTGAGCAACCCACAACAACAACAGGAGGAAAAGAAAAGAAAACAACCGCCGTGCCCGAAACAGTCCTCAAAGCCGCACTCTTGCGTCGGGCTGCAGAAGATATAAAACGGGTCATGGCTATTCGAGATCAGAAACAGGCGTTGTCGTTATTGTTGCAGAGAGGTAGTGTGGGTGATGATCTGTGGCAGCGATTCCTCAGGGCGGAGAAGGAGATGGAGGAGGAAGTGCGTGATGTTGTTAATGAGGTGAGTCTCCCCTCTCCCCCATCTACCGCAGGGAGAAATGTAGCTAACGAGGGTGATATGTAGGCAAACGCCTACGCGCCAAACTGGGGCCAAGTCATCTTCCAATCCGCGCGCGAAATGGATCAGAACAACCTCTTCCGTCAACGCATAGACGAGTATCAGTCCAAAGTCGGCGAGGAGGTGGAATGGTGGACGAGACGGAGGGCGGAGATACAGGAGGGGTTTATGAAGGAGTTGGATGCTGAGAAGAGTACCACTACCACTACTACCACCACTCCTGCAGCTCCTGTGGTTGCGGCAGCAGCCACGTCAGCAAAGAGTGAGCCAGCTGCTGCACCAGCGGCACCGTCAGTAACGGCTGTTAGTGATGATGATGGTGTGTTGGTGGAGGCTGAAGTACCAAAAGTCAACAGTGGGACGAGCAGTGTCAAGAAGAAGAAGAAGGGCAAGAAATAAATGTTTGTATGCAATTCGACTTTTTCTTTTTTCGTTTTCGTTTATTCGATGTATAAAATGACTTCTAGGAGTCTGGATATGTGGCATTACGGCGTTTAGAGCGGTGTTTTTACATGGAATTCATTGCATGGTTGTTCGAACCTTGAAATAAATCTCTATATTATCACGTCTAGAAGAGAGGTATCCTAAATAATATACATTCGAATGTAAATCATCTTCGCACCAAAAAATCACTGAAGTGACTCATGATTGAATCGTATCGCCAAATCAGGAACCGCCATCTCCTGCATAGCAGCAACAATCTGAGCTTTCACGTCCAGATCCGAGCCAGCGGGGACAATGACAGTGCGCTCAATCACCATGACAAGAAGTTCACTCAGAATCTCTATTTGATATTGTTTTCGGTCTCCTTCGCTAAGATGCTCGACATCGATTCCCTGGGCTTGGAGTAATGATGCCTTTTTGGTTTGTAGAGTGGTGAGAATGTTTTTGATTTGTTCTATGTTCTCTTTTGAGTGTGGTGTGGTAGAGAGACGTCGTCGTGCTCGGACTCGAGATCGCCTTGATGTGTCCGGAGGACCGACCTTGTCGTTAATATTGATATTTCCAGCTATTCGAGCAATTTGTAATATCAGCATGCGGGCCGTGCTCTCGTCTGGGTATATTTTGAAGAGATCTCTCATGACATAAAGTGCAACTAGAGTGCCACACAAGTCTTTCGAAAGGCAGAAGCAAAGAATGATCTGGTCGTAGAGTTCTCTTGAGAATTCTTCTTGAGTAATGGCCAGTTTTCGTGCATCGAGAGTAGAATACCACCGCATCATAATTGCAAATAGCTGACGCACTTCAGGAAATTTAGGATCGTATGCTGTCCGGAATCGATCGTATTGAAGTTTGCCGCAGTCCCATAGACAAGCAAAAGTCTCGAGGTCAGGGGCCGTTTGTCTAGCCAATGATTGAAACTTCTCCCAGAGACTGTGGATGCGCTGCTTGCGAAGGTCGGCATACAACAAATGGTTCATATAATACGAGTTGGGCCGAATCTGAGCATCACCAAGACATTTATTCAGATATTTGACCATGTCATCATCTCCACGACGAGTGTAATGAAGAAGCAGGATCGAAAACGTCTCAATATTCGCAGGAGGGATTTTCCTCTTCAGAAATTTCGGCACACGAGTATCAGATGGAAGTTCCGGGACACATGGCTTCGCCGAGTCTTCTGAATGTTGTATCCTACTCCACGCAATATCAATTCGGTGCTGTATCATGGACCAGCCGAGCTGTTCGGCTTTCTCTCTGGCCGAAGGGCTTCCATTCCGCAGCCAACCTCCAATTATACCGTTCAAATGAATTGCATCTGGTCTCACACCTCTTTCAAACATTAGTTCGACAACAGCCGCGGCGGAGTCAACTTCACCCATGCCAATGAGCTTCTTCATCCAACTTGCGTAGAAGAATTTATTCTGAAACCGACGGGGGAGAAAAGTAAGAGCTGAAAGGGATATTTTGTTGACAACTTCTTCCTTGATGTTCGATTGTCGTAAACTGCCCGTAAGGCCGATGGCTCTTTGAAAAATTGCGGTTGAATCATTCGCGGGATCTTTCCCTGTGATCATCATATCCTTGAAAACAGCAACAGCAAGGTTGATCTTGCCATCGTTCAAAAATGAAGTGCTGAGTATATCGTAATCTTCCATTTTCATATCGGAGCCTAACAAAGTCTTGAGCTGAAGGTAAATGGCCCATGCTTTCGTGGCAGCTTGCGAATCAGCTTGCTTCGTCCACGCTGTAGCTATCGGAATAAGTATGCGCGCATGCCGGCTTCCATCACTTGTCAGGAACGCAAAAGCAATGTCCTGAGCTCTCTGTGGATCGCCGTGTGCCGCGAATAACCGCACACCTGTACTCCAATAGGCGTCGATATCGCCCTCGCCTTGACTGATAATCGCCTGCGATTCTTCCCAAAGCTGCAACGCTCCTTCGACGTCGCCTCCGCCATGCAACACATCAATATATTGAAGAACTTGATCAGGTGAAAGCTCCTTTCCAACCGAATCGAAGTCTTCGACAAGCGTTCGTACGTGAGCCATACGAGTGGCAGGCGGTGTTTGAAGCTGTATATTCCACAATAACTGGCATATCTCCGGTTCCAAGGTCTGTAGAAAAGATGGAATGGAATCTCTACATCGTTGATACCATTTCCAAAGTTCCTTGGCATTTGCTTTATCCGAACTGTCCAAATGTAGTTGAAGTTGTTTGTGGAATCGTAGTTCGTAAGAATGCATAGGCGATAAGTCGCCTCCGGGCGAATCAGAATCTGCCGGCTTTGTAGGGTCGAAAATATCCTCTTCTTCCTTGGCCATCTGCTCGAATTCTTCCTTGATCATATCATCCAGTTCCTGGTATATTGGGTCCAGGCCGGTCTCGTCACCAAGTTTGCCATATTTGGCCTCGTGTTGTCGTATAACCTCAAGAGCGGCGGTTCGCTCCTTCTCTGGCAAGCTCTGTATAAATTCGCCATCTGGATCGAACGGTCCTTTTCTGAGCTCGGCCAGTTCCGTGTCCAACTTTGCCAGCTCAGTTTCCAACTCTTTTCGCTCATCGGCGGCTTCGGCGTCCGGATTTATCTCGACTCTCTTATTGCTCGCTCTCGACGGTTGTTCGAAAATACGAACCTTGTCGTTTGGTCCGCCATATTTGATGGCTTGCGATGTGGTGGCGGAGAACGAGCGAAGTAAGACCGGTGTCTTTGCGATGGAAAACTTAAAGGAGCCGGCCTGGTAGTGCAATCGCCCAGCTCCCTGGATTACCTGACGGAGCATGAAGGATAGAGAATCATGCCATTTGCTGGGAAAATGGATGAATGTAGGTTGAAGTTGGGAGTGTGAGAGAGTTGAAGAGGAAGGAGCTGGCCAAGTTGAAGATTGCAAAAATCTGAGCCAATTACGGTTTAGCGCCATAAATTCCGCGGAGCTTCTGGTCTCCGCGTTCGCGTCGAGCTTGATGATTGATCAAGCAGTTGAGTCAACACATCTCACGTTTAAAATTCCTCAAGCGACTATGGATTTGGATAATGAAATTGGAGGCAGTGAGGATCTGGTATGGAAACTCTGTTCAATTTGCATGGTAATGCGCTAATCAGCTCATTCTAGGGTATTTACGTCTACCATCCTACCACCGACGGCGAACGGTCCTCGAAAAGGCGCAAAGTTTCCACGAACAATGAGCATAAATCACATCGGAAAGATCAGTCGCAAGTATTTGTTCCATTGCTCGGGGGCAAGGAATCATCAGAACTAGTAAATGGAAGAAGAGCAACATTCAAAGAACTATGGTCTTCCCAGGAAGAACGATGCAAGGTCAATTGAACCGACCTGATAAACTCGACAAGCTCTAATGATTGTGTAGAAAGTGATAGAGGAACTTGACTCTGGAATTCTTGAGGATATTACTTCCTTTGTGAAAACAGCATCACCAGAGGCGTAAGTCAACCGTGCTGTGATATGACTTTGGAATACGACTAATAACATGCAGTTACGGCGGATGCATCCCTACGTCGCTCGTCACCATCGGATCAAATGTATCAGCTCTTCCCAGACTCCTCGACATACTGCACCGGCGTTTGACCACCGAGAAATCCGGCCAGGTGATTTTGCTTGAATCAGGGGATGCGCCAAATCTCAAAGCAGTGTTGAAGACAATAATTAGAACTGCCGTTACAAGTACATCTGGGAATGATGCGTATCAGAATCTGTTCACTGATAAATCTGTAAGTTGTGCGACGCATCAGGTAAAACTTGGCTGACGGTGGTAGGGGCCTCGAATGCTGCCATATGACTTGAATGTCTTATATCAATATGTGCTAAGTCAAGGGTCGAAATCATTAGTGTTGGCATTTCGTGATAGTGAGGCTTTTGACTTCGGGGTGCTGAATGATCTTCTTTCATTACTCAGGTAAATTTGGATTCCATTCTATTTCCATTGAATTAGAGAACTGATTCTCTAGTTCCTGGGTTGATCGGATACCACTTGTTCTCCTGTTCGGCATTTCAACCTCTGTTGAACTCTTCGAAGGCCGGCTTCCTCGCTCTACCGTGGCTTTACTACACGGCAAACAATTTGAGATCCATGAAGCCGAGGGTGCTATTGATCGTATCTACGAGACCTTGCAGACTGGTTCTGATACAAGATTATGGCTCGGACCACACCTGAGTACATCTCTGATTGAGAAGGCCAGGGATCACTTTCAGAGTCCTGAAGGATTTATCCGTGAGGTCAAGGTATGCATTGTTATTCATGCAATATAGAACCCCGCTAATGGACAAAGTATGCATACATGTCGCATTTCTTTGCCAATCCTCTCAGCATTCTACTTTCGTCTTCCAGTTCGAAACAAAGAGAAATGTGCGAGGCTATTAGAAACTTGAAGTCTTTCAGAAGGTACGAGCTCAAATGCTTAAATTAGATTCAAAATCTGACCGGTGCTAGTTTCTGCGAACAATTGTTAGAAGATGGTGAGGCAGAGTCTGTCCGCGCTCTTTTACTCGATGACGAGGCCCTTTGGAAGCAGGTACTTGAGTCTGTGGAAAATGGAGTGACTCAAATGAAAGAGCTTTTCAATACAATGAATTCACTACGATCACTCCAAATCACGCTGCAACTTACCAAAGGAAACAGCAATACGGACATGTACATCCGCGGCGTTTCTGGAGATCTAAGCCACTCGATCACCATCAAAGACCTATTGAGTCGGTTGCAGAAGATAGACTCAGGCAGCTTGGCAGGCATCCTGACTATTCTTCGAGAGAAAGAAAATTTGTCAGCACCACTTGTGGATATCGACCAATATGAACAAGAACTTCAGGCTTTACTAGCTACACAAGGCACAAACGAACCCCTTCGCAGCAAACACGATGATCAAAACACCAGCGTCAAAACAACCATAATCAAAGATAAAGTGAACCTGACCAAAACCAAAAAGAAGATTTCCGACGTCGAGTCCGCTTATACCGAGTTGCTTGAGAGATTCATCGAAGAACTCGAAACCAGCCTTATTTCAAAGCTGATCAACCCTCAAGACCTCTTCCTGCATGAGGTGTTTGTTTTCGACCTTCGAAATCCCTTGCGAGACACATTTGCGCCACGCGCTAGATTCTGTATTGAACGCGCTTTGTCAACGCCATTTGACTACCTGACAAACACATCATCCGAGCACGACCGCGGCGAAGGAGGAAACCTGTCTGCCAGACAGCCCGAGACAGCTCTCCTATACCAGCTTTACCTCGAATCAGGATCTTTGGTCAATGTATTCGATTTGTGGAAGGCGTTTTCCACCATTGTATGCGGTGATGATCAAGAGACTGGAAAGGATGAGCGATCTGCGTTGATGTTGTTTTATCGTGCTATGTCTGAGTTGAAGACTTTGGGTATGATGAAGCCCAGTCGCAAGAAGGTTGATCATGTTAGCAAGTCGGCCTGGAAGGGTTTATGATATCGTCAGTATGAACTGTACGGCTTTCAGTCGTCTAAACATAATGCATGGGGTATCAATACTATATTATACATATATAAGACAGACCGGATCAGCCTTCAATAGGAGGCTGTATAATATTCTCACTCCCAATCGGTCCTCCATCCTCGCTAAACACCATAGCCTCCCTCCTCCGTCTCCTAAGAGCTTGTTCTTCAAGACTCTCATCAGGCACCGTCAAACGCTCCGGCGCCCAACTCCTCCCCGCCGTACTCTCGCCATTTATCATCCACACATCACTATCCGCATCTTCATCGTCCCCGTGACCGCCATCAGCATCACCTTTGTCATCTAGATCCTGTCCTTCTTCCATTATACTTCCCATAAGGCCGTATTTGCGTAACTGTCGGATTCCATCTGGCGCGCCGACGAGAGTCGTGATGATTGAGCTCATCAAAGGATCGTCCGGCCAGTACATCTTCATAAGCCAGTATATATCCTTTTGACGATATTTGTGGACATTGCTACTACTGTCATTCCCATTCGTCCCATTGGTGTCGTCGTTGTTGCGGTAACAAGGGAAAGGGTATTTCGACAACCACCTGCTGACGATACCGGCTTCCAGAGCGGCGGGGATATCTTGCACGAGGAGGACGTTGAGTGTCGCGAGCAACTTCTTTTCGCCCGGTGGTCTTGTTTTGGGTAGGATGGGGGACTCGATGGTTGTGTATTCGACGGTGTGTTCCTCGAGGAAGTTGCAGAGACAGTCGATGATGGCTTTGTAGGTGGATAGCTCTCTTACTCGGGAAGAGAGGGTGACTCGAGATACTAGCAAAACAAGAGCGTTAGTACAAATTGGTATATCAGAAGGTGGTTATACTGACATGCGCGATTGGCAAATAGAAAATGAATGGCGTCGAGAGCTCGACTCCGTCGGCGCTTGTTTTTACTTCTTAAGTCTTCTAGAAGTATGTCCCAAGAAGGCTCCTTTGTGGCGCGCTCTGAAATAATTCGAAGAGATCTATAACATTGTCAGTGTAAATGCCCACTATAGCTGAACGTGTAAGGTGACATACGCCCCGCGGAGCTCATAACTCGGGCTTTCGGTCAGTTTCTGGAGCGTTTCGAGCTTGAGGGCTATATTATAATGAGCATGCTGTTTTCTTGTCACCCTAAAGATTGCATACCATCTTCGGTGCCTTTGCTAATCACGTTCTCGTCGTTGTCGGGTCGTTTGATTTCTGTCAATTCGCGGACTTCATATAGATCGCGGACGATGCGGCGGGCGGCTACAAAGCCTAGCGATAGACCTATTGACGGCTGAGTTAGTATATGACACAAGCTAGAATTATAGTACAGTGGACATACCTAGGACAAGCCATAATATCGAATTGTCCGATCGGAGTGCCATTGTTCCAGCAAGCAAGCGATTGAAGCATGAAGGAGATTGACGGAGATAAAAGAGTGGAGACCTTAGGATAGGCAGAATCGGGTTCCCGCATCAAGGCGGTGAACATAAATTTTTACATCCTTCCTCGATTAGATCAAACTAGATCTCGTCCTTCAACAACTCCCACATTACCACACGGCAAAATGCCGCCCTCTCAATTGAAGCAACTCAAAGCTTCTCTTCGAGACAGCGGAGTTATCCGACAGCAAAAGTCAAAAAAGCAGCGTCGTCAAGATGAGAAAGACGGCGGCGCCAAGGCACGGCAATCTCGCATTCAGCGAAATGCGGCGCTGGCAAAGATTCGAGAACAGTTCAATCCGTTTGAGATAAAGGCGCCATCCAGAAATGCGAAATTTGATGTTACGACGAGGGATGGCTCGTCGAAGGCGGGGAATTATGCTAGGCCTGGTGTTACGAAGTCTTTGGGAGAGGAGCGGGTAAGTCTTTTTTCGGAAGAAAACTGTACAGCGCGGCGGAAGACTAATAAGTGATAGAGACGAGAAACTCTACTCAAAGAACTACACTCGCGCAACAAAACCGGCGGTATCATGGACAGACGATTCGGTGAAAACGATCCTTCAATGACACCAGAAGAAAGAGCAGCAGAACGATTCGCCCGCGAAAGCCAGAGGAAAATGCGCAAAGAGAATATGTTCAATCTGGAGGAAGACGACGAAGAAGAATTGGAGTTGACACACGGCGGTCGATCATTGTCATTTGGCGAGACCATCAATCTCAACGGTGACGATTTTGCCGAGAATGATATCAGCGGCGGAGAATCTTCTGATGATGAGGAGTCGAGCCGGAAGCGAAAACGTGCTTTAGCCGCCGAGGATGAGGTTGATGATATGGACGGAATGGCTTCTGAGGATGACGAAGACCCTGAAGAAACAGAGCCGCTGCGAAAAAAGAGCAAAGCCGAGGTTATGAAGGAAGTCATCGCCAAGTCGAAGCTGTACAAGTATGAGCGACAAAAGGCCAAGGAGGACGACGATGACTTGCGGGCGGAGCTTGACAAGGGTCTTCCGGAGATCTTTGATCTTATGCGCGGTGTCAAACCCCCACCAAAGGAACCCGAGCCTCCAAGGGAGGATGCAGCGATTATGAACCCGGATCGTGCTGCTCTACTGAATGGCAAGGATAGGGCGGAAGCAGATATCGAATACGACAAGCGGCTAAAGCAGATGGCTTTTGATAAGAGATCGGCACCTACGGATCGGACAAAGACTGAGGAAGAAAAAGCACAAGAAGAAGCCGAGAGGCTGAAACGGTTGGAGTTGGAGAGACTACGACGTATGCGCGGTGATGAGGATAGCGAGTCTGAGGCTGGAGGAGTCGAAGATGAACCAATGGAAGACGAAGGCGCTGATTACATACCTGATGATGCCAAGGCGTTTGGATTGACCTCGGGCGTTGAAACTGAAACTCGCCGTGAGCTTGACGTAGAAGATGAAGATGATTTTATCATAGATGACGACCTTGTCGATATGGATTCGGATGAAAACCTCTCATTTATTGAGAGCGATTCTGAGATGGAATCCGAGGTGGAGAGCGAGGACGAAGGGCTCATGGATGATGAGTTTTCAAAATCGCTCAAGAACTTGGTCGGAACGGAGTCTAGTAGCAAGAACGTGCCAACTGGAAAGACCGACGATGGACTGGCGTATACGTATCCCTGCCCTCAGAGTCACGACGAGTTTCTCGCCATCTTGAAAGATGTAGCGGCGAAAGACATACCTGTGATTGTGCAGAGAATTCGAGCTTTGTATCACCCTCGCCTACACAGTGACAACAAGTCGAAACTAGGTGTCTTTTCCAAAGTCTTGGTGGATCATGTGGTTTATATGGCTAATCAAACTGGCTCGACATCTTTCAATATCATCGAGAATCTCCTTCGTCATGTTCACTCCATGGCCAAGACGAACAGCGAACCGGTGGCTCATGCGTTCCGCGATCATCTCCGCAAGATGGCAGTTGACCGGCCACTAGCTTTGCTTCCGGGTGATTTGGTCTTGTTGACCGGAGTGATGACTATTTTCCCGACGTCAGATCACTTTCACCCAGTTGTTACTCCTGCAAATCTGTGCATTGCCCGGTATTTGGGTCAGAGCACTGTTGGTAGTACATCTGATCTGGCAACAGGGGCATACCTCGCTGCGCTGTCTTTGGAATATCAAACTCTCGCAAAGCGATATATGCCTGAGTTTATGAACTACTGTCTGAATGCGCTGTGTCTTCTCTCACCGACACCGATCACCCAACAAGTAGGGTTTGTCTTGTTGCGCGACTCGAAGGAATCGCTGCGCCTTGACTCCTCGTCAATCAGCAATGAGATCCGCAAGATCGGATTCTGGGATGTCGTTGCCGACGAAGCCAAAGCATCATACTCAGACCTGAAGCTCAGCCTCCTCAGCACCTTTGTGTCCTTACTAGACGCCGCCTCCGATCTCTGGGCCGACAAATCCGCCTACATCGAAATCTTCACCTCCACCAAAACCATCCTCCAACACGTCAAGAAATCCCTCCCCAAATCCTCCTCACCACTATCAACCCAACTCACCACCACCCTCCAAAAACTCAAAACCTCTCTCACTGCTTCCCAGCACACCCGCCGCCCCTTACTCCTCCACAACCACCGACCCCTGGCCATCAAACAATCCATCCCCAAATTTGAAGAAGACTTCAACCCAGACAAACACTACGACCCGAACCGGGAGCGCGCCGAACTCGCAAAACTCAAGGCAGAACACAAACGCGAACGGAAGGGAGCAATGCGCGAATTGCGGAAAGATGCAAACTTTGTTGCGCGCGAACAACTTAAAGAGAAGAAGGAGAAGGATGCGGCGTATGAGAAGAAGTATAGACGACTTATTGCGGAGATTCAGGGTGAGGAAGGGCGGGAGGCGAAGGCTTATGAGAGGGAGAAGAAGTGGAGGCAGGGGAAGAAATAGTTCCTTTACGGTCAAGGTGTATATAGATTTAGGAGAAGGTGCATATGGATTAATAAAAGTTTGGACATGTCATTCAATCAACTATAAAAAATATGGTGTAAGTGAATACTGGTATCATCTGGGCGTCAACCCTATCCATCCACATCGCTTCAAATGCAATAAATATACACAAGCCCAAAACAATAAAGATGACATTTAGACGAAAAGGACAGGGTTATTGATGATTCCAAACCGCCATCCCAGCCAACGTTTTGCATCTACTCAACTGCTCACTCGACACAGTCTCCATTCGCGTCTCATTCGTCCTAATAAACAATCTCTGCCCCTGATCACCCCAAACATTCCACTCCGGCGCCCCAGCTGCACGATACGTATTCGGATTATACGAGCGTATAAAACTAGTCCAATACCCCTGCATAAGCGGGATTATATTCTCGTTTGTGGTCGAATACGACTTTGGCGCGGAGTTTGCCGACACATAATCTGGTCCCCAGATTGCGTTTACTTCGATTGTGTGTTCGGTGCCATAGCCCGTGGAGTTAGTGACAGTGTCTAGGACGGCGTAGTGGTAATTCCAGATTGTGTTACGTGTGGTTGAGGTGTTGGTATATGCATTCGTCAGGTATATCCCCGGGCAGATGTAGCGCATTTCGCCGTAGGCATTACTAACGCCTTGCCAGTAGGTACCTGCGCGTGGGTAGACGGGATTGTCGGGCGAGGACATGTACATTGAGTTTATGGTTGAGAGTTCGGTTTCGTTCAAAAACGGGAAGTTGTCGGACAAAAACTCATCGGCGCGGGCGACGCTGGATGTGTTGTGCGGTGTGAAGACGGTGCCTTCGTTGGTATCGTCGCCGAAAATGACGGGGATTTTCATGAATTTGCCTTCTCCGAAGAGGAAGAAGGTGTAGTTTGATACGAGATCGTTGTCGATCGTGGGGCCGTAGGGGTATAATGGTGGCAAGACACCGGTTGGATAGGGGATTTCTATATTCTCTTTTTGAAGAGTGTTGATGTCTAGGTCTCGTAGACATTTCAGTGGATGGTTACTGTTCGCGCAGCCGGTGCGTTCGGTCAGATTGTCGAATTGGAATTGGGATTCAGCAACCGTCAATTGAGGGCCGAAGGATTGCGATTCGGCGACGGCGGCGTGGAAGAGGCCATCTAGTTGGTTGATGCCGTCGTACGCTGAGAGAAGGAGAGTGATGGCGCCGGCGCCTGCGCTGTCGCCACCGATGGTGACGTGGTTGGGATCACCGCCGAACTACACTATTAGCTTCTTCTTTCCGCTGTTCCAAGGAGAGATATACCTGGTCAATGTATTCTTGAACCCATTGCAGCAACTTGATCATATCCTTGAGGCCACTATTCAAACAACCACTCTGCTCGACTTCCTGCGACGCAAGGAAGCCATACGGGCCAACACGGTAATTGAACGTGACAACCACAATGTTGAAGTCAGATGCTTCAATCAATCCGGTCCCATCATAGTTGGCATTGGTCAATCCATTGAACCCACCGCCTTGAATCCAGACAAACACTGGCAGAGTGGAAGTGCTGGTCGCATTCGTCGGCGCGTAGACGTCTACGTACAGGCAATCTTCAGATTGATTGCTGGGGATGGGATAAACACCCGTCGAGATACACAAGTCACCATGCTAGTCACAGTCAGTATGACAGATCCACGGGTTATCTAAAAGAAATACTTGCGACGAAAATACTCACCTCAGTAGCATCCTGAACATCAGACTGCACCTGCGGATCCTGCGGCCCAGCAAACCTCAAACTCCCCGTTGGCGGCGCCGCATATCGCATTCCCTTCCAGTATGAAACGCCATTGTCCTGCTTATAGCCTCTGTACGAGGCATAATCCAGCTGCACGATGTGGTCGTGGTCTCCGCGATTGTTCTTGGCGGCGAGCGCGGACAGGCCGAACCCTAATGCGATTCCGAGAATGGCCAGGACAACCATTGCGATAGCTGCATAACGATATATTTTTCTTTTTTTGGATATGTCGGTGTTATTTTTGTTACTGGAAAAAGGGAGCAGCGACCTTATTTCAGTAAAGTATTTTGCGCGCCGGCTGCTACTTTCTTGTTTGTCGTGCCCCCAATCCCTCGAAGGGAGGGAATCCGGGCTCTTTTGTCTGTCCATGTTTTTGTTTGTTGAATGACCACTTCAATGGTATGTAGTATGTACTAGTAACTCGTCCCCTGCGTTGATTCGATTCCCCGGCGGATAAACCTGTTCATTGCCCGATCAGACATTCAAAATGTCCGCGTGAGTATGGGGGTGGGCAGAGTGACTCGTGCACGCGATCAACAACATTCTCAGTTTATTCGGGGAATATGCATGATGAAGCGGATCGACAGTATGGAACGGATGGGGAAGGTGAGGGGTGGATTCTTCGATTCAATTCAATCAATGAATTGTTCTATTGTTGATACTTTGTTTGTGTAGTACCAAAGATTTCGATGTCAGGCGCAGTTGTAAATAGAGCTGGTTTAAGGATCACAAGGTCGGAGAAGTCGGAGATGTAGAAGTAAGTCATGCAAGGAGAATCATAAGTAATCGGACGGTAAGTCGGCAGGCGAAGCTCTAAATATACTATTCAGATGCTAAAATCGAAGAATAGAGAATAACATTCAAAGAAAAAATATTTCCGGAAATGCTTTCTTTACATATGAATCAGAATGACACACCAGATATTAGATAAAAGGCTCCGTCTGGAACAGCTAACTAACTAACTAGCTGCATCGCCTCAATTTCTAAAAGAAAATCCAACCAGACTAATCCCAGTTCAAGCATAGTCTGAAGTCTAGCTGAAATTTACAAAGACGCGACATGCCAGAAATAGATTGGCAATGGAGACAGACAAACCCCTGTTAAACTTCACTAAGAAAACGGTACCCGCACTGAAAGCCCTAAAAAGCTTGATCGGGCTTGACTCCTTGGTCTGCAACCCGTGTCTATTCTGGGAGTGATGACTGAGCGGCAATGAAATGATTGGCCGTTGCTTACGCGCAGCACAAATGAACGTAGTAGTCTCAGCTATCTGGCTGACCTTGGTCTGAGTCTCTACTGAAATAACGATCGGAGCGCATTCCGGGTCGATACTTCCCGTGCGTGTACCTCTAGAGCCTTTGTACCCCCTTTGTACCCGTGTAACGCCCGTGTCAAATAAATTACCGCTGTGTAGGAGTCTCGGCCCGTTAAAGCGGCTGAATTATAAACGCAGTACGGAGTAACCTTTTTTGAGTAAGACAATTTCAGCCACCGCTTGCGACATTGCTATCTGCAAGGGAAAGTTTACCCGAATGCCTCCCACGTGCCCGCTAATTAGCGGACATTTTCTCTTATCGCCAAGATGGAAATATTTTCTTTTATTCCTTTGTTTGGCTTGAAACTTCGAGATGTCTATCCCATTGATGTATACTCGCCGAATGTGCTTTGACGGATGGACGCCTAAAGAACGCAAGTTTCATGATTCATGATTCATCATTCATGGACATGATCGCGGAACTTGATCATGCCTCCGAACATCGGTCAAAACCCCGGTCAGTGCGTGCCACTGTGCAAAGCAGAATGCGGAGTATGTATGTGCTTTGATCTTGGCGAGCCTTGGAAGTTTGTATGGCGCCATCTAGACTGTCTGGACTCTGTACACGCTGTTCAGTATTACAGTGGATGAGGCTGAGTTGGCCATTGCCTGATGTTGGTACAACCAACAACACCCAAAGGTTACACCCATCTAAAGATCTAGTATGGCATGATATAGTAACGCAACAGGGATCAAGCGGAGTTATATGTTATATCTGGCCGCAGGGTATGTTGCTGAGAGTGACTCAATACTCGAATTAATCGGAACACCAGCGTTGGTTCGAGCGATTCAAGCCAGGAAGCGTGTCGTCAAATGGCGCCTTCGCTTCTGCCGACCTTCGCATTGAGAAATTTATCGGGACGAGCAGGAAGATCAGTTGGAGATCAGAGGACGATAATGAAGACTCGGATCCTTCGCTATCCTGCCTAACATGCAAGAAGAAGTTCTACATCTGCAGTAGCCTCCTTAGTTATCTCAAAACCTCACGCCTGGCTGGACGCCTTAATACTACCGATGGTAATTTGACAAGCCGCCACAATCTTTGCACAACCTACACGCCACGTCCTAAAAACGCAAAATGCTCGCCATCAGTAGGTCCTTGATGCTACTCTAGAAATCGACAATTAAGACAGTCTTCTCGACACCCTGGTGCGTATAAGCAACATGCCCGAGCCTACACACCGAGGAATGCGGATCCTACAAGCGATCGAGGCATCATGCTCTTCCCCACCAAGATCCATGCCTCACATGCCTTACATGCTTTACATGCCATGGATCTTCACAAAGCTGGAATGAGTTGCTCTACCCATGCCAGGGACCTCTATACGTACTAACAGATTTCACTACCACAGGCTTCCTTGAATTAGGAGAATTATAAACAAGTACACCTTCAAACGAGCAACCACAACGGCACGTTGAAAAAGAGCGATCTTTTAGAGATGATGAGAGAGTCCGCATCATTTCGCGATTGCCCAAGATCTATCAATAGAAACGGTTTTTTATATGGCAATAGCCCGGAACCTCCATATGAGTATCTCAAGATGAATCCACATTCTGCTAACCATGGACCAGAATTTCGATATTATCATCTCTTGTAGATATGCGACAACGCCGGCATTAGCTCTCCGTGCCAGGCGTTTCACACTTGTGTGCGGATCGAGATAGATACTTGGGCGAAGCGCATGTAGTGTACTACCATATGATACTCGTATTCCTACTACCTTTGGTGTCTGCCATCTACACTGTAGTTTTACGTATGTTCCGGTGTACAGGAGTCAATCATAGATAAGTCCGGAAAGTCTAACAACGGCCGGGTCTTAGGGCTAACTCTCCTTGGCACGAAGTTTTATATAGCAATTTACTTTGGATGCATGTATATACATATCTGAATAATTCTTGACAATAACGACGCTGATCAAATCTCCCAACTAACTGACAAAATGTCCACCTCAAAGACGGCATCTACAAACCCGGCATCATTGATCCAGGCCTCCGCGTCAAATCTCCCTCCCACACAACTCTTCTAGCTCTCCAAACCCTCCGAATTCTGCAAACTCCAATCCTCCCCATGGCCTGAAACTACGGACGCACTCATGATAGAATCCGAGTCACAACCTGATCACTTCGTTCAGGATTATAAATCATCATTTTCGACGTTAATGATTATACAAATTCTAGACTTCTGGCCCTAAATTCACAACAAAAAGCGTCGGTGATTGGCCAGATAACAACGCTAATCCGGATATGGCCATTGGTGCTCGAAACACCAATTACCCGATCTGGACCTTGATCTTCATGCACTATCAGTGTCGATTGAAAGAGTGACGTTTAAGTTTTGAGGTGTCAGGAGTATATAATGTCCGTCATTTTTATTCTTGACTGAATCTTTTCAGTGGAATGTCCATTCATTTATTGATCGTTCGAGATTGAAGTCCGAGCTACAATTCCGAATGCGCGAGACAGCAAAAATGACCAGGGACCATTCCACACCTCTACAGTCAGGGGATGTTGAACCTGCCGTACTTCTTCGTCCTGAACAAGATATCCATCACGATCCACCTCAAGGGAGACTTAGAGAAATTCTGTTTATCGCCACCCTCTGCTCAACCCAATTCTTCGTCCAAGGAGCATTCGGCTACATCCTAATTCCTCTAACCCTCGTCGGACAAACATTCAACCAAGACTCAACAACCAGCACAGAGAGGCAAATGACATGGCACGTCGGCTCATACAGTCTAACAGTCGGCACATTCATCCTCATCGCAGGCAAACTAGGCGACATCTACGGCTCAAAACGGATCCTAATATTAGGATGGACGTGGTTCGGTATATGGTCTATTATCGGTGGTTGTAGCGCATTCACTTCTTCTCCTATATTCTTTGATATTGTGCGTGCGTTTCAGGGGATTGGGCCTGCGCTTCTGTTGCCGAATGCCTTGGCTATAGCGGGTCGAACCTATCCGCCGGAAAGCAGGAAGAAGAGACTTATATTCTCGATTTTTGCACTTGCTGCTCCGCTTGGAACTTCGACGGCTGGTGCTATTGGGTCTGCATTTGCGCGGTATGTATGGTGGCCGTGGGTGATGTGGGTGTATTCGATTGGTTGTTTTGTCAATGCTCTACTAGCGGTCTGGGTGGTTCCGCGGGATGTACCACCAGCTCATGAGAAAGAGAATGATAAGGAAAGAATAATTGACTGTGTAGGAGCTATCTTGGGCGTTTCTGGTCTGCTACTTCTCAACATATCATGGAACCAAGCCCCAATCGACGGCTGGCAAACACCATACGTCTATGTACTACTCATTCTCGGCTTCATATGTCTCTTTGCATTCGTATTGCACGAACGAAAAATCAAAATCGAGCCTATACTAAACATCAACATATTCAACCGACACGTCGCTGCAGTTCTGCTCACAACGGGTCTTGGTTGGAGTAGTTTCGGGGTATGGTTCTACTACACATTTCGCTTCATTCAACGGTTCCGAAATGTGTCACCCTTGGACTCTGCGGCACAGTTTGCGCCTGGAGCAATCTCGGGAATTGTGGCTGCTATTGCGACGCCGAAGTTGATGACTATTGTGCCTCATGGTTGGTTGATGACGATTGCGTGTGGTGCGTTTCTTGTTGGATGTATACTTCAAGCGTTCGCGCCGGTGGAGCAGTCGTACTGGTTTAATACGTTTTGGTCGTTTGTTATCATGGCTTGGGGGTAAGCAAACATATTCTTATTACATATTATCTAGAAAGAGTCAAATCTAATGCTCAGCAGTATGGATATCTCATTCCCGGCATCCGCGACCATCCTCAGCGATGCGGTTCCGGCCAAACATCAGGGAGTTTCGGCATCGCTCGTGAATACTGTAATCAACTATTCTATTGCAATCGGTCTCGGAATCGCCGGTACTATTGAAGCTCAAGTTAATTATGATGAGAACCAGGTACTAGAAGGATATAGGGCTGCTTTGTATACATCCATTGGTCTGGCGAGCGTGGGATGCGGAATTGCGGTTGCGTATGCGGTTTTTCTGGAGAATGATACTAACAAAAACTAAATACTTCCTTATGGGATACTGTCATGTCAATTGACCGGAATCAAAAAATTTTTATCAGATAGCAAATCTGCAAAAAGTAAGGGGCTAACTGGGAATCGAACCCAGGACCACTCCCACCCTAAGGGAGTATCGTACCACTAGACCATCAGCCCGTGTTGGACGGCGGGTCAATTTTTGACATTATCAATCAAACTGAGAGTGCAGGGACTAGCGTAGAGGTATTAGCCCTAAGATGGGAAACTTCACATCTATGATACATTAGTTGATCTAGTAACTAGTTTGAAGCTATATATAACGCGAGAATGAGAGGCATCCCACAATTATGACCACAGTTTATGCCAATGAATGGGGCTACAGAATTGACAGGCATTTTGATTACGGACGATTAGGTCATTGAAATCCAGAAATTAGATAAGTCCTAGTGCAGATCTACTATATCTCTCCAGCGGGTTGGCCTTTTACGTCGCCGAGTTCCTCATGCGTGCAACTTAGAATTGTTGCCAATTTTCGGGCGTTATTAGGCATGTCGAGGGGCTAGTGTACCTCGCCCGGCGGGATGGAGCCCCGGAGCCAGCCCCTATCAAGCATAAGTCGGAGGCCCAGCCTACCTACAGTGGGATGAAATATGTTTCCGCACCCCCCAATATCCGAAATCTTACACCGCTATTTTTTCTGCCGGCAGAAACAAATTATGAGGTATTTAGGTGATAACCCTAACGCATTTTATTATCATATTGGAAAGCGGTGACCAGTCCGCTACCTTTCGGATAAGGGGGGTGCGGAAACATATTTCGTGGTACTGTATACGTCCACTAAATCAATGGACCAGTCTGATCTTAAGCATTGCAATCAGGAATAAAATGGCAAAACTGATCACTTCTTACATCAACACGGGCTGATGGTCTAGTGGTACGATACTCCCTTAGGGTGGGAGTGGTCCTGGGTTCGATTCCCAGTTAGCCCCTCACTTTTTTACATTTTTCCTTTCTGGATTGTATATTTTTGCTTCTGTGAGTTATGTGTGTTGTATACCTAGGTACCTTGACATTCATGTTGTGTATTTGAGATGATTCGCCGATCATCATCTGATTTTTAGCCCTAATATACATCCGAACAAAGAATGATATCATCCGAGCGGCATGCCGAGCTTATTTAGTTATCCAACCAACAGCCACTCATGATCAATATATTCATCCGGAAGTCAAATTTTGCATTTTCCATGACTAACTAGAATGGTTTTACGAAAATGTCAACCGTAGAAGACAAAACAGACGGCCCGTGGCTATTCGTCACGACTTCGCCGACATGCAATCGTCCATCAAAAGCGCAACGATCAGAGGTGAAACGGCGAGTTATGCGGGAGATTGGATTCTCGAGGCGGAAGAAGTCAGGACTACGTGAAAGTACTTCTGTGAAGGAGAAGGAGGGGGGGGAGAATTACTCGTCAAAGAAGGCGATTACCAAGACTTCGTTTGACGAGATGAATGAAAATGAAGGAAGTCATCAAGTTGCCAGTACATTACATACATACATCCCTTCGTCCTTGGAAATCGGAATGGGATATCCCACACCCTTAGAAAATAATGCACGTCTCATCCTCTCCCATAGTAAGTATCTATCGATTTTGACCTCGGATTATATCTAACATATATACAAGTGTTCTCCGACTTCATCCCCTCTTACCTCCGCATCTACCGCGACAAATGGTTTCCGACTACAATCGGCAACACATCAGCCTTTGACCAGATGCTGGCCACATACGCCAGACATCTTTTGAATTGGCAGCGAGAAACGAGCCAGAACCAGGACGGAAGCCTGGTTTTGAATGAGATTGTTCTCTGGGGGCATGCGAAGACGTTAGCTTTTGTGAGGTTGAGTCTGGGTAGTAGTGATGAAGGAGGAGATGGTGAGGAAGTTGAGAAATTAGTCACAGCGATTGTGTCGTTGGCTTGTTATGCGCATTTGTGTCTGGATATGAATGTGTGGAGGTTGCATATGGCTGCTATAGCAAGGATATTTGAGCTCAAAGAGGTTTTATTGAGTCCGAGGTTGATGGCTCTTGTTGAATGGTAAGTTGCCTTCTGCAGCACTGGGATGTGTCTACTAAAGATATCTGAAGGGTTGATGGAATTGGTTCATATGACCTTGATACTGCACCGATATTTGATTCAGCGTTTGAAGCTACTACACACACTCACTACCCAAATCAATCACATATACACACTTACCTAGCAACCCACGATATCTCTACTCCCCTCATCGACGCCTTCACAGCTCTACAATCAATGAACACTCAACTTACCCTTCTTCACTCCGCCTTGGGGAACAAACTATGGCAAGCCATTACACCCATCGAAATCGACCGTCTAGTTAGTCCCGTTGTACGCATGTTCCTTTCTTCTTCGGCACGTACAGACCCGCCTTCATCAATAGGGGCATGCATCCGATCAGGCGCATTGCTGTACCTGGCTGAATTTAGACGACGGTCTGGAATAAGTCCTGTGATTGTTGATATGCATTTACGCAATCTAATTGAGGCGATGATGGATGCTAGCATTATAGCAATGGATCCGTCGCTCAGGATATGGTTATTGACTATTGGAGCTATAGAAGAGAGACCGTTATCATATCCACATGAAGATGGAGGATTCTTTCGTCGATGGTTGGAAATTGAGCTTGTAGGGTATGGAATCACTTCGCTGAGCCAGTATAAACGGCTTTTGTCGGATATACTGTGGTCCGATATACTGTTTGATGAGAGGTTGAGCTCTCTCGTTGAAGATATGCGGATTGGAATAAAGAGTAATTGATAGGTATATAAACCAAGGATTGAGATGAGCCTGACTTCAAATCCATACACCAGAGTAGCATATTCAGAATCTATACATGCTTACATATGTAGCAATCCGGTGCTTCAATATCAAATCCTCGATACGTACATTTGTACCTCGGAGTTCCCTCCGGTGATCCACCGCAAATGAGGTCCCGAATCGTAGAGCTTGGATTATCACATTTCAGTGCCAGTAGCATCATATTTAGTGGCTATATAAGAAGAGTACCCATGCTAAAGAATATGGCGGATAAATATCCAGATTTCTTAGAGAGTTTCCTTTCAATGAGAAAAGAGTCACAATCCTCTTTACACTGACCACATAACCATAACCTTTGCACATTGAAAGATTTGAAGGAAACAAATTGCTCACCGGTACCGAGGTCGCAAAACACAATTCGCGGGATTCATGCTGGGTTATTGTTCACAACAAAGCATACGATGTCACCGAATATATAGATCGGCATCCCGGTGACGCAGATGCCATACTTCCGTATGCCGGTAAAGATGACATGGAGGAATATGATAAGATTCATGCTGAGGGGGCTTGAAAGGGGTATTTACTCTTGTATGCAAAAAGCAGAGTCAAGGACTAAAGATTTTTTTAGAAAAGCACCTCGGCGACGTAGACCCAATAACAATCATCAAATCAACCAAAAATCGAACCATCAGAGAAACCGGAATAGATGACATCCCAATATCAATGTGCCTATCCCTCGACGATATCGAGCTCGCAGCCTCCAAAACCCTACCGCGAGATGCATGGGCCTACTTCCACTCTGCAAGCGACAACCCCGGCTCTGAACGAAACAATCGAATCGACTGGACCAAGTTAATCCTTAGGGCGAGAGTGCTCCGGAATACAGTCAATGGCGCCCTTTGCACTCAAGGGCATTCAGACAGTGGAAGATGCCGTGGTGGCCGTAGAAGAAGCAGGCATCAACGTGATCTATTTGAGTAACCACGGCGGACGACAGCGCGACGATGCACCAAGCGCTATTCGCACTTGTCAGAAATCAGGCGGTTTGCGCCTCATCTGCTTGACAAGCAGAGTTTTTATCTGGATGGGGGAGTTAGGAGAGGAACGGATATTGTCAAGGCTATTGCCTTAGGGGGCGAGGGGTGTTGCAATGGGGAGACCGTTTATGTATGCCTTCGTAGCGTATGCGACGGAGGATGTTGAGCGAGTTATCAAAAGTATGCCTTCTCCTACTCTTTTCGTACTGGATGATTGGTGAACTGACGATGAATAGTCCTGAAAGAAGAAATCGAGACTATGCGATTGATCGGTGTGACGCGGCTGGATCAGTTGAATCCATGCTATGTTGATACGACCATATTGCAGAGGTATATACCGCAGCAGCTGTATACGGAGAATGGCACTTTGAAGGCGAAGCTGTAGACACATTCTATCGGACAAGGGAGAGTTCAGAATCGATTAGGGCTTGTAGATAGGGCTACGATCCGCTTTGACTAGACAGCAAACTAACCCAGCCCAACACGGCTAATTATGACCACTTAGCATCGGTTGAATTCAATTCATGATTAAATATCCATAATTATCCTCTAAATGAGTCTTCAATCAGATAATTGACAAGAATTCAAGCTAATTTCCTATTCCAGCGACAGAGTCTAATCCCGAGACGGCATAGCGCAAGTGGGTACCTTCTTGAATAGAAATTAATTTCATCATGGCAGAACATCTGACTTTACCCCAACTTTCTCCTCTTCCAACCCCGCAGATTTACACATTCTCACGCGACAGCTACATAGGCATCATGCCACCAAATCACAAGAACCCCGACAATGATGACGAAGAAGAGGATTACATGTCAATGATAATCCAAGAACCCGCGACCCAGCAACGCGAAACACTCACACAGCGCAAACTCCGGAAACAGCGCGAGGTCAGCCCGTCCCCCCCTTCTTTTCCCCCCCTCTTCCCCAGAATATATCATATCCTAGGAGTTGTACTGACCCTGTGATAAAGTCAGAAGCAAAAGCTCGCATCCCCTCCAAGGCTGAACGGGCCGCTGCCGAAGCCGCGCGACGCGAGAATGCGCTTAATGAGAGTGTGCTGCATCCCTCGAACAAGGGGTTTCAGATGATGGCGAAATTGGGGTTTAAGCCGGGGGATAGGTTGGGAAGGAAGTCACCTCCTCCTCCGCGAGCACCTCCTCTAGCAGCGCTTTCTTTTGCAAAACCCGAAAAAAATGGGGAAGAGGATGTGAACGAGACCAAACCAGAAACCGCAAACGAAGGAAACGAAAACGAAAACGAAAACGAAAACACAGCCTGGATCCAGTCCCGCGCCGAACCTTTACGATTAATCATAAAAGAAGACCGTGGCGGAATCGGGCTGGACAGCGAGAAAAAGCGCAAATTCCGACAGGAGACGGATCACGTCAGTAAAAAATCCAAAGCGGATGAAGGCGAGTATCGGGATCGGATGCGCGCTGAGAGAGAGGAGAGACGTTGCGAGGGGTTGGTGGTAGGTGCGCAGAAGGTTCTGGAGAAATTGGAGACTGATGATATGGCGGAAAAGGAGGACGAGAAAGGAGGGGGGAAGAAAGTGAAAGGGAAGAAAGAGAAGAGCTTAAAAGAGGTGAACGTGTTGTATAGAGGACTCGTGCGCGAAAGGCTGGAACGCGAAAGGGAGAAATTGGCGCGAATGGTGTTTGAGGATTCGTTGTCGACCATGTCAGAGACGAGGTCTCATTTCCCGAAACCGAGGTTACCTAAATTCAACTCTGAGGATGACGAGGATGAACCCCATGCTATACAGCAAGATCCCAAGGAAGAGGAGGGTATCGCGTTTGTGGAGCAGAGCCTTGATTCTGATGAAGAGGCTGAAGAAGATGCGGAGTTGAATGAGTTTAATGCGCTGCCCAGCTCGGAGAAACTGTCGAGACTGGTGATATATATGCGAGAAAAGTACTGGTATTGTTTCTGGTGCAAGTATCGGTATGATTCTGCGGCGATGGAGGGTTGTCCTGGTGTTACGGAGGAGGATCATGATTGATTGCCATTCTAAGAATAATGAGTTATGATGTATGTTTTATAGAATAGATATACCCATTTATGTCTTATTGATCCTACATATTTACGAGCGCGCAGTGGACTTTAGATCAATGATAATTATACTGATATACGAACGATAAAATAACAAACAGGTGTCCGGGGTATATTCCATGAGAGCACAAAAGAAACCCGACTTGAAATCAACGGTGTATGTCAACGACGGCATGAACAAATCGAAGAAAGGAACATAGTAAACGTATCGCATCGAATGGTGCAGTAGAAGTCATGACGAGGATGCATGAACAGAACCCGACACACAACACATCTAGAGCATTAAACGCCTCATCGCCCCAACCCAGAAACAACCCAGCAGAGAAAGAAAAAAAATATCAGCCAGGGCCGAAAAGTCAAGACAGATTACCCATCAACTCCCTCAAATCCCTATTCTTACACTTCCTCAACCCCTCGAAGCAACCCGCACAAATCCGCATGCAACAAAACGTACATCGATGCCTGACCTCTTGATCCACTTTCTTGCACGTCATACACGCCGTCGCATACCACACATTACTCGTAGCAGGCATCGAGGCATGAGATTGGAAACAGCCGTAATGCACATTCGTCAATGGCGGGATGATCATTGGTTCCGGGATAGGTGGGATATATCCATCTGGAAACTGTTTGAGGCCGGGGGAGATGCTGTGGTTGCTACTGCTGTTGCTGTTTGTGGATGGCGTTTTGCCGCTGGAGTTGCTGGATTGGTTGTCTAGAATTAGGTCTGGTTCTTGCTCTGAGTCGGGCAGTTCGGGTTCTGGTTCGGGGTCGGGGATGAATTGTGAGATTGAGGGGGCTTCGCTGACGGGTCGTTGGCTTTGCGGTCCTGGTCCATTAGGACTGAGGTTTGGTCGGGGTTGGTTTGGTTGGAGGTTTGTGATTTGCCGGTGTTGAGGAGGGCGGCGGTCTTGGTAGGTGTTGTTCTGGGGACTGTTGAGGGATGTGGTTCGTGGAGGGCGCGCGGATTGGTTTTGTTGTGGCGGTGCTTGTACTTGTGGAGGAGATTGCGGTTGCGACTGATTCTGGAATTGCGACTGGAACTGCGACTGCGGCTGTGGCTGAAATTGTGGTGAAGACGCAGGAATAGTCGTCGCAGCAGACGCAGGCGAAGAAACCGAGGATGCAGACGGAGTAGGCGGCAATGACGAGGTTGGCGCAGGATGGGACGGAGATGGTGTGGGTGGGAGACCTTTGAGTTGTGCTTGTGGTTGTACCGGGGTTGTACTGGCGGTGCTGGAAGCCGTTGGAGACGTTACAGGCTGGTCAACTACAACTTTTGGCGGAGGAACAGCTTTGCGCGCGAGGACTGGCTCGTCTGGTCGCGACGGGAGAGTCTTTTTGAGAAGCGAGGCGCCCGGACGGCGTAAGCCTTGAAAGCGTTCGGTGATGGCGGCCATGTCGGCTTGTTGTAGATCGGAGCCGGGATGTCAATATCAAGCAGTGATGAGTCAGTCGGTATTGATGCTGATCGAGTAACGATGAGATGTAATATGCAAGAAACCGTGAAGATATCCGAGTGATTTATCTTATTATGGAGCGATGCAATCGGAATGTCAGCTTCTCGGAGCGGATCTGCACGATCCCGATGCGGCGTTCCAACAGGCTGGGACGGTCGGAAGCGGTAACAATATGACTGTTTAAGTCAAGAACAGAATGAGGAGATGGAGTGGACGGATGAGAGTAGAATAAATAATAAATAATAATAATAATAATGTGGAAGGAAAAAAAAGAGATGACGGTGACTGAGTTGGCTGAATCCTGCTTCACGATGGGCTGGTGGGGTGTCGTCAATGCAGCTCGCTGATTGGACGCGGGACTGGCGGCATCCCGGCTGCGACAACACTCGAACTATTTAGTATTGCTCCGTTAATTTAACACTTAACAAGTTAACAGTAGGCAAGAATAAGAGATCGCCTATCGTGCAATCGATGCACGTGCATCATGCAATAGTCGATGCCAGGGAATCAATAGTGTGTGATGGTGGTACAGCCTCGTATTCGTGCGACGCGAATAAAATACTGTTGATGTTCTCTTGAATCTTTGATATCTTCTATGACAATGACAATCTCTGAGTGTATGAGTATGTAACGATCTCAGAAAGAAAAACTGACAAGGGCGAATTGGCCAATCAGAAGCACGTTCCTGGCCATTACGGCCAACCGTGGACCCAAAGCGGTAATGGACCTCTTCTGAGCCAATCAGAAGCAGCAAATCAGCAAAAATCGTGAATCACAAACTTTAATCGGTTCCATTTGGCACGTTTTGACCGCGTTATGATACAATCTCTTCCATAGGAAACTGCTGTAAACTTGGCATCATCGAGCAAAACCGGTATTTTATCGACACGATTCGACCATTTCCATCCAATCAGCCGGCATACAGATAAAACAGTTGGCACTGCAATTTCTTTTTCCAACTTGCACTTCTTCATCTTTCGCCATTGGGGGGTATGTTTCTCCTTTTCCTGTAGGACCTGTACGTTGTAGTCATACTTTAGTCAGTCATCTAGCAATCACCGAACGGCTGGCGCCACAGGTACGGAGATGCAATCGAGATCAGACAATTACGTAGGATCAAGGATGGGAGATCCATACTACATAGTATAACTATAGAGTCTATTTTAAGTCTGGTCTTACTGACTAAATGGGCTAGAGTAGTCACGTGGAGACAAGACTGTATTACATAAGCCGAAGGTCAACCTAACTCGAACAGGAAGTTCCAACACAATCATCCGCAATCGGTTGACAAGAAGCTGGCGACAAGCAGGTTGAGGACCCAACATGACTCAGGTCGAAGACAACATCCCACCGTCTGCCAAACCATTAGCTCCTTATCTTCGATCTTGGCAGGAAATCCTCCGTATTCGCCAGGCCTTGACCCTTCACTTGCAATCTCACATCGTCTCAGATGACAATGACGGCAGCAATCAGAACCATGTCACCAATCCCGCCTCGCATCTTTCCCTCGTCGTCCCGAATCAAGCGAACGTCAACGTCAAACGTATACCATCCGAGCTGATTGGTGTGAGAAAGGAATATTTGAAGGCTTTACAAGAGAACATTGCTGTGAAACGCGAATACAATGACCTGTTCGATCGAATTGCGTCTCGACGAACTGTCGACTCGAAAGTTGCCCCCAACACTACTTCGAACATCCAAGGACTGCTTAACCACTACTTGGAACTACTTCGTGAACGCCGCCGATACGAGAAATTGCAGCTATTTGACATTCACCTGAAGGAATGGGCTGCCACATCTGAACCGCCAACGGAACAGGACAATCAAAGATACCATCTCAATCTGGATGGACTTGCGATGGAAACGGCAGACGGTTCGGCGAACCGGTCCAGTGATAATGTACAAGTATTGATATCGAAATTGGAGAAAACCGTGGTCCGAGCCAAGGCGAAGCTTGCGAGGGAACAGCATCTGCTCAAACAATTGCAAGATTTACAGGCATCAACGCGTCCCGCCAGTAGCGTCAGTTCCAACAATCATGCACTGCAGAGAACAAGGGATGAGCTGGTTCAGTGGGTTGAGGATAAACTGGCCATCACTGGTACCGAGGATGATACCATGAACCAGCTGCAGTATGACAATGGCACAACAAACAGCGCTGAAACATCGCAGCTCGCCGCTGCTAAATATAAAACACGAATCCAAGAACAATACGTTGCATACGTCAAGGCGCGGCAATCCTTGCTCGATGCACTATCGAGTCTGTCGCAACCGTCCAAAAGTATAGCGACAGCACCAAACATATCTTCCGCTCAGAAAGCTTCAGAAATCGCAGGCACGGACGAAAATATAGAGGAATGGGGATCGGTTGACGTGTTCCGGAACGTATCAGAGCATATTCTGCCCGCGTCAAAATACCAGAAATCACTGGCTTTACAGCGTTCTTATTTGGTTGGCATGTTGGCAAAAGAAAAAGCCAACCTCAAGCATACTATGGATCGACTGAGTCAGGAAAGTCATTTGCTACCCGAATACCCTATTCTAGCACGCCAGGCGAAATTCAGACACATCACGCCTACTGCCGGATTGAGACAGGATCAAAAAGCAGGAAAGGTAGATGAAATTGTGGAACGCGCTCAAGAATGGGCGTTTGCTGCCGAAGCCGCCAGATCTAGTGAAAGCGATTACATACAACAGAGAATCGAGCACGGAGCTGAGATGGCAGACACGGCTTCTGAGCAGCTGCAACAGATTTACAGTATTTTGCGTCAAGAGCAAAGCGTCAGTAATGAGGACAAGAATGATGCGGCTCAGCAAGAGAGCGATATTTGGACGGCGGAAGTCCAGCCTCGCAAGGCTAGAGCGAAGCGGAATGAAAAGATACAGACAAAAGGGCCATGGTCTGCACTTGATGGTCAAGTTGGACTTGATTGAGTACAATCAATTCATGTAAAAAAATTTGTGGGGCATAACAAGAGATAGGGAGAGTACTAGAGACCCAGGCCTCGGTGCAACTTCGCCCAAGGATGAAAAGCGGAGACATTCCGACTTCTCCATATTAATATCGATGTAGTAACGCCATTACATTTAAGAAACTCGTGGGGAGTTGGTGTTCTAATTATTCTTGAATGTATAAACCGTTAAGACTTGATGCATAGAAACTAGAAAGTGTTGAGTGTAGATATTACTATAATATTGGACACGGGACACGAGCATAAATATCAACACTCGATCAAAGAAAAAAGTTTTCCCACATTTCCCCAAGAATAAAGCAACTAACTTAACTAAGACTCTAATAGATCAAGCCAACTCGTCATCGAGGCTTTGAGTCACAGCTAAAGCACTAGTAAAGTGCACTGATATTGGCGGAGCGGAGAGAAAAAATCCCAGCAATTTTTTCTTTGGGTTTAGGGTCCGCACACCGGAGTTCTTATCGGAGGCGGATCGAATCACAGCGCTTCGTTTTTTCTCTTTTTCCTTGCTGAGTGACTACCTATTTGCTACTACTGAGGAGGTGCCTGAACATTGATCTTTTTTCTTCTCTCGACTTGGCAAGAGTCTGACTCATACTTGGATTTATTGTGAGTCTCTTCTCCTGCTTTTATACTTCGTTGGATTGAAGCCAATTGGATTCAGACTGTACTGTCCCAAGACTAGAGTCACGAGTCACCTCTCTTCACTGATACACCAATTGACAACCAAGAAACAACACAACTAATCCATCATCATAGCTGCGCATTGCGCAATGGCTCTCTCTGCGCGCTGCGGGCAGCAGGCAGCCTCCATCCTCCGACAGCGATGTCTCCTTGACTCCTCACGCGCAGCCTCTCTCCGCTCCTTCTCAACCAAAATCCCTACCTCCTCTCGCTCCGTCACTTCAGCTGCCCTCCGCCTAAAACAAAGTGCCCTTCATGCTTCCTCTCTTCGATCACAGCAACTGCGACTGTTCTCCAGTTGTCTGCACAGATTGGCCTCCGAGGCGCCCCCGTCAGCAGGAGCGTATCTGGCCAGCGGAGCGGTGAACTCGTCGCCTGATTTGGTCGATGTCAAGAAGGTGCTGGTTATTGGTAGCGGTGGTCTGAGTATTGGACAGGCTGGAGAGTTTGATTACTCTGGTGAGTCATTCGCCCGCCAGCAACGATCACAACGTACTGACTTTAGTAGGCTCCCAAGCTCTTAAAGCTCTCAAAGAGGCCGGCGTCAAGTCCGTGCTGATCAACCCCAACATCGCAACTATCCAAACCGACCACAAGTTGGCCGACGAAGTGTACTATCTTCCAGTCACCCCCGAATACGTGACTCACGTGATCGAGCGCGAGCAGCCCGATGGTATTTTCCTCAGTTTTGGCGGTCAGACCGCTCTCAACTTGGGTGTGCAGATGAACCGCATGGGTATTTTTGAGCGATATGGTGTCCGAGTGTTGGGAACTAGCGTCCGCACTTTGGAGACCAGTGAGGATCGTGACTTGTTCGCCAAGGCTTTGAACGAGATCAACATCCCCATTGCTGAGTCTATTGCTTGCAACACTGTCGATGAAGCTCTGGATGCTGCCGATCAGATCGGTTACCCCATCATTGTTCGCTCTGCTTATGCTTTGGGTGGTCTCGGTTCTGGGTTCGCCAACAACCGCGAGGAACTGAAGAACTTGTCTTCCCGCTCGCTCAGTCTTGCGCCTCAGATTTTGGTTGAGAAATCTCTCAAGGGCTGGAAAGAGGTTGAATATGAAGTTGTTCGTGATGCCAAGAACAACTGTATTACCGTCTGCAACATGGAGAACTTTGACCCTCTTGGAATCCATACCGGTGACAGTATCGTCGTTGCCCCCAGTCAGACCCTTTCTGACGAAGAATACCACATGCTTCGTACCGCTGCCATCAAGATTGTCCGCCATCTTGGTGTTGTAGGAGAGTGCAACGTTCAGTATGCTCTGCAACCTGATGGTCTTGACTACCGAGTTATCGAGGTCAATGCTCGTTTGTCTCGTTCTTCCGCTTTGGCTTCCAAAGCTACCGGTTACCCCTTGGCCTACACTGCGGCTAAGATTGGCTTGGGACACTCTCTTCCCGAATTGCCCAACGCCGTCACTAAGACCACCACTGCCAACTTCGAGCCCAGTTTGGATTACATTGTCACCAAGATCCCGCGATGGGATTTGAGCAAGTTCCAGCACGTCAAGCGTGACATTGGCAGTGCTATGAAGTCTGTCGGTGAGGTTATGGCTATTGGTCGTACATTCGAAGAATCCTTCCAAAAGGCTATTCGCCAGGTCGATCCCCGCTTCGTCGGATTCCAGGGTGACCACTTTGAGGATCTTGATGAGACACTCCGAAACCCCACTGACCGCCGATGGTTGGCTGTCGGTCAGGCCATGCTTCACGAGAATTACTCCGTTGAGAAGGTGCACGATTTGACCAAGATTGACAAGTGGTTCTTGTACAAGCTCCAGAACATTGTCGACTGCCAGAACGAACTCAAGGAAATTGGTAGCCTCTTTGGTCTTAAGAAGGAAATCCTCACCAAGGCCAAGAAGCTTGGTTTCTCCGACAAGCAAATTGCCTTGTGCGTTGGATCCACCGAGGACGACGTTCGTGCCCGCCGATTGAGCTTCGGTATCCGTCCCTGGGTTAAGAAGATTGATACTCTTGCTGCTGAGTTCCCTGCCAACACCAACTACCTCTACACTACCTACAACGCGTCTTCTCACGATGTCACCTTTGATGACCACGGTACTATCATTCTTGGTAGCGGTGTCTACCGTATTGGTAGCTCCGTCGAGTTCGATTGGTGTGCCGTCAATGCTACCTTGTCCTTGAGAGAAATGGGCAAGAAGACTGTCATGATCAACTACAACCCTGAGACCTACTCTACCGATTTCGACACTGCTGACAAGCTCTACTTTGAGGAACTCAGCTACGAACGTGTCATGGATATCTACGAGTTGGAGAACGCCAGCGGTGTTGTCGTCTCTGTCGGTGGTCAATTGCCTCAGAACATTGCTCTTCGCTTGCAAGAAAAGGGTGGCGCTCATGTTCTTGGTACTGATCCCGCTGATATTGACAAGGCTGAAGATCGTCACAAATTCTCTCAGATTTTGGACAGCATTGGTGTTGACCAGCCTGCCTGGAAGGAACTTACATCTGTCGCTGAAGCCGAGAAGTTTGCCGACGCTGTTGGATACCCTGTTCTTGTCCGTCCTAGTTACGTTCTTTCCGGTGCTGCCATGAGCGTCATCTACAGCCAGGACGAGCTGAAGGAGAAGCTTCTCAACGCCAGTTCCGTGTCTCCTGACCACCCCGTCGTCATCACCAAGTTCATTGAAGGTGCTCAAGAAATTGACGTTGATGCCGTTGGTTCCAATGGAAAGTTGATTCTCCACGCTGTCAGTGAGCACGTCGAAAATGCCGGTGTCCATTCCGGTGATGCCACCCTTGTCCTCCCCCCTACGTCTCTCGAGCAGCCCGTCATGGACCGTGTCAAGGTTATTGCCGAAAAGGTCGCCAAGGCCTGGAACATCACTGGTCCCTTCAACATGCAAATCATCAAGGCTGAAAACCCCGAAGGTGGAGAGCCCTTGTTGAAGGTCATTGAATGTAACTTGCGTGCTTCCCGTTCATTCCCCTTCGTCAGCAAAGTCCTCGGTACCAACTTTATCGACGTCGCAACCAAGGCTCTCGTTGGCCGTGACGTTCCCGAACCCGTTGACCTCATGACCATCAAACGTGATTACGTCGCTACCAAGGTGCCTCAATTCTCCTGGACCCGTCTTGCCGGCGCCGACCCCTTCTTGGGCGTCGAGATGGCCAGTACCGGTGAAATCGCTTGTTTCGGTAAGGACCTCGTCGAAGCCTACTGGGCTTCATTGCAATCCACCATGAACTTCCGTCTTCCTCAACTCGGCGAGGGTCTTTTGTTCGGTGGTGACTATGTCGATTCCCTGTCCCAGATCGTGGATTACTTGCAACCCTTGAACTACAAGCTCTACGCCGCCAGCCCTGAAGTCAAGGCTGCATTGGAGAGCCGAGCCAAGACCCCGATCAACATTGAGGTTATTGAATTCCCCAAGGAAGACAAGCGTGCTCTCCGTGAGGTGTTCCAGAAGTACGATATCCGTGGTGTGTTCAACTTGGCCAAGCACCGTGGCAAGACCTTGTTGGACGAGGATTATGTTATGCGTCGTAACGCGGTCGACTTCGGTGTACCGCTGTTCATGGAGCCAAAGGTACTTCCTCCCCCCTCTCCTCTCTTATATAAGAGTATTTACTAACGTGATATAGACTGCCGTCCTCTTCGCTCAATGCATGAACGAAAAGCTCCCCCGAAAAGAAGGAATTCCCTCCGAAGTACGAAGCTGGTCTGATTTTGCAGGTGGTAAAATGATGTAAAAATCTTTGCTTTTGGTCTGTCTGTCTGTTTACCTATCTTGTTAAAAATCTCGTTATAATGTTTATACCATCAACATTCTTAAAAGAAGAGGAAAGAACGAAAGGAATTTATTGTCATCTCCACTTATCCTATCCTAGTCCTAACCTCATTCCTCTGCGTCAAATTGCTTGATAATATGTTCCCAGTTCTTAAGAAACTGGCTCGCCTTATCGCATATCTCGCGATAATCCTCCCTTTCCTTCATCGGCGCACAATCCACAATCCCCTGTAGAATCTTGTGTATCTTTGTTTGTCGTATCACCTCCTCCGACACAGGTTCTACTTCTTCTAGCTCAACCAACATCAACACAGCGTAGGAAATGATACTCTCGTCAATCTCCTCGCCCTTTTCGGTGGGAGCCAAGAACCAGGTTTGGAGTCGGCGTGCGATTGAGCGCACTTTTTGCGTTTGTTGAGCTCCTTCGGCGGCGGCTGCTGCCTGGCGTTCGGCGCGTTCGCGTTCTTTGCGGTCGAGAGACCATTGTCTCAGTGCTTCTAGACATTCCTCTCTCTTGAAATTGGTCAGATCGAGATCCCAGGATTTAGGGTCTGTGGTGATGTATCGCCCTGAAACCCGCCATTCGTATTCTGGAACGGGCCAGCCGTGCGAGACCAAGATGTCGACGAGTTGTCGCATCAGTGCGCGCTGGGCGGTTGTCCAGGGATCTGTGAAGTTGGCTCGTGGGTTGTTGTTATTGTTGGGGCCTGGAACGAGTGTTTGCGCGAGTCTGTAGAGGAAGCTTCTTTTGCACTTGGAGTTTGTGGAAGCTTCATCACTGTGATCAGCTGGGGCTGATGTTGGGGGGAGAGGTTGGTCGAGGGAAAGTGATTGGAGTTCGGTTTGGATTTCTTCCATCTCTTCACCTTCATCTGCTGCCGATTCATCATCCGAGTCCTCGGTGTCCGTATCAGAACCTTCGTCCCCGTCGTCCTCATCTTCGGGGAGATAATCCTCATCCTCATCATCATCCCCCTCCTCTTGGTCGGCCTCTTCACCCTGCACAAAACTCTCTTCATACAAATACCTCGGATCCTTACACCACCACTCCCCCGTCCCTCTAAATGCAGTATCATCCCTAACCAACACAAACTGCAGCGTCGCATGCCTCCACCACCACAACTCAAAATACTGGTCCGCTGGCATAGCGCTATACGCCGTCCATTTTTGATCAACCGGCAACGCCTCATATGCGTCATAATCAATCTCAACACTCTCCCCCATCAGGGCATATTCAATGATTTCCCACGTCTCCGTATTGAGAAGCAAATAAACCCCCGCACGCTCAAACCCCTCAGTGAGCCAGATTATATGTCCTGGCAAGGGCAAGATAGCTGTATCTCGCTCCAGATAATCGGCATACAACTGCCCCCGTGCATAGTTGATGTGTAGCGTATTATCGGCCAGAGTCCAGTGTTCCCCATACAATTCTTGGTATAGATAGGGCAGATGACGGAGCACTTCAATTACAGTCTCGGTTTTGCCGCGGTTGCGGAGTTCGGTGGCTTTTATGCCTGTTGCTTCTTTTGTTGTTTCTGTGCTGATGGGCCAGCCTGTTGGGGGTGGGAGCATGAGTTTGTCGGACGGGATGTAGGGGAGTTGGGTCAGCAGGCGATAAAACGAGAGGATTGAGGAGATTGTTTTTTCGCGGGTGCAGGGTTCTTTTTCCATTTTGTCTGTATAGATATCTACCTGGTAGTAGATATTACTTGCGGTAGGTATGTACTTGGAGGATTGTTGTACAAGGTTGAATTAGGATTTGAAAATGAGAATATTTATAAGGGCGATATTATAGACCAAGCTAATGTAATGTAGTAATCTTCTCCGAGTATGGCCCCGCCATGCGGCTCCAGCATCAATTCATCAAAAGGTTATGTATCATCACACTGTACACGTAAACTCCCCCGCAACAACTCCATCGCGCTGAAACGTCTGGAACGGCGAACAATCAAACGAACTATCACTCGTCGCGACAATGAGCGCCTCCGTGATTTGCGTAATACCCGGCATCGACAACCTTCCCTTGGTCAGTATCACCACCAGACGAATCCAATTCACCACGACTAGGATAAGAGGACATACGATTTGAAGGCACCCGTAAAATTAAACGTGCCCACTACAACCGACAACACCGGAGCCGAGAAATTGATCAGATCAGGTCCGCTGTAGGTGATGTTGCCCACGACGGTGGTGACGGTTGGAAGGATTAGGTCGCCGGTGTAGGTGGATGAGATTTCGATGCCGTCTGTGATGGTGTCTGGGAGGGTGTCGGCGTCGGATTGGGATGTTATTTTGGCGGCTGTTGCTGTTTTCATGTTTTCAAATGTTAGATCAAGGTAGATCTGTCTAGGTTAGGGAAAGGGGTGGCTTACCGCTGGAAATTAGGTTGCTGGCCACCAGGAGAAGGAGGGGTTTGAGTTGCATTTTGATATTGAATTGCTTAATGGAAGGTGTAGTCTCTTGATTTCGCTCTGAAACAGTTGTCAAAAGGAAATATCGGGTTTGATGGTGGAAGTACTTATATCTCGCCATCGCATACGAGATGAGGCAACATTGAGCTGGGACTGATCTCCGTATGACATGACATGACAAAAAGACACGGAAGAAGTGTCCCACTGTAAGATGAACAGCAGAGTTCTAACAATTGTGAAATTGATTAAGACTTTGTATGGTTCTAGGACAAGCTGCAAGGTGAAGCTTTTCGTCCGATTTGGGTAGGTTAGGGTTAGAAACCCCTGTTTTGGTGAAGTCACACCAGCAATACCCAGTCTGACAATTCGTTTTAGTAGATTATGTACCAGATTGATGTATCTGCTTGAAATTTTTCAATCATCGAAATATCGCCTGTGACCATTCATATCTGAGTAGATTGACTGTCAGACGGGAGTTGCAGTGCAAATCAGCAGAGTAAACTTGTAATGAGCAGGGACAGAATATTTAGCCATGACTCAACATGATATTACCATAACATTAATCCCAGTAGAATTGAATGACATCGAAAAAATGAGGCATACGACCGTGTTCATTGTATGTGACGCGTCGAGTCAGCAGATCGCTTATCGATAAAATCAAAATTTACCCCAGACAACGTCTTCTCCTTTCTCTCCTACAACATCATCCCTTCTATCTTGAATATCCACCGTCTATTGCTAAGTAAGTCAAAATGGTAACATCAACAGCAAACTCAGCACGCACAGAAGTCCGCCCCGCCGAACAAAACGGCATCTCCATCGGCCTCGGTGTATTCGCAACAACCGACATCAAAAAGGGCGCAGACATTCTAGTCCTCGATCAGCCACCCATTGCGCTCGTGGAGGAAAAGCAATTGAAAAATATTTGCTCTGGTTGTTATGATGTGGGTAAAGGTGGGAGTATTGATAATAGAAGACCCGGGTTGGTCAAGGCTTGTGTGCGGTGTAAGGTTGTTTCTTATTGTGACAAGGTACTTTTTCTTCTCGGCATGAATATATATATATATATATAACTGACTGAAGACAGAATTGTCAAAGAAAAGACTGGAAAGCTGGCCATTCATTGGAATGTTCTATTTACGCAAAGCTGCACCCCAAAGTCCTGCCACTTCCTGTTAGAGCTATTCTGAGGATAGTCTTGTGCTGGAAGAACGACAAGCTTCCTAAAGAAGTCTGGGACGAATTTAACACCCTGACCTTCCCTAAAATTTATGAAGGCGAAAGTCAAGAGGCCAGAGATCATGCTTTGATGACCAAGGCTGTGATGGAGTACGGGAACCTCAAGGATCTGAATCCTGACTGGATGAAAGAATTATTCGGAAAGGTAAGTCACTTTCACTATCCTACTTAGCTTTGAGACTAAGAAAAGTTAGCTTAATGCAAATTCATTCTCCTTGACAACCGCCTATGGCAGACGGCGCGGTGTATATCTTCACCCCGGCGCCGCTCGGTTCAACCACAGTTGCGACCCCAACGCTAGCTACTCCTTTGATAAAGGCAAACTCTACGTCAGAGCGATACGGCCTATCGCAAAAGACGAGCAAATCTTCATTCCGTATATTGACGTTACCTACTCCGTAGGCACACGTCGCCATGAGCTCAAGGATCGCTACAAATTCGACTGTCGATGCACTAGATGTCTGCACGATATGGACACCATAAAACCAGAAGACATCAAAAAACGCGGCGAGCTAGAACAGAGCACCAATTCGGAGATTGACGAGATCGTCAAATCCAGCAGCGCCAGCGCCAGCGGCACCGCGGCATGGAAATTGAGTAGTATGATCCGCAAACTGTCGGAAAAGACAGACTGGGACGCAGTCAACACACAACAACAACCGCTCGCGGCACTCAGGACTGAAATCATGCTGTGCAAAGCCCAGGACCAAATGTACAAACAGTCCGCGGTGGACGCAGCGGTTCGACATCTCCGGACTGATCCAGCGCAGTACCCGGATGAGTGTCATCCAATGCGCCGTGAACACGCGTTCGAGTTCGTTTGGCATCTTCTCTATGCCGACAAGGTCATGGAAACGCAGGGGGATCCAGATGACTATGATAGTCCGTTCGACATCCACAAGATCAAACCCCTTTTCTACGCCTGGATGGTTCTGAATTGGATTCTCTATGGTGATGTCCAGGGGGAAATCATTGCCGGAACCAGGAAGCTGATGGACGATGTTGTGTGGCCTAATCCGGCATTGAAAGCAGTGGCGGAGAATCACATTGTGTGGGTGACTGAGGATCTCTGTGCGGCCGGAATGCTTTGGGAGCATAGGGACAAGAATATTGCGAAGCATTTGAAGAGTATGGAGGAAATTGTCGAGACGACCCTAAAGAATGAGAAGAGGAATACATGGGGATAGCCCTGACTCTTTCCACTGTTTCCAATACTGTTTATATACGCCTGTCTACTTTACTACTTTACTACTACAATATTCCTTAGCTTGACTTCATATATAAAGAATCATATCTCATGCATCAATCAAGCCCATTCATTCACGCAGTATTTGACATGGAATAAATTAAAAAGAAAAGCCAAACCAATCAACCCGCATTCCCATTCCCGGTTCCAGAACAAATGAAAACCAAGGTCGATGATAGCATAGCGTGAATTTTCTCTGGTATTTTGTTTTTTGTTGTTGAGGAAAGCAGACGTAGCGATACGTTTACTTGAGGGGAATGAAACGGGAGGAGTGGGTGGCACCAATACCAGGTCGACCGTGCTTGACGGGTTTGCTATTCATCGTTAATGTTTCTCCTTCCCTTCGTCTCAATTGGGGGCAAACGTACTATGAGATGGAGAATTCTCCAAGGTAGTGGCCAACCATCTCAGGCTTAATCTCAACCTGGTTGAATTCCTTGCCAGAGTAGATACCGATGACGGATCCAATCATCTCAGGCACGACAATCATGTCACGGAGGTGTGTCTTGACGAGGTCGGGCTTCTCGTTGGGCTTGGCCTCCTGCTTGGACTTGCGGAGCTTCTTGATGAGACCCATGGGCTTGCGCTTCAAGCCGCGGTTGAAACGACGGCGGGCACGGGCGTGAACGACATCACGGAGTTCTTCGGAGGAGAGGTCGAGGAGTCTATACAAATGTCCTGTCAATTTCGTTCCAATGGCGCGTTATTATCAATGGCGAAAACGTACTGCTCGAGCTCGATACCGCGGTAAGAAAACTTGCGGAACTGTCTCTTCTTCTTCAACTCTGTTCAACGTTCGTCAGCGATTTCCCTTCTTCAGTCGAGTTGTGCATCCATCATATCATCCATCCATCTCGTTTATCGACCGTTGTCTCCATGCATCGTCGAAAAACTCGTAGATCTCGAAAATATGAAAATATGAAAGTATTGTAAACGTACCGGCAGCCTCCTCGGCGTTCTGTAGAGAATCATCGTTAGCATGCGACATTCACAATAGACCTTTTCACTATCTCAATTGTCTCAAGACCTCATCCCCACAAGAACAAGCAAGAACTTACGTATTCCTGGTCAGCCATCTTGTCGATTATGGATTTTCCTCAGGTAGCTTTTCGACGTTCACGGGATCGAAAAGCCAGGGGGAAAAATGTTGTCGTGGTCGCTAAAGGATCTGAAATGAGGGCGGGACGGGGCGGTTGGCTCTGCGAGTCGCTCGAGTTTGAAGGGTGGATATTCGCCTAAGCGACCGCTTTAGGTTATGAGCCCTAGCCCTACGCTAGCCGTTTTGGGATTTCTATCAGAGTACTAGCATTTCAGCGTGATAGCAGCATAGGCTGTGCTTATCGATTAATTAATTGATTATTGGTCAATTTAATGACATTTGATGATGTTCATCGATATTATGGGATTTACTGGATAGAATGAGATTTTGTGACATCTGAATTTCGGACCTAGTGGCATAATATCGTAACACATCATAGATGTAACTTGTAGGAAAAGCATAAACTCCGCCATAAACACTTCAAGTCGTCCATAACCCCAGACCCTAGTATCCAGAATGCCATCTCCTTTCCTTTTTGTTTTTGTTGATTCGGTCGACTTTTTGATGTTATTGCGTTTAGTCGAAAAGACCGAATCCCATGTCCTCGTCGGACTCTTCTTTCTCCTCCTCCTTCTCTTCGACCTTCTCCTCGGCAGCAGCAGCACCACCGGCGGCGGCACCACCAGCAGCAGGTGCACCACCAGCACCACCGCTGGGGACGGAGGCGAGCTTGGTAGAACCCTCAGCAATCAACTGTAGAATTGGTTGTTAGCTATTTGCTCTATTCCCTGTATAGAGTGACAATAACTAACCTCCTGGATGTCCTTGCCCTCGAGCTCGGAAAGGAGCTTCTCGAGACGCTCCTCATCGGCATCGATACCAACAGACTCAAGGACGTTCTTGATGTCAGAGGCGGAAGGGGAGGCGTTGCCGGCAAGGCCGAGGAGGAGGTAGGCCGCTAAGTGCTTCATTTTGATGTTTCTGTCAAGAAAATTTGTATCAGCACGATGTACTTTCAAGGTCGTAATTGGCAACAGTGAATATAAACATACAAGTTGATGCGTTTATGAAACGAACAGGAGAGTCAATCGATTTAACCGCAAGTTGGGCGGAGACTGAAACGTCAAGTTCGAGGTGGTGAGTGAATTGAGCGTGATAGAAGATCAAGATGGAAGGAAGATGCCCACAAAAGAAAAAGTGCGGCTGTGGCTGGTGACTTTACCGTAAGCGAGTCTGACAAGCTGTGGCTTGACTACCGCTTACCGCCTGCCCAACTCGGGCCGGCTGTTTCCCTTGAAGCCGGATAACCACGTGACCAATGTTCTAGAAAGGTCACTTGGCTCAGTCGCTTTATCAACGAGACTTTCTGCGCCTCCTGACTTTCCTACTGTCCAACTCAAACAACGACCCTGACAGTATCATACAACGCTTCGCGCTCGCTGAGAGTATCGATATTTCGACTGCCGAGCCCATTCACCACTTCTGCGCCCCGTAGTGGGTCTTTTTAATCCTACTTCTACGTTCAATACACATCATGAAGTTCGCTCCTAGTACCTGGTGGCGCTGAACAAAGACGACACGACTGGTCATATCACTCTTGAACTCTTTCAGATTCCTTGAGACATACAGCTACAGCATAAAATCATGAGTGTATGTCTTATTCGTTCATCTAACTTATCAAACACATCTGACAACCGATAGTTCCTCAGCTCGGTTCTCTCGTCTATCGAGACGGGAACTCCAACTTCACTCCCAAAAACAACCCCGCGACCGAGCACTTCCGTAGTTTCCGCTACGACCACCAAATCCGAACCTAGAAAGCTGACACCTTCAGCACCAACATCTAACCGACCGACCACCAGTAATACATCAGCGGGAATCAAACGGAAAGCCGAGGAGCCACTTCGACGACCAGAGAAGCCATCCTCTACAACAAACGGTAGCGATGTGAAGGCACGACCTAAGGCGCCATTGCCTACCCGACCTGCAGTCACCAAAAAGTCTACCCCGCCGGCAGCACCCGCAAAGCCACCTCCAAAAGGATCATTCGCAGACTTGATGGCCAAAGCCAAAGCAGTTCAGAAGGAGGCGCCCAAGGTTGGCGTATTGAAGCACCAGACCGCTTTGCCAAAGGGAAAGATCAGTAAAACAGAGATGAAGAGACGTATGGAAGCGGCCGCCAAAGGAAAAGAAGCGGCACGCTCAGGGAAACGCCCCGGTGTTAGTCCGGCTCCGAACACAGGAAAGAAAATGGATGGAAAGCCTGGCGTTGATGTCGGTGCCAAGAAGCGGGAGCCTGAAGAGAATGCCTATAAAGGAACGTCCCGTTCAGTCCAACCTTCCTCATACAAGGGAACAGCGAACTTGCCTGCAAAACACAAGGATGCAGACCGTCGTCGGGCTCCTCGCCGTGATGAATATCTAGGTACTGATGAGGAAGATGAAGGCGACTTTTACGATGATTATGATGACTACTACTCCGACGCATCCTCAGACATGGAAGCTGGATACGGAGACATGGAGAAAGAAGAGTTCGCGGCGCTCCGTGCTGCTCAGAAAGAAGACGAAGAAGACATGCGATTGGAAGCGGAAGCGAAGAGGGCTAAAATGGAGAGGAAGCAGAAGCTGACTGCGTTAGCAAGAGCGAGGCGCTAGATTCCTTTGAGGAGGGGCTACACACGGTCATACATGATCTTACTACTTTATATAACTTATCGATCCTTTTCTGCGGTTTATGGCGTCGGCAAAGGACATACTGCATCAGATACCTATCTTTTTCATATCATTATTGCATTTTAGCGGGTGTGGTTGGGTAGAGGAGGCTTTATCATAGTATTTAGTTGGTCAGAAGTTAGCGATCAATATATTATACAGATTTGCTATTATCAAGATATTACCTATATACTGTTATTTTGATCCCTGTGTAGCAGAAATTGTTGATATGTGACATCACATGGTTGTCAACAGGCCCCACCATCATCGATATTAGAACAAGCCTGATCTCTAAATCTTGACTTTATCAACTCTCCAATATACCCTTGAAGATACGAATTACAACTCCTTCAGCGATTTGACCGAATCAATTCGCAATACCGTTTTGAGTAACCAGAGAGACAGCCCAAGAGATTGATTTGAAACAACAAAATGGAGCCCGTCAAGCCCATACATATCACCACCCCATCCACAACCCTGCTTGCGCGGGTGAGGACGATGGTGCCTCCGATGCTGGAGAAATTTCACAAGGGTATGTGTATTATCACTGGAATAAGGCCATTTGGACTAGTTGTTAAGACTGGGTGAAAGGTCAATTGGGTCGAGTTGCGGTCATTGGTGGTAGTGCGGAGTATGTTTGACAACTCCCCCTCTATAATCATACTATGATGTATAGAAGAGAACATTAATTGTGTGGTAGTTATACGGGTGCGCCTTATTTCTCGGCAATGGCTTCTGCACGATTAGGTATGTCTCTTCTCTTTGATGTACGTACTTGATGCTGACGAGATATATAGGTTGTGACATGGTGAGTTTTTTGAACACTAACTGGATGAATTAATCTAATGATGATTGTCTTTACTAGAGTCACGTCATATGCGAAAGATCAGCGGCACCGGTACGTCTTTTATCACACATATTCATATTCCGTCTCTAACCCTATCAAGGTCATAAAAGCATATTCCCCAAACCTAATGGTCCACCCCATTCTCCCTAGCACAGCATCAGTCTCAGACCCCTCCTCCAAAGACCCAACATCCCTCGCCAGCCCCATCCTCGACATGCTCTCCCGCCTGCACGTTCTCGTCATCGGTCCCGGCCTAGGCCGAGACGGAATAACCCAAAAAGTCGTGATAGAAATCATGAAAGAAGCACGCAACAAATCCGTGCCCTTTGTCCTTGACGCTGATGGACTAATGCTCGTAATTGAGAAACCTGACTTGGTCAAAGGGTACAAAGAGTGTATTCTGACGCCTAATGTTGCGGAGTTTGGCCGTTTGGCGAAGGCGCTGGGTGTGCAGGTGTCGACTGCAAAGGATCAGGATGATGAGAAGGAGTTGAGTAAGGCGTCGGAAGCTTGTGAGAAGCTTTCGCAGGCGTTAGGGGGTGTGACGATTATTCAGAAGGGAGCTAAGGATGTGATTTCTAATGGTGTTACGAGTATCATTTCTGATCTCAGAGGAGGGTTGAAGCGAAGCGGTGGGCAGGGTGATACCCTTACCGGCTCTCTAGGAACGTTGATGGCCTGGCGTGCAGCATATCACGATGGATTGTGGGATTCGGGCGAGAAGGCTTCCAAGTCTACAGCGCAGAACAAGGAGGAAGTCCAAGCCGAGATAGAAAATAAGGAGACGAAAATGTCGCCGACTACGACCCTTCTTTTGGCGGCGTATGCTGGAAGTGCAATTACGAGGGATTGCTCGAGACGGGCTTTTGAATCCAAGGGAAGAAGTTTGCAGGCCAGTGACTTGACGGATCAGGTTCATGAGGCATTTTTGGATCTGATTGGGGAGCCGGAGGCGAAATTGTAGATATTGATTGTCTCTATGTCGATAGTACGACTTGATGATTATGTATCTCAAACCTGCTCCGCTGCTTAACAACTTGTCCCGGATATCATGCATCGAACTGACTTGCAATACCGTACCTGATTGTACAGTAACTGTACCGGAGGATCTCGACATCTGGAAGAGATCGGAAGCCTTCGGTGCCCTTCCGCACTCAAATATCTCATTCTCTGGTATCTCTATTTCGTATCCCAATTCTCATCGTCACAAACTCCCCTTTGCATGTTCTGGCTTTGAAGGCCTCCGGGCTCCCAAACACAAAAGGTCTTCTCAACAACGACCGAACGAATCTCGTCCTCCTACTGCTGCAAAGCAGCAGCCGCCGGTGAGGTGCCATTCCGGCTACCTCCCGGCTCATCGTCGTCGTCATTGTCGGCGGCGGCGGTGGCTAGAAGAACTAACTAGCTCGTAAATCTTGGTGACTTAGATTATTAGAAAAATTCTTATTCGCAATAAGATGATGAAATCTAGCAACATAGGGATGCGAAAGTTAACCCAATCCTGATAGATATCCTATCTAGCAATTAGGGCAGGTAATGGAACACGAAAAACTCGAGTACCGTATGTGAATAGGAAGGAGTCAAGAATCAGGCAACCAGTGTAAAGCTCTGAGCTCTACACATGATTCTTGATCCTAATACAGCTCTCGATATCCCCATACAATGGAATCCTCGATATAATAAAGATATATTGCTCGTCGGAAAAGCCTTAAAGGATCCCGCCAGTGTGTCCAACCATGACCGTCACAGGGGTTCCAAGAAATTTGTATACGAAAGATTGCTGATCGATGTATAAGCTATCTTCAATGCGGGTGAACATAATAAAATCCGGGTGAATTTGAAGATGCCCAGGTCAGAATATTCAAGCTGGTCAGAGTGTTAAGGATAGTCCAGACGATCACCTCATTTGCACAGCAGCTACCGCTTCCTTCCATCAACCCTGATACCAGAAAAGTGAATATCAACTTGTCCGTGCTGCCTAGTTTAGGGTTGCTCGTAGTTCTCATCCTGGAATTTCTGGTGCCATTGCTACTGCCTGCATTCCTAGGATATCTTCAAAAGAAACCACTCTAAGTAACTCCTTTGCATATGCCGCCGCTGTGGCTGCAGCATACTCCTGCCAATCTTTCTTAGCGTGGCTATTAGCATAGCTCCATATGCCCCGAATCACTAGCACTGGGAAGTCCTCGCTCCAGCTATAAGCATCGGGTTCGGAGCAAAGAGCACCGAAATTCATTGATACCGCCTCTTTCGTCCGCCCTAAAAACATCCCAAAGAAACTGGCAAAAATCATCCCATAGTGAATAAAAGGCTGGCTTTTAATTCGAGGCGGTCGAGAAATTAGCTGCATGGTATCATAACCTTCACAGTTCCCGCCATCACCAACATGGTTGCAATACGCGCCAAAAAGTGGATTTGACTGCTTGGGACGGTTGATAAAATCTGCTGACATAGAAGGGTGCTTCACTCTCATCTCTGAAATGAACGCTGTCACCAAGCTTCCCCTAAGCATATGAATAGATTCAAGGGCAGATATAGCGGTCGAAAATGCTAAAGGAGGACGACGTATTGGGGTGACTTTGCCAAATTTTATGTGCTGAACAAGTCCACCTGAGCCTGAGCCTGAGCCTGCGCCAACGACAACGTCACCCAGATGAATGTCATGCTCCTTGGTAGGCAAACCAGCGCCGATGCCTACTAGTAGAGCAGCGCGTACTGAAGTGAAGGTACGTAATATCCGACTCCCAATTTCCTTGGGTGGCATGTAAAAATTGAATTTCGGGGATGCAACCACTATGTTATGGCTGGAAATACATCCCAGCAAGTAGACATAGTCATCTTTGGGATGCTTTGTTAGATCGACATGTATTGTGTCCATCATGCCCCTTGCGGCAGCCAACTCGTTCCGAAGTTTGCAAATCCATGCGATGTAGTAATCTTCAAAAAGTAAGTCATCCCGATTGTTTTCATTTTCCAGATTGGTATCTATCGTCGGGAATGGCTCATTATGGTCCTTTATCTGTCTCTCATTTCCATGCACATCGTTCGTCGCTTGTAACAAATGCATGACGTTTCGCTTGCCGTTGGCTGAAGCCCATAGAAATGGTGTCCAGCCATATTTATCTTTCAAAGCAGGGTTAGCCCCAGACTTAAGCAGAGATTCAACAACTGTAAAATGTCCTCTTGCAGCAGCCGCAGATAATGGCGTAAGACCACGAGGGTCAGTCGCATCTCGGTCAATGTCGTCAGCTGTGAGAAGAAGTTTGACGACCGACTCATGACCGTTTTTCGAGGCCAGAGATAGCGCTGTCTGACCGTTGTTGTCTTTCGCGTTTAAGTTGGCACCACTGCATGTGATCAATACTTTCACCACATCTTCATGCCCGTTTTCAGCGGCAGTAGATAAAGGTGTTTGATGTTCGAAGTTGTAATGGTACTCCAGATCAACATCATCAATCCCAAGTAGCAGCTCCACTACTTCCTTATGGCCGTTACTTGCCGCCAGCCACAGCAGGGTTTGCCCATCTACATTCCTGAAGTCAGCTTGAATTCCTTCTTTAGCAAGCAGCAGCTTCACAGCATCTCCATGTCCGTTTTGTGCTGCCCGTACAAGTGGGGTCCTCCCTTGATAGTCCGTCGAGTTAGGGTTGGCAACACTATTTACAAGAAACAGTTCTACAACTCTTGCATGACCATTTTCTGCTGCTATTGAAAGCGGTGATTGATTATATTCGTCTCTAGTATCACAGTCAATATTTTTCTCTGCAAGAAGAAGCTTTACGACAGCGTCTTGCCCAGCGCTAGCTGCCATCCAAAGTGGCGTCCAGCAATACTCATTTTGAGCATTTAGACAAGAACCTCTCTTAAGTAAGATGTCAGCAGTGTTGCTCAATCCGAAATGTGCTGCAAGGTGTAAGCCGGTATTTCCTCTTCGAAATCTTTGACTATAACCCCTGTATTGTGGATCCCGTTTCATTGAGAACATGATTTGGCTTGCGGCAGCTACTTTGGCCTGACTTTCAAGAAAGCTCAGAATCAAGGATCCTTCCTCCAATGAAGTCCCTTTAGTATGCTCGCCCCAATAGTGTGCCGCATAGTTGTAGAGTGGACTCTCGTGTTTTCGTCTTTCGAATGCATCATCTGTCTTACAAAAACCGGAGCTAAACCCATCGAATGAAAGATATGTTATGCAGGTTCGCGCAATATGTTCCTGAGAATTGACGAAGTAAGACTTTTGCGTCTTTCAAAGAACTCCTGTGTTGTATAGTGGATTAAGCGAATAATGCCACTTTCTGCGTCAACTGTTATCAAGCCAGCGCATACAGAGACAATCAGCTCAACCTCTGTAATGTTACCCTTATTAATTGATGAAGCATTCTCTGTAGTTGCTAAAGCATGTTGTAGTTCTAACTTTGCGAGAGGTTTTTTGCTGCAAGTTATCCACGAAAGAGCCTGTATAGCAAGGTCCCGGAACCCCTTTTTCTGGCCCTGAACCCTCTCCATAGCTTCTTCGTAAGCTTGATCGTATGCATCTGAACCACTTGGAAGTTTTTCCAAGGCATGCTCAACTTGTGTAAGATTGATTTTGTCTTCAAGGGAATCTAGATGAAGCTTTGCAAGGAGAAACCTAACGGGATATTAGCTATCTCAAAAAACATTATATGGCTCAATGGGATACTTACATCCCGTCTGCTGCTTTGACAATTGTAGCCTTGACTTTTTCTTCGAGCTCAAGGTCGTCTAGGACAAACGAACGTAACTGTGATTTGTGCCCATCTAGATATCTTCGCACATCTTTGTCACTGGCACGGATCTCCATCCAACCGGCTCCCCTTTTCTTAAATTCCTTCTCTATATCAGGGATAAATCGTGATGTCGCAAAGATATTTGCATGGGTTCGGGCATGAATGTTAAATATCGTTGACATGAACTTGGACCGGGCTCCATCAGAGATGTTACATTCATCTAGAGCGTCAATGATTATAAAAGTCCGTGAAAAACCAGAAACCACAGAAAGAAGTACGTCTGTGGTCTCCTCAAAGGTTGGGCGTGTCTCTTTGCGAGTGTGGTCTTCATAAAGTCGTTCCACACATGTAGGTACAGAGTTCATACCTCGGATAATTTGCTTCAGTAGACTCAAGAGAAGGTCTTGAGGATGCTGCTTCTGGTGCTGCCGAAAGTTGCAATACACATATGCAACACCTACACTAACATCATCACGAAACTTCCTCTGTAAGTGGTGGATCACAATAGAGGTGGCGATAGTCTTTCCAGCTCCTGGGATTCCCGGACAGAACAGAATTTGCTTGGGTTGATCTACCCATCCCTGGAATTTGTTTGACGCCAATAACCATTCTCCAGTCCCTTCCTGTCTTCTTCCGATGAAGTCACTCTGTTGAGAAGTATAGTCGGTTGGGGTCAGCCAGTTAAGAATAGATCGATAAAGTTGACTTCTTTGCTGCTGTCTATTGTTCTCCTCTTGGGTTATTTGTCGCTGTTTGATATCGTCGACGTCTTGGGATATTTTCTCGATGCCTTCGTGGATACCTACAGGAAGCAGAGCTTGTTAGTATTTCAGAAACGGAAAGGTATTCTAACACGCTTTACTATCGTATAGCAGCATTTGTCCATTTCAGTGACCCTGGAAGTTCCAAATAAACTAGAACAAGGGGGTACTACTTTTGATTGTAGGCATCATATCCACCTCATGGGCTGGCACCACTGAGAGAAACTCTTTTGCAAAAGCCGCCGCAACAGCCGCAGCATGCTCCTGCCAATTTTTGTTCTTGTGCGAATCCGCATAGTTACAGATACCCCGGATGACAAGACACGGAAAGTCATTCATCAGTCCAGCAGCCTCCATTTCGAAGCAAAGGACATTGCTCCCGAGCATCTTATTGATATCTTCTCGGCAAATTGCGTCTTTGATCACTTGATTCCCGGAAGCGATCAGGCCGTAATGTACACTCATATCCCTAGGTTTTCTTTTGATAACCTTGCTCTTATTGCAGAATCGACAGTCATCTTCTCCCTCTTCATTATTATCGGGAGTTCCCCCATCCGCGTGTTCGGGCCAATCCTGTGCAAATATAGGACCTAAGACGTGCCCGAGAAGAGCAAGTATTGCCCCCAAGAGGATTGAAAGCATAACCTGCCATCTGTTTGGCGTCGATGGGCGTGGTCTGCCGCAAACAAAATGTCCTCAAGGGAATCGGACTTGATGTACTTCGGTATCAGCTTCGGCCACTTCGTCTTCAGATCCTCTAGATATCGGGGAATCTCAGATCCCTCCATATCATGTTTCGACTCCAATTTAGTGAGGGCCGCCAGCAGAGCAGATGGCGGGTTATTCAACACTCCCGTCAGTTGAAAAGTGCCCCCTTGTTCTGCCTTGCCGAAGTCCCATTGCACCACCCCGCTATACTCACTCACTGGTTTGCTAACCACGACATCACCAAGCCTGACTTTGGGTGGAACACCGCCGCCAATGCCGACCATCAGGCCAAATTTTATTGTGGAAAGGTAGAGACCATATGAGCTGCTACATTCGCTGCCTTGTTGTTCCCAATCATACCCATAGGTAAGCAAGCAATCACCACATTGTGCCTGCCGACGCTTCCGAGAGTGTACACATCAGGGTCGTTTTGTTGTTTCGAGAGGTCTGCATGCTTTTCATCTAGCATAGCTAGTGCTGCAGTTTGCTCTTTCGGTAGAGCACATACCCATCCCACGGTGTAGTCACTATGAGTCAGAGTTTTTGTAGCCATTGTTTGATGTTCCGCCACTTAAAGGCAACCCATGCCCACATGGGCACTCGACAGCTGTTTTGATTCGAGATCATATACCAGGTGTTGAAGAGAACGGTTTGATGTTTCTTGGACAAAGCATGCAGTAGCAGGTATTGCACTTTCTTTACCGGAGTCCTCGAAATTGGATGCTGATGAAAACATTGAAGGATCGTCAGGTTTGCTCATTGATCTCGTACCCTTAGGAACCAGTCGGAACCTGCCACGTCAGATGTACATGTACGAAGGCTGACACACCTCGATCTCGAGCCTGTACATACAGAAAAAAGAAAAGAAGAGAAAGTTGACTCATCTTATCTTCACTGAAATATAGCAGATGTCAATCTTAATATGCCAAAGTTATATCTGTCATTGATACTCGACCGTCAAATCTACCGATACTGGCCATACGTGACGGAAGTTGGTTCCTGAATAGCTTCATATTAAACATCGCGATTTCCCTGCTCGCGGCCATCACTCCTCATTCTACTCAACGTTACTTTCGTCTTCTTCTCAAATAGCTGCAAGAAGACGATTGTTGGACCCTTATTTTGACCTAGACGTTTCTGCTATTGACATTGCCTGAGCGTGTTTTCTCTCTTATACTACCGTACGGACTACTAAATCTTCAAATATGTGCCACGTGCTTTTCGGTCTAATAGGCCTTGAGATTAGCAATCTGATATCAAAAATTAAAGTCTTTTGCTAGTTACATTAGCACGTTTGCTAAACTAGTATGAAAGGGCCTCTATGCGGCCTCATGCTTACCCACTTTATCTACTAAGCCTGATGTAGTCCCCGATTCGTGAGTGACTCATTCCAGCTTCAGCTAATTATTTTTCAGACCATGTGAGTCTTTAGTTTGCTTTAAACTCAAAATCGAGGGAAAGTTATCGAGACTAGGTTCTGATAGAAACCTACAGTTTTAAGTAATATCACATCCGGATTAGCCAGCTTTGTACAAACGAGCCATTCGACATGGACACAGCCATACATGAAAACATCGCCCTGCAAGCCACTCCAGAACCAACCACAACCGAGATCAACAATCAACAAGAGGATGACGCATTCGCTTCTACACGTCCCCCGATTGAAGCAATCCCAGACGGCGGCTACGGCTGGACCGTAGTCTTTGCCTGCGCCATCCTGACCTTCTGGGTCAATGCCTGGGTTGGATCATGGGGTATTTATCAAAGTAACCTATCAAAAACCGCGCTTCAGAACATATCAGCCAGCACATTATCATTTGTCGGCTCGCTCGGGCTTGCCTTGACTGTTACCTTGACTCTGGTTGGCATGCGCCTTTCACGTATGATTGGAGCTCGATGGGCAGCGTTGGTTGGGACGTTGCTTTTCGTAGCTAGTAACATCGTTGGTGGCCTTGCTGTAAATAGTCTTGCAGGGTTATTCATATCTGGGTTTCTGTATGGTCTTGGAGGCTCAATCATGTATACGCTGTCGAATAGCCTGCCGGTGCAATGGTTCAGCACCAGGTTGGGCACAGCGAATGGTTTAGTCAAACTCGGCGGCGCTATTGGAGCTACGGTCATGGCGATTGTGGTCCAACTACTAATTGAGAGGGTAGGGATCTCGTGGACATTCTACATCATGGGATTCATGTCCTTGACAACTGGTGTGCCAGCTGCATTACTCATCAAGGAGCGAGGATCGAGTTACTCCGGACCATCGGTTGATTTGTCGGCTTTCAAGCGGCTGCCTTACTCATACTTGTTTATGGCTGGTGCTATTGGCATCTTTCCGCTTTATGTGCCGTCATTCTTTCTGCCTTATATTGCCTCATCCATAGGCCTGAGCGGCTCGACTGCTGCAGGCGTCGTGGCCTGCTTCAATGCATCCATGGCTCTCGGACGTGTTGCGTCAGGCATTGCATGCGACAAAGCAGGTTCTACAAACATGCTACTGGCCGCGATGGTGCTAAACACAGTCACTACGTTCGCCATCTGGCCGGTTTCATCTACACTAACCCTACTCCTACTCTTTGGTGCATTGAATGGTTTCGCGAATGGTGCGTTCTATGTGACTATGCCTACGGCTATTAGTCGATTCTTGGGACCGGGTCAAGCGGCGGTTGGGATCGGAATGGCTGTCACAGGATGGACATTGGGTGACTTTCTGGGTGCTCCTATTGCTGGGTTTTTGATTCAAGCTACAGGGGCTACGCAGGGAAATGCAATTGGGCCGTATAAGCCGGCGATATTTTATGCTGCTGGGACTGTAGCCGTATCGACTGTTTTTGCTCTTTTGGCGAGGTTGAAGATGGATCGTAGTTTGCTTCGGAGGATTTAGGGTTTACTTCCCAAGACATGGCAATTGCTTGGGAACATATGGTGTTGCCGAAAAGCGTTTTTTACCTAGGTACATATCAAACTAAGGAATAAGCCGCTGTCAAATGTACATTCAGATACCCAGCTAGCTCTTAATCTCCCTGACCGTGTGACAAGCTGCATATAGAGATTTCTAGTGAATCTCCTCTACACTGTATGGCCCGTAAACATGCTTGTCCATGTAAGAGCAAACTTGCCTATCCAACTTCGAATTCATCCTCATACACGTTGGAAATTCTACTTTGCATGGCCGCATGCTTAACCAGTAATCGGCCCAGTCCTTGCTTTACATACTTGTAACGTAGCACCTGATCGCGGCCGTCCTACTCACAGTATGGACAGTGTCGATGGCTACACTGTACGCAACGCCCGGTCATCAGTATTTGAGGCCCGTCTCCGCAGGAACACTGATATTAATTAGCAACACGTTGGACAGACTGATTGAAGTGTATTGGTACTCACACAAAAGAAGATGAGACTTTCGTCTTTTTCGGACTTTTTGACGTGATCCAATTTGCGAGCTTTACTTTTCTCATCGTGACTGTCAGGCTGTGGTTTGGGCTCAGTATACGTCTCATCTGCACTTGATGGACATTCTTCGTAGGTACTCTCTCCGTCATTACAGCCATTATCGTATAGAACCGAATTTTCTTCCAAACGTGACGTAGCTGTCCTTTTACTTTGTTTCCTGCAATTCTTATCCCTTCTCTTCTGAGCCCCCTTTTCAGTGTGACCCTTAGCTGGAACCCATCTCTTGATATTCTCATTCTTTTGAAAATGTGAATCAATATGATCAAAACGCTCATTCTGAGCATCTATGCCTGTTTTCTTCACAGTCTTGATCTTTTTACAGAATCCACACCAGTAACTGAACCTGGACTCTGCGTCATTGGCTCCGATATGGCTGATAGCAACCTGATGTTCTATTTCCTCAGGCTTGATATGATGGACACTAATCAAATGCTGACTAAAGTCTTTTTTTTGAAGAAATAGCTTCGCGCATTGAGGATGAGGTTCACGACGTAGGGAACACCGGAAGGATTGCGTATGACAGTGCTGCATACTCTCGTGACGTTTCCAATCGGCTTTGCTACCAAATCTGCCATAGCAGCCTGCAAATGTGCAACCATATGGCTTCTCATGTCGTTTTCGATGTTTTCTGCCCTCAGACTCGTTAGTTCTCACGTATCTTATCCATGGTGTAGGGTTTTGATGGATCAATGGTGGATGTACTTTAGCACAGATAGTCGGTTGAAAGATTTAAGGCAGACTGGGCATCCGAAACCCTCCTGTTTAGGACCTTCTTTTGCTAGTTCACGGAGCTTCTCTGTTTCATCTTCTATTTTCTCAGGATGATCCTCCTCCGATTTTGATGTATCTTGTGCCCCCTTTACTTCCAAATTCGAGGCTATTTCCTGGCAAAGCTTTTTTTCTTCTTGAGAAAGGCCACCATTGTTGTTTTGCAACTTGGCTACTAGATCTAGTAGCCTCATGGACGCCACTGCATGATCAAATGACTCTACGCCTGGCAAACCACCTTTCGAAGAGGTATTATTAGGTCTCGTTCCGAGCGCCAAATCATCGCACCTGCGAGGGGTAACGTTTGTAAGAATATCATGTATGCTTTGCAGTTTGTAACCACCCTGATCAACCGACGAGCCACCTGCTTTCAATGGACTGAAAAGTAGTTCATTCGGAGTCTGCAAAGTTTCAGGGGAAATGTTAGCACTCAAGCTCTGAGGATGCCCAATAGGTTTGAGGGTAAGATTTCCTAGCTCGGCGTCAAAGTAATCGCCTGAATACTGATTCAACGAGTTGATTAAGGTCTTTGAGGGAGTAATGGTAAGAGTTGTTGGTGGTTCCTTCCTTGGGGTCACATCCGTGTTGGACAACTTCTTCTCTTCTTCTTCCTTCTTCCGTTTTTCATACCAAGTCCGCGACCTATCACACTATCAGTCGATTTGTATTTTCCTATGAGAGGTTGGGTCATATACTGGGAGAGCAACTGTTCCTCATCTTCCTCGCTATGTTTATGCCGAAGATGGGCTTTGAAGTTATCCAGCCTCGGCCACACCTTCTCAGGATGTCCACAGTTCCGGCCAAAACATTTGTAAGTTTCCTTCGGTCCACATTGAGGGCATTTGCTGTGAACTGATTTTCGATGTCTTTCAAGATCGTTTCGCGTACCAAATCTTGCCTCGCAGCCGTCTTCTCCGCATCTATGATCTTTCCGATGCCGTGCGTCATGTTTCCTGGAAGATGAAGATATAAAGTTAGACACAGCTAGAAAAGAATACAACACAGAACTTGATAAACCTTTTTTCTGACGGAGTCTTTCCTACCCACTGACATTTGTCGCACCTCAGCTTATTATCCTCTATTGACTTCGTTCTAGGTTGTCTTGACTTCATCACCCCGTTGGTATATGACGAGCAGTCGTCCGGAGTATATGAAATCTCGGTCTTTGAGTCTATGCAAATCGAATTGGTCACTGAAGGCGTCGCACCTCCACCGAGTTGGCTTCCATATGTGGAGTCTGGGTGTTCCCAAGGAGGCCATGTATGTGAGCGTTGCGGCAGTTTTGCAGAATAGCCATCAAAGATGCCGTGAGGGTTTGACTCGTGATATACAGAATGCACCCTTTGGGGGTGCCAATACTCGATATCATTCGAAACGTTGAAGTCAATAGCATATCCCTCAATAGGTGCCCCAAAGCCATGGAATTGGGGGGGCTTGCGAGTGTGCTCCAAGTGAGGAATTCCCATGAATTGCGAACCGATGTCGAATTCATTCCTTCGATAAGCTTCGCTACCGGCATCAGGTCTGGCTGCCTGTCCTTCGTTGTGCATTTTGCACGCCCTCTATATCAGATTCCGCGTGGGCTGTTCTAGCATTTCCACGTCCAAGGACTTGTACAAAAGTAATAGAGGGGAAACAAAAGGAGGTGCACGTGAATAGAATACTAATATGCCTGACATTCGGATATGTAGTGTGACGATTGAGCCTTGAGACGGACCTATCGTCCTACGTGAAGTATACGAGTATGAGAAAATCTGGCAACAGCTGTGCCACTGTGGATTTCATAACTAATAGTTCCGAGGATTTCCACAAACCCTGTTTGATAAAACAGTCCGTGAAGCTCAATACAGTAGGCACTAAGATTTGCACCCGGAATGAATCAAGACGACTATCGCCCGGTGATTGCATTGATGACGCCTGAGACTGATCTGATTAATTGAAGGGGTGGTAGCGGTGACGCCGAGTAATATTACAGAATCGCGCATCGAGTAGCGTCATGTGCGGTTCATAGCATGAATTAACGCTGGAATCGCAATATGATACTCGTCAAACTTGCCGGCATCATTACTGTGCGTCGGATCGGGAATCGACAGGGAGTTAAAAGGCCATAATCTGAAAACTGATACGTCCAATCGGGGTATGGACGAAAGAGCAAGTTTCCCGAATGGAATGCGGGCAGGGTTCCACCAGGCTAAGGGCAAATTTCACCCTTAGCGTTGGACAAGGACCGTGGCAGTGCAATTCACGTTTGTGTTGATACTTTCAGATGAAATTCTAATCAATTTACTATTGGTGATTATTCTGATGAGACATAAAACGCATAAAGGTCAGGCATTAGGGGACTTTCGGGTCCGAATCACCTGTACACGGGCGTGAATTGCTCAAGTCAGGCCTTATCTGCCTAAATTCGCTCAATTCACTAAGTGGCAAGATTTAACGTACAGTATGGTTCCACGTTAAACGCCTGGTTTAAAAGAATGCAGCATGTCCCCAAGCGTACAAGGCAATGTGCTTCACCATGCATACGCGCTTCACGGCAAGGTTGTAGTAGTATGTACCCTTGCAATTAGGGTTACGAGGCCCTAGACCTAAGATCGAATCATTACCTAGTCAAGGCGGCCTAACTTACTATCGTTTGTTATTTGGTACCAAACATGGAGAACCAACTTTCAAACGCCCTAATTAAGGCAGATAACCCACCGTGTTTTGATTTAATATGCACGAACCTATTTCGAGAGTTTGAGATGCATAATCTAGTTACTCAACGTTGAATAGCCATGGGGCTATTGCTTTTTCCCATTCGAGCCACCCACTAGCTGGAAATGAAATTTGTAAAACTTGGCCAACATCAATATCGCTTCATATCCCAGTTCAGCATGGTCCTGCCAACATTGAAACATGGCCATTCTTGACATAGTTATTGTTCAATGGGTTGAAGGGGATATGCTGCTACATACGTACGTACTAACAACTGTAGAAGTGATGGCTCCAAGCACAGTTTCCAATTCGTTGCGTTACTTATGTACGCGTCCGAAGGAATTAATAATCGAATAACTTGTTGAAAAGATAACGTTGAAAGGCATTCCTAGCAATTGGTTCCGCCGGTCTTTCAACTTGCATCTCAGGACATCTAATTATGGAAACAAGAAGCGACGATGATCTCTTTGTTCTTCCTGACTCGGGGTCGCAACAGTAAACCCGAATGGTATGATTCATTGTGTATCACTAAAAAGTCCTTATTCGAACACTTGGCATCCGTTACATACATCCTGAAAGCTTGTATGCTTCTTTTGCCTTTGATGACAGTATCAAATTTGTCTTCCCACTCGGAAATGCTCAGGTATGCTCTTCACCGACTGCCAACAGATCGTAATCCTTGAACTTGCGTGGGGGAACCTTACGCTCAAACATGATATCGAGCTCTTCAAAGGTCCTCCCCTTGGACTCGGGCAATCTGAAAAAGCACCAAGCGTAACAGCACAGACTGATACCACCGAATAAATACCCGCATTTCCCGCGCCAGTCGCCGTCCGCGGTACTCATCATATACGGCAGTACGATCGTGAAAACGATGCTTGCGGCGGCCTGCACAGCTGTGGTAATAGCGATCGTGCGGCTACGTAACCGGGTCGCAGAGATCTCGGAAATAATGACGAAACAGATGGGTCCGACGGTGGTTTGGTAGATGAAGGTCCAGATATCCATGAGCGAGGCTTGGGTCCATACCACCGCGTGGTTGTCGCGGCCGAAGTCGAGGAAGCCAATGATGAAGAGGATGATGGTCATTAGTATCATGCCGGTGTTGTAGATTGTTCTTCGTCCAAACTTTTTGTGCTCTGTTAGTCAAGGAATTTGTAAAGCGAGCAAGAGAGCCTTACGAATGACATCAAAGGCCAGGAGAGGCATGTGCCGACGAATCCCATGGCGGTGTTACCGACGCCCACTGTTCAGTGATTAGCATATATGATAGTATAGAGGTAGAGTAGACCCTACTGTTGAAGGAATCGGCCGGGTTCAGACCGGCAGTCTCAAAAAAGAAAGTCGAATACCCGATCAGGGGGTTGCCACCAATGACCTGAATCAAATAAACCATGATGGAGATCTCGGTACGAAGAAGATTTGCTTTCTTGAAGCATTCCCAATATGTTGTCGACTCCTCAAGTTCACGCTCCAGCAAATCGGTTTGCTCAATCATAACAAGCATACCCTCAATATCAGGGCGATTCTTTGCGGATGAAAGCTTAAGGAGAGCTTTACGAGCTTCATCGTATTTGCCCCTTCGGATCAAAAAGTATGGAGATTCTGGCGCAAATAACAGGCCGACGAGCAAGATCACTGGCCATACCCATTGTATTGCGAAAGGGGCTTTGTATGCCCACTCATCGGAGCGACTTTCAAGGCCGGCCGCGACTCCTGCCGCAATGAATTGACCGATAACGAAAGCCAGGTTAATCGAAGCGGTCAGAACACCTCGGAGAGCAAGTGGACAAATTTCCGAGGCGTAGGTAGGGGCAATGACAACGTAAAATCCGTACGCGAGGCCACCCAGGAGTTCCCCAGCGCACAGCATCCCGATAGATGTCGCGAAAAATTGAACAAACACAAAGCAGATTGACCAGATGCAGCAGATTCCTAAAGTCAGTCGCCGACCGTATCGCTCCAACGGATAGCCGGATGCCATAGCTCCAAGTAATTGCCCAATGGGATTTCCCTGTAGCCATGGTCAGTATCGATACTTCTCTTGCAGCAGGAAACTCACTCACCATGTTCAATCCAGATTGCCACGGGGCGGATATGATGTAGGAACCTTCATACTCATATCCGAATTTCTGCTGAAAGGCAGGCAGAGCAAAGAAGGACGTGATGATCTGAGCGTCGAACCCGGCCATGATAACGGCAATGCTAAAGAACAAGGCCCAGAACATGGCGGTTGGCCATTGGCGCAAGGCGTGCCAGAAGCCAGTCTCGTGCTCGGCAAGGGTGATGTTGCGAGTTTCGTCGATGACGAGGATGTCACATCCTTTGGTGGGATGAGCATCGTAGTCGGTATTGTGAATGTCGACAGGCTCAACAGGGAGCTGTTTGCTATCTGGGCCCTCCATGATACTCACTCGGTGTGGTTATTACAGGGTCATGAATGAGGCCAGAACTGGGGAGAGGAGAAGACATGACAGGGGAGGAGATATTTGAGCGAGGCATTTGGAGAAATAAATAAGTCAATTTGTACAGAGCTAGAACTAGTACGATTGCGATTGTAGTTCTACGTCTAACCAGACTGATTGGTTACCAGCGAGCTGCACTGACTGTGACTGCTGTGTCTTCCCCAGACTTTCAGAGATAACCGAACTTTTCCGGATGATAAGACGCATTGATAGCAGCACTTAGTCTAACCGATCTCGGATTAGTGCATCGGCTTATCTTCCGAGGTCATCGGCATTTGAAAATAACCCTAAGTCAGAGCCAATTGCCGATCGATAATCTCGCCGTTGCTCCACCATACACTCTGTGAATGTAACGGTTGGTCTCTACGACAAAGCGTACGATGTAACCAGAGAAACCTTAATTGCAAATTGCGGGGTTTCCACGTCTTCTATCACGTTGACGGTGTCGTGTGCGAGAGTTCTCTAGGGCAAGCCTGGCATCTTTCCGTGCCAATCCTACAGAAGATGCCCAAGAAGGATATATGATAAACACCCTAATTTAAGCAGGTTCTATGAGGTATTGCTAAAGTCTTACTGCTTCTGATACGAATTGAAGACAACAGTCTATGACCAAGTAGCTAGTGGGGATTTATATTGCTAGGTACACGAATTTTAACATCAAGGGTAGATTCAGACGTTTACAGATACAGTTCTAGGTAACTCTAGTCTTCTCTGTCCACCAGTCCTGCCACTTGACCACCTTCTCTTCCCGACGTGCCTCTTCCGCCGCAAAGACCATGGCATGGCCGCGAATGGCATCGTCAAGAGTGCACCCAATATAGCGACCTTGTGCCTCACGAGCATGCATACCCTGATTCTCAACAGCCTCAACAGCATTGATAAACGCTATAGCCAAGCCATAATCGCCACCGCTATGCGAGTTTCGTTCCTGGACTGGAGGCTTGGGAGCATCGATGACGGTGGTTTTCTGAGTCAAAAAGTTGAAGTAGGTAATCTGATCGCTATCATAGCTTAACTCCCCCATGGAGCCGTAGACAACACCCCGGCGCCGACATTCTTTTTCTGTGTTGGCAATCATATGGAGCATTGCTCTTTTTCCTGGTCTTGGTGGTACCATCTTGGTATCTTCGTCCCAGGAAATGGTGACCACTTGATCATCGCAGACCGTGTTGTCACTTTCGTAAACACATCGACCGTACCAGGACCGAGATGCAATCTCGTCATCTGTAGCTGTAGATCGATCATAGTCCTCAGATAGTTTCTTCCTAAGCGTTTTACGAATAGTTTCTGTGTCGGTGACCTTCACCAGATCCTCAATGTCATGCACGATGTGCTCGAGCCAATGTGTGTCTCCTTTAGCCAGCCGATCGTCGTCGTAGATCCGAACGGCGCTGTATTGGCATTCTCGCTCTATCGGACATGAAACACAATTCGTCGCTGTTCCGGCGGCTACAGGCTTCCTAGATCGACGAAACTGGCTTCTCGATCCCATGGAAGAAATGAGTCGCGGCAAATGCATTTGCGCCGTGGCATGGTCTAGCGGTACGTCCGGAGGAGGGTAGGAGAGCAACCACAGCAAAAGATCCATGTCATGGGAGCATTTGGTCAAGAGCGAGCCGTCGCCATTCCTCGTTTCGCGTCTCCAATTGCCACGCGTATAACTATGTGCAAAATGAGTCCAACCGACCGGCTCAACGTGCTCGATTGAGAGGATATCGCCGATGACTCGATCTGTAAGGAGCAGCTTACGGAGCTGCAGATTGTGCGGGCTATATCTCAACACATGGCCGATCGAGAAGACTTTTGTTTGTTGCTCTGGAGTGCAACCCGGCGGCTGTAGAGCCCGGTAGATAGAAAGACAGTCGGCGAGAGATGTTGCTAACGGCTTCTCACACAGAATATGCAGATTCAACGGCGCAATGGCACACATAATCTCGACATGGGATTCATCTAGTGTACACACAAATGCACCGTCAACGCCGTCCGGAACTATCTCGCCATCAGCCTGACGACGCCGGCGGTCCGTCTCCCATGCCAGCCAGTCTTTCCAGTCAGAGAATTCTTGACCTTCTTGGGGACTTCCTTCTGAACCCCAGATGAATTCCCGACCGAAGAATTTCCGCCTGAACTCAATTGGTTCTGCCACGGCGTGGATCTTTGCAGATGTCGCGTTGACCACAGGCTCAGCATAGCAGATCCCTCGCTGGCCGGCGCCGATGACGATAAATTTCAATTGTTTAGAAAACATGCCGCTTATTGCACAAGCAATTTGTCAAATTGATATCTTAAGCTACTATCTGGTAGCCTTATCTAGGGGACCGCACTGTCGAGGCTCAAAGGGAAGTAACGGATTATTAGATAGCTCGCTCTCCTTAGTTGGAGCTATTGATATTCAAGATTATATCTCCTTCCTGAGCCCAACAGTCATTAGTTAGTCTAGCTCCAGAACCACGTGTCATCTGTCGGCCAGAAATCCGGAAGAACGCACGTAGCACGTAGCATTGTTACATGGACCTATCACCTATGAGACCGTTACAATCAAGAGCTACCTTATCAATAGTGATTTGGGGCATGCGAGTCATGACCCATTGTCGCTTAGATTTACAGGCACTGTAATTCGATAGAAGCAGAGGAACAGACCTCAGCCATTCCCCGTACCTCCCGGTTTACCGGTTCAGCCGGTCCACTACTCCTCTCCTATCTGAGATCTGCACGTGTGAGGTCTCTCCTAGCCTCTGTGGTCAGGTATCCGGTATCCGAGTGGGATAGCTCGACAGTTGCCGCTGTCGGTTATTGACAAGAAGACTAGCTTTCCCAACTCCACTTCGCAATGCGTGACGCAGATATGTGCTTTATAAGCTTTGGTGAGTCAAACAACAGTTGGTACAACCACCACACCATACAATCATATAATTGAATGTTATGGTTGCAACGCGTAGGAAACTCTGTTCTCGATATTGAAACGACATCCTCAGTACGAACACGGTCGAAGAATACTGCCACCGCAGAATGGAAACCTTAGCTGCCAACTTGCTAATGTCACTAACGTAGTAATTGCTGCACAACGCGCACTGATTTTCCGTCTTAGGCAGGTATGTCCATAACAACTAAGCGGCTCTGTTGATCTCGAGCGTAAAGCAAGCGTAGCAACAGGCATTGCCTGCGTAGTATTTATATATCTTCCTGTATCATCTATCCAGAATCACGAGTACCACTTTGCTATCTTATACTTTTTGTCCCTCATGATAACAGCGGGGTAGTTATAGAACGGGGTTCGGCATACTGGCCGGCGGGACCCGCTGATTGCCGACTTCGCCGGTCCTTCTTTAGCCCTAACTTTGATATTATCAACCTCTAACTACGTAGCTGCTGATAGCTATCTACCTATCCTGAAAACCCTTTCAGAGTGCTCAATTTGATCAACAACTCAATGCGTGCACCATGGCGGTCGCAGAACTAGACTTCATCTTCGACTCCTCCCTCATCTCGCCGGAAATCAAGGCGGACTACCCCGCAGGGTACACCATCCGGCCCCTCGCTCGCGACGACTACAAGCGAGGTTTCTTCCAATGTCTCCAGGCTCTCACTTTCACCGGCGATATCTCTGAAGCTCAGTATTTTGATCGATTTGACTGGCACAAAAATCATGGTCAGGGATGGTACTACTGCGTTGTCATTGTGGAAGATGCGACGGATCGCATCGTCGGTACCGGCACGGTAATTGTCGAGAGGAAATTGTTCGTCTTTGTCCTTTGTCCTTATAATTGAGCTTTCTAACAATTGATTGAATAGTATTCACAACCTCGGAATCAGCGGGCACATCGAAGATATCTCCATCGCAAAAGACCATCAAGGCAAACACTTCGGTCAGAAGCTGATCAAAACACTAGACAGTGTTGCCGTCAATGTGGGCTGTTACAAGAGCATTCTCAATTGCTCTTTGAAGAATGTGGGTTTCTATGCCAAATGTGGTTACGAGAAACAGTCTATTGAAATGGCTCATCTCTATCCAGAGACCAGGGCCGCGTTTGAAGAGGCCCAGAACGCATATGAGCACAGCAAGAATGCTACGAATTAGCTATTGAACAAATTATAGACTACCTTGCCCTCGTCGGATACTGTATTTGCATTGAGCCTAAAGCTGGGCCGAAAGCGTTTGATATTTTCCTAAGCTAAAATTAACATGGAACCGCAGCAACTATCCAAGTAACTAAAACAAATACGTCGAAGAGTGCTCTCAAAAAGACTTATTCATCATCAGGAGATACTTCCTAGGTAGATATCTGCCCCTCGAGACATGTTAACTTTTCCTGGAGTAACCCCTCCGTGACCTGGGGTGAACGCTCTTGGATCTTTAACCTTGGAACGCTGACTATAGATATCGACTCTTATTGCCTATAACAAATATCTAGCCGATACACGTCCAACATGCACTTAGATTTAGGAAAATGCGAGACTACTACACGCGCTCTGACATGACTCTCTGCATTGCGATTGGCTGGAAACTTATAGCTAAGGTTAGGGCTACTTTCAATATCACCAGAAGATAGCCCTAACCCCTATCGTTAACTATCGATTATCGATAAAGGGCGTCGCTTTCCTTTTGTTTTGAGTCTCGATCAAAACAGTTACGTGAAGAATCACTCTTCACCTTTTGCTTAAGTATCAGTCACCATGGATTCCTCTTTCCAAACTGGCGCCAATCCACTTCTACTCCCAGAGATCGTCGATTTGGTCCTCGACCATGTTGATTTGGGACCTGATCTGCTGAGTTGCGCCTGTGTAAACAGTCTCTGGAGCATATTGGCGTTGAGGAAGCTCTACCAAGGATCCCTGACCGATATACGGGACCGTACGCCAGATATTGGATCACTTAACTGCCTCTTCATAGCATCACGAGAGCGCTTTGCACGAAACATGGGTTTCGTAAAACATCTGCTGTTGTCATCAGACACACCTCTGCCTTATAAGTATGAGGGGTGGAGTGATGGAAGGTTAAGGCTTGTTTGCGCAGAGAAGATTCGCGCGTTGCGCAATCGACAAGATGCTGAACTTCTTCTGCGGCCACAAGGCAGGGGGATTATTAGCCTCATAATGCCATTCCAGATTCCAGGACAAGAGTGGTCACATATTTCTGATCTGCTGCTCTCGCCGACTGTCCAATTCTTGGCGATCGATAACCTCTACTGCTATGATTTCAGCGCTTCCACACAAGCAGTCGGACAACCCGCGAAATCTCTAGACTCGGTGCCGTTGCGAAACCGTTTTACAAATCTCAAAGCTCTAACAGTGTACAAATCTGAAGGTCATCAACACATATCCACGCTTTTGAAACTGCTTATGTGCTGTGATCTGGAATTTTTTCATTTAGAGGATCACTGCAGGCAGCAACTATCCCCAGAGGTTATTGCAAGGCTTTTGGGTTGCCTTGAGCTACAGTCGAATCTCAAAACTTTGGCCTTACGAATTCGCACGCCGGTAATGATCATCGGCAAAAAGAACCATAGCCGAACATGGCCGAGACTCAAGGCGTTGTATCTTTGGGCGGGAGATGAGACTTGGCTCGAGCAATTTTCGAATTTTGAAGGACTTGAAGCACTCAGTCTCCACGGAATGGGGCTCAGTTTCATAGAAATCGATGATGTTACAGCGGCCATAACAAAGTGCCGGAATCTACGATCTATCGATATTGATTTCCATGAAGGTGAATGCACACAATTACTCCTTGGTATCGCGCACAGTTGCCCCTATTTGCGAAACCTCCGTGCACAGTCCGCAGATACAGGCATAGAACCACCAGACGAAGAAGACTTCCTTGATTTGACACGATCTCTACCACATCTAGAATTTCTAGAATTAGATTGGAGCATGCTGATAGAAGGCGATACTCTTCGAGATCTAGCAGTCTATTGCCCAAAATTAACTGTGCTCAAAGTGCCAAAGATTGGATTATTGATCTCACTCGAGGAATTGAAGCAGGTCTATTCACTCCAGTGCCTTGAGATGATGCAAGTACACACTGTTCTTTTCAGGGATTCGCGGCACTTGATGGAACCAGAAAACTTTCCTATTCTTACATCGGAGTGGCGAAGAGTATTCCCAAAGCTTCGGGCAATGCCATGCCCTGAAGATATTCCAAATCTACACATCGAGAAAAAAGAGCCGAGCGATCTGTGTGAGCCCACTTTGAGTGAAGATGGAGAAGAGATGTCTGCAGATGAGTTCGAGGAGCAGGATGAGGAGCAGGACGAGGAGGGGGATGCAGAACAGTATTCTGATTAGGAAGACTGGGAGTTTGAAGCCAGTCTTCAGTACGTCATACTGAACCCGGGGGATGTTAATAATGACTGGTTTTTCGTTCGGGTACAACTCTGGAGAGAACTGAAGTATGCAGGCGACAAGTATACCTATGACGAGATTGCTGTCCTATGGCAGAGAAATTTTGAGGTCGAGAACATCGGCTGGCCTGTATTACCTCTTGAAGTCTTCTACAAACCACCAAAAATTTAACATCCGTTATTTCCCAATAGTTAACTGTAGGGACCGTAATCAGTATGGGCTGATTTTATTGCTTGTCTAGATTTAAGATTCCCGATTGTGGCGACTACCTGGGTACCTAGGTGTGGATCAATATAAGTGATAATAGCCCGACGGAGTATCTACATATGTAGCACCTATCCGGTAGAATAAAACATGTGCAGTTGACATGTAGTTGTATTTAAGCGTAGAGTCTCACGTAAATACGTCAACTAGACGTTGATGAGGAAATCCTTGAGTCCTTTTTGAACCAGCATCATATCATTAGTACTAAAATTGTAGACGACAAAAAGGCACCGATCCCCCAAATCAACTTGCTGGTAAGAGATATCAAACCCAAGTAGGCGTAACCCTCTTTAAAAATTTCATGAACTTGAAAAACCCAACAGCCTGCTCAACATTGCCCCTAGGATCAATCACCGTTTCCGGAAACGCAATCCCAGCACCATGCAACCCCGGAACGACATTTCCTTGAGCATCCAAAAACCCACCAAACGCGGAATCCCATTTCAGATCTTCTCCCCGAGAGAGAATAGCCTGACCATTTCGACTAAGTTCAGGTAAAGGATTCCGCTCATACCCAATCGCATACACCACATGCGTACACTCGGGAAGATGCGAGCGATAAAGTTCTTCTTCGTGAGCTTTATCGCTCGTATCAACCTTCTCAATGAACCTCCCCGCCACAGAAGTTGGTAATCGAGAATCCTCAAGTTGCTCACGCGCGAATTCGGCTGCCTGGCCCTTCAGACCTGTGTTATCATACAGAATCCACCCTCCTTCCATAAACTCGGCGTATTTGAGTGGGTTTCTCGTAAACCATTTCAGGCGCAGAGAAGGGTGTGTGGTTTGAGCGAGATCGACTAGGTTCATGATTGCCAGGATCGCGCTGTGGGAGCCGCCTATGACGGCTATTGTAATTGCCTCGTCGCGGGGAAGTACCTCGGCGAGAAGGCTTGGTTTGAGGACTGTGTCGAGGTTTAGTTCTTTTAGGTTTGTCGTTGATGATGTCCCCGCGATTGATGGGGTTGGTGATGGGAGGGATTTTGGGGAGGAGCCTGTGCAGAGGATCAGGCGGGGTGTTGAGACTTCGATGTTTGTGGAGGATGGATCTGTGGAATGGATTCGGACTGTCCATCTTGATTTCTGTACATCATCAGCACCTGTCTCTTATACAACGTCTATAAGAAGACTTAACTTACGTTATCCTCAAAATTAGCACTCATAACTTCCCCACGAAACGGAGACACCTGTTTCATCTTCATTAAACCCGCTGTAAGATCTTTGATCATATCAGCCGCATAGTGTAGAGAGCACGTCTCGTCCTGATCCAATTTGGTCATGACCGAGAATGCATTGGGTGTTTTGGCGGTTTGTGCTATGTTGCGAAATGGCTGGACGCCTGTGGCGTAGGAGCGGAAGAATGAGACTTTGGTGTTGCTATCATTAAGTTAATCTCAATTTGATCATGAGAGTTTCCGGATATTGACGTAGTGACAGTTGGCGATCTACGTGACAATGGCAGCATACCTGGGAACCTCGCGATATTTACTGTTTACGCGTCCACCGTCGAATACAGGGTCTATCCAGGCGATTCTGGTTAGCCCCAATTCGAGGAGATTTCCGAGCACTGCGACACCTGCCGGACCAGCGCCAACTACCACGGCGGCATAGTTGTGGGAGATCAATCTGCTCATCGCGACTGTTTGGGTGCCGGGCGATCGGTATTCGTGTAAATCACTCGGGTGTAGTAACTCAGTGTAGAAAACAACAAGCGTCGTCCAAAAAAATGATCAATTCTCATTCAACACGATATCAGATAAAAAGTAGAAAATAAGATTGAACAGCGTGTCGACAGTCTCAGCTCAAAGATAATCGAATCGGCGAAAACAGTGTCGTTCCTCGTTCTTATGGTGCGGGGACTCCCGAACGGCGACCTCGTGGTCACCGCTTTGGCAGGATTGTCCACAACACACCACCAGATAAGAAAGAGTCACAAGCATTCTCTCGCACGAATCGGATCGAACACGTGTAGTACCAGATTCCCTTCGCTATCCGGAGGCCGTGGATAGCCTTCACCGACAAGTATCCTGCTCATAGTGGAGTCATATCATTCAACATGCCATCCCTTTATGTCCTTCCTTGTGGTCATGAACCTTTCGAACTGTACGATGTCGACATTTTCTTCGGAGATGTCCATTTCGTCTCCTTCGTAGTCCTTCACGAGGCTCGAGATGTCTATCGGCCGACATGCTTGCGTCTTCGCACTGTGAACCCAGGTTAGTGAGCACACCTTTGACGACTCTGATTGGTCAGAGGTCCCCGCGTGAAAACTTCCGCTTCCATGCTGGGTCCTTAAAAGGCTCGCTCAGCAGCGACATCAACCATCACATTTCAAGCAGGATCTTTAGCTTCTCACAGCTTATAATAGCTGACCAGCAGCGAAATTCTTTGCAAGAGAGAAGGAGACGTCGTCGAGGGGCCTGCTGCTTCTTTATATTTGACTATGTGCTCAAAGGGGGTTAGTGCGGTTATTAGCGCGGATGGCGTGATTGCTCTCGACGGCGATGCCTTGATGCCTTGGTGCCTGGGTGCCTGGGGTATGGACTATGAAATGCCAAGCATTCAAGGTCAGGTCACTTCCGCCTCTTCTACTCAACGCGACAACTTCAACTACACAGACATTCCAATGCCATACTCGATTGCATGAATTTGTGACTAGATTCTGAATCTGAGCTATCAGATAACAATAACGTCACCTCGGAAAAAATCGGACTGCTACAGCATGTACTAAATCGATACATTGGCCCGCTTCTTTTGCGAACAATATGATGATTATCACGCGTTTTTGAGGCTCTTGTGTTGGTCAAGCATCGTCAATTACTAATTCTACGAGAGTTTAACTATGCTTATGATATCGCCAGGACAAATCAGATATTCTGGCTGACAGCTGGGCGCACCCAGTCTGTCTGCAAGCCCCAGAGAAATATGTGCACAGCCTCAATTCAATTGAAATGCGCCTCACGCACAAGCCACGTTGACAAGGCAGAACGGCCTGAGGCTGCGATTACTATCATCTATCGCGACTCCAAACGTCACTTTTTCGCCAACATATCGCTCTAAGAATGTAGAACACGGAGTCTCGATTCTATCAGGCTGGTCAGAACCGAGTTTTCAGCTCTGCTTGTCCCTGAGTCCATGACCGAGTCACTTCAGGAAGGGTACATAGTACATAGGTAGTTTGGACGATGACGAGATCTGCCGGGCGTAATACTATGTAACTGCAAAGAGCAAGGCACACTGCAATTCAAGGCTATCTACGTAAATACTTGACAGACAGACGAATAGACGAGGCGTTCATTCATTATCTCCAGCGGTAACAGGCCCGCTCTGATTGGGCCAACGGGCTCACCCGCAGCCAGTGCCAAACAAATTGAAACACTGGCAAGAGGTAGCCGCCGGAGCCTCATCTCACGGCAGGAACGTACCTAGTACCTAGCTACCTCCCCGCTTCCAATGCGGCCCATCTTCCTCCTTCCCTAATCAACCCACCCACTCCAACGCAACTTCGTCCTCTCTCCTGCATCCATCCCTCCCAGATTCAACCTCGCAGGCTCAGCTCCTCGCTTTTGCATATTGTTGCTTGTTTTCTTCGTGCCAATTGACTACTCCCTATCTACTATCTTCTTATCTCCTCGCACACTTTCTACCCCAGTGGAGGCCAGCCTCATATAAGACGACCACCGCCACATCTCAGCTCAGCCTCTTTTCTCTCATCTAGACTCGATCATTGCATTGACACATTATCTATTGTACTGTCATACATCTAATTGTCATCTTGTCATACGTACCTGTCTTATATTGTACTGCTTTCCTCCTTCCGTCTTTCTTACTCTCCGGAATATTTGCTCGCTTCCGAGTACTCCTACCTTTATATATACAGCGACCGGCGACTGGAAATTGCTTCCCGTGCAACCTGTCAAGTGGGCATGCCCTGACCATTCGATTATTGAGTGGGTGTACTCCTACTTCAATCTGCACAGCCTGCCTCCAGTCACGGCACACAACCGCCCACCTGTGCCCTCAGTATCTACTACTCGGTTGAAACGCACCACGATCTAGAGTACGAGCGGTTACTTGCACACGCTATCCAAGGGAAGGCGCCTATCCAGCCTTCTCTTATATACTCCTGAGCCATGGCTACCCATGATCAACTCAATCCACGCTCGGCTTTCAACCAACAAGCCTTTGAAGATCCGTACCTTTCAGGTCCTTCCGATCTAGAAGAGTTTGGGTTCGAACAGCAGCAGCATACACCAAGTGCTTCCTCTGCTGATCCGCCGAGTCGTTTATCGTCGTTATCGCCTGCTGACCAGAAGCTTTCCAGCGATACGTCAATGCATAACTACGAGTTCAACGACCCTCCGTTCGACGAGTCCAGGTTTATTGACTTTAATGAGCCTGGGTCTACTGATCCTCTTTTTCTAGACGATATGTTATCAGTTGAGGATGGTCATGTCTCGGCTTTTCCAAGTGTGGATACTTATATACAGACAAAGAGCGAGTACCAAGAGATCGATGACCAGAAGCCAACCCAGGTTTTGAATCATGCATCTGATGCGACTGGACAACGCCAACTACAACCCTCCAGGTTAGCTATTCCGGATTCTGCTTACAGTAACGACAACTCTCAAGGACACAATCGTACAAGGTCAGCACCATCACTCAGTCCTATAGTTAAAATATCCCAGGTTCACCGAGGCGACTCTCCCACAAGAGAGAATGACGGATGGAGCTCACGCAAGAACAAACGCTCGTCAGCCCACTTGTCTCCCACGGGTGGTTCGGCAGATGACAGTGATGATCAAATCGAGGACATCAGTAATGGTGAGCGGAGCTTGTCACCATCTCGAGCCGAAGATGGTTCTTGGATTCCGGATGCATCGACTGGCCAGTCAGGCGTCGATCCTTACGCTCGAAATGATGACTTCGGCCCTAGCCCGAAGGATCTAGAGGAGCAACGTCAACTTGCCGACAAAGAAGTTGATATCCGTATATGGTCAGCATCTGTGTCTGCCGCCAATAGTGAAGCAGGAGATGATTCTAGCCCATGGGAACCGCCTCGAGGCAGAACCCGAGCCGTCAGCGCTGTTGAAACGCGGCATGACTACTTCAGCCTAATGCGGCCCGACGACTCGCGCATTCCAGGGCCTGGTCGTCTTGTACACGAGCTAGACCCAGGAAGTGACTTTGAGACTTCTTCAAACATATCTCATGCTGACTCACATGACGGTCTGCCCCCTCTCGACTATACTCCAGAAGAAAACCAGCTTGCTCAACAACTCAACCGCTCATATCCATGGAAGGACGAACCTCGATATTCATTCCCACTTGCGATAAAGACCCAACCAGAGACGTCACGATCGGCAATGCAGTTATACGAGGAAATGGCTAAGGAGATGGACAAAGCTTCCCGTGTTGGTACCTGGGGTTCGCGAAGGCTTAATGATGCAGAAGTCGACAGTCTCTTGAAGTCAGATAGCTTTTTTAAGAATCTTTCTCTGAATACGGCAGCTATCCGCAGACTTTTACCAAAGAGAAGTAGCAATTCCTTGAAAGATAAGAAACGTCATTCTCGGCAACCAAGCTTTGAACCACAGCCGACCGATCCACCCCAGAAGAAAGAGTCAGGTATTGCTGCAAGGCTTTCGCGTCGGCCAAGTTTAAATCGCCCCAAATCTCCCACTCATATCATGGCCGCTGCCATCGCTGGCTCAATGGCTGCTAGTATTGGAAGCCACAACTCACTTTCAGCGAGATCGCCAGTGAGTCCTGGCGGAGGCACGCTTAGTCCGGTAGTACCTTGGAACAACAGATCAAGAAGCAAGAGTGAAGGATCAGGGCCGTCACCACTAATCAGACCACTGACTATACCGAAAGTTGAACAACGACAGGGAGCACAACAAAAGTCCTCCCCTTTGGTGGAGTCTCGGACACCCGTGGGACTGGACGTTGAAGAATACGACGATGATGACTCTTCTGACGATAAGGGCATCTTCATGGATCTAGCGCCATCTTCGCAGCAGATTGTACCGACGTTGGAAGGCTTCAAACGACAAATTTCTCTCTTGGATCCACGACTTGAGCCGGCTCTACTTCAGCGTTTTGCCACAGAACAGTTACGTCGTTACAAGAAGTTGATTGACGAGCAAACTAGGCATGCTGGACTAGTCCAATCTGGACGCTGCGAAGCTAAGGAGAGATGTTTTGCGTCTGGTGGTCGCGCCAAGTTACTTCCTCCCCGAGCCAATGCCAAAGATCCTAGCGCTACTTATTGCCAGTTCCAAATTCCGGGTCATGAAAATAGTGATGACGATGATGAGGTTGACGAGGAAAACAACCAATCTCTTGAAAATTCTATAATCCCCGCCGTGTTTGCGGATGGAATTCGGATGCCTCCTGTCAAACGGCTGCCTGCGGAGTTTGAATGCTCTTTGTGTTTCAAGGTCAAGAAACTTCAAAAGCCATCTGACTGGACGAAGCACATCTACGAGGACATCTATCCATTCACTTGCACATTCCCCGACTGTGTTGGTGAACCAAAGTCGTTCAAGCGCAAGGCTGACTGGGTCCGTCATGAAACTGAGCGACACCGACATCTAGAGTGGTGGGCATGTAACATGCCGAACTGTGATCACAAGTGCTTCCGAAAGAACAATTTTGTGCAACATTTGTTTCGAGAGCATAAGTTCCCCGACCCTACGGCGAAGAAGAACAGGGGATCCGCAGCTAGTGGTAGTGCCAACGCTGCTGCATATGAAAGAGAGATCGCCGAATTGTGGGAGAAGGTAGAAGAGTGCCATTTTGAGACCCAGAAGAAGCCCGAGGAAGAGCCTTGCCGATTCTGCGGCAATGTTTGCAAGGACTGGAGGAAGTTGATGGTGCATCTAGCGCGACACATGGAGCGTATTGCACTACCTGTCTTACGTCTTGCCGAAGAGCACGCCTCGTCAACGAACAGAACGATGAATATATATGAAAGTACGACCGCGCCAGCACCCTCTATATCAGTATATAGCTCAGCTGAACCGAATCTAAATCTGAACACGAATGTTATGACCGGCCTCGGCGAACCCAACATGTCTGACAACATCAGCAGCCCCATTCAACCAATGATAATGTCTTACGATCCTCAACAGGGATCCCACATGTTATCGCCCACAATGAGCATGGACATGTCTCCATCAGGCACAACATATCCACCGGCATCACCTTCATCCTACCTGCAACCCCACTATACACCAGTCCACCGAAACTCAATGTCCTACCCCCCAGCACCCAACGCGAACGCGATGGCAATCGGACAATCAACCACCATATCAACCGCTAGCAGCAGCAACGTCGGCCCAGCCATCTACCAGCAACAACAGCTACACATCGCAACAATAGGCCTCGACGCACAAGAACCACTCTACCAGTCTCCGCAAGATACATGTTTCAATCCGGACGACTATCTACCTGCATCAACTACATCTGCCAGTATCGCCGGCTACACATCAGCGCCAATGGTCAATTACACGATGACAACATCACCGGAAACAGTATCAAACGGCCTGATGGCGGGCAACAATAATGCAGCGTACATGTCGAGAACAGCAGCGATGACGGCGGCGCAGATGCAGGATAATGGTCATACGTATCCGCCGACTACATATCATTATCAATAATGTGACTTGATGCTAGGATTGTGATGTGTGTTATGTCTTATGTCTGATACCCTTGGGTCATTGTCTTGTCATCTCACTCTTATTATTTACTGCTTCTTTTTGGCCCTGGCTACTCTATTCTAGGTTGGGGCTTTTCTTTGGCTATTTTATCGAGCGTCGCATTGTTTTGTTTTCGTCGGTGCATAAAACTATACAATTATATGATAAACATTGTTATGATGAGAGATCCTTGACAAATAATCTACTTGGTTATACTGTACGTAAGAGAATGCCAAATTTGAGGTATTATATGTTATTTATCCCTGTTCATCGATATAGTTGTAAATACCTATGTACTTATCCTGCACCAACTTACCAATTTGTACATCATGTCTCGCTCCCGTCGTCCAACGCATCCCCACAAACTGAGTCCGATTCACCCGTTATACACCTATATGCAGTGGTCGACCCCTATTTAACAACCACAACGCGCCTACTCTTATGCCTTCTTCCCTTCTATTACCACTTGATCTTCCGTTGGAATCGACTCGCTTGGGTCATACAGGTCTACCTGACGCATTGGCCCCTTGAACCAGCGATGAGCCCAAAGGACCCACGATCCCAGTGTAGCAACCAGTACTATTCCTACTGCCACCGGGGTGTAGTTGAGCGTTTGTTGAGTGACCGGATTTGCAGTAGGGAGGCAAAACACAACAGTGATGAAAAGAACCTGAAAACATCGTTAACAAACGTAAAAACTACCCATAAGAGGCAGGCAGATTTTAGGCAAACCCACCCAAAGACATGATATTAGACCAATAGACCAGGAAAACTTTCCCAGGCTAAAAGGACCCTTTGCAAAGTTGGACGGCCAGATAACAGCAATCAGAATAGGCACTGCATAACTTAGATACAATCCAATTGTAGCGATACTGGTTGCTGCCGAAAAAGCAACCGAGCTACCTAGCGACGGCAGGGCAAGGCAAAAGGCTAAAAACGCGGCCAGCCATACCGTCCTAATAGGGCTTTTGAATCGTTTATCAACATGATCAAAGAATCGCGGCAAGGCTCCATCGCGAGAAAATGCAAACATCATGCGGCTGTTGCTTGTAAGGCTAAAGAGGCCGCAGTGCCAGACACAGAGAATGATGATGCTTATCAGACCGAGGGCGCCGGATTCGCCGAAAACGTCAACGCATATCTTGAAAACAGGTTGACCGTAGTTTTGGGTTGGATCTACCGTAGCAGCGAAATCCTGAATTGAGAAGAGAAGGCAAAGTAGGAGGAAGAATCCAAAGATAGCAGAGACGCCGATAGACATGAGAACGCCAATGGGGGCGTTCCAATCAGCGCGGTGTGTTTCTTCGGACAGATGAGCAGAAGCGTCAAATCCTGTAGTAAATTAAGCAAAACAAGTCAGTCTTTATTTTTTAACTGATAGGTAGGTATATAGGTAGAGGAAATCATACCCGTGATTGTATATTGACTGAGGAGAATGCCGCAGATGGCAACATACGCCGGCGATGCTCTTACCGACCAGCCCGGGTCCCCGGTTCCCTGATAAACAGTCAAAAAAAATTCATGCTCCTTATATTACTTTAAAAGATGACACTTACATCATAGAAGTGTTGGAAAACATCGGACCCAGTTTGATGTGTGGGAGCCTTTGCGACAATTGCAATCGCCAGACTAGCCACGCCTAGGCTATGGAGTATGATCGATGTGACATTGAGATACCGTAGCACATGGACCCCAAAAGTATTCACAAGCGCATGACTGACTAGAATGGCTGCGTATATGCCGATTGTTTTACCTGCTGTAGGCTCAAAGTCCGTTTTGATTGTCGCCGCTGTCGCAATGAGGCCTGCGCATCCGAAACTGATTCCGGTGGTAACTGCAAACTAGAAAGATTTAACCAAAATTAATAAATCTGACCATTTCGAAAGCAGTCAGTTTTTTAGAAAATACCTGTCCGACGAAATTGAACCATCCTGTCAACCAGGAGAAAAAGGCGCTATACTTATGGGGAGCGAGTGTCGCAGCCCAGAAATATGGTCCCCCACTAGTGGGAATCGCAGATACAATCTCCGCCATACTTAATCCGACAAAAAAGGTCATAAATGAAACGATGATCCAACCGTACGCCATGACGCTCGGACCTCCGGTGGTGAGTCCATAACTGTCGATTCAGTTAGCAAAAGTCTGGATGGTAGGCAGGCGAGGAGGGTTGGTTTTCACCTGAAAAGCGTCGTGATACCGGTGATAACACTCTGGATTTGAAAATATTAGTATAACCATTCTTATTTCCACAAGTTGGAGGGAGCTTTTCGTCTTACAATGATGGAAAACGACACACCAAAATTGTGCATCAGCTTCCAGTCACGCCTCAGTTCCTGCTTGTATCCAAGCTGAGCCAAACGGCTCTCATCGCGAATATCAACCGCCGTTTTTGCTTCCGACATTGTCGTAATGGATAAAATAATTCTTGCAAGCGGAATCTGAACATTGTCTGGGGAAGGGCAGGACCTGATTATTATTAAATATTAATAACACTGTCAGGTAGGCAATGCCACGACGCGACTGGGTGATAAGACCACTCACTGACTTAGGCTTTCTGAGATAGCTTATCAAAGCCCCAGTTGTCAGACTAGCCAAACATGTGGATTTATTCCAGCCATCACGCGCCCAGTAGCAGTGGACTATGCCCAGTTAAGCGCTGAGCGTATATTCTTACCTATATAGGCCTTATCAGTAGGGGAAACGATGCGATGGGTCGGATGAGGTGACACCATGCCCGAAGTAGTTATACAGGCCGTTGATGCCATAAAATACTTCATACTTTAAGTGGCGATATCATGGTAATAGTACAAGTATCTTATACTTAAAGTTAGATTTTCAGCTCTTTTACTCGTACTATGCTACCACCACGCATACAAAAATTAATTACGTCTATAATTGAAACCTTGGTAAGACTCTGTACTATGGCTAGACTGGTTTATATTAGTACCTAGGTATACTCTAGATAAGCAGTGAATAATTATCCCCTAGTTCACCTCTTAAATGTGCATCTTCAAATGATATCATCGCTCCCAAAAGTATTTAGTGCTTCAGGTGAGCCGGAGCTCCCAGCTTCCCAAGCAGTAATACGTCGCCAATTTCGCTGCAGTGGTTGTGGTGTTGAAGGACATAGAATTAATCGATGTCCTAATCGTACTATGGTGGTGCAGCCGACTAGACCAAAAAGCTGCGCACATACTAGATGATCTAGTATGGTATGATATAGCCTGCAAAGCTGGATCACATGGAACGCAGAGCGAGTGGGACATTGTCCCAACATACTACTAATGAATCTTTTGTATATAATTCGTATATGGCTTTGAAATTGTGATTTGAAATCAATATTGTGCACGCGTTTGGGAAAAAATGACGATTTGATATGGGTGACGACTCGCTTGTGAATTATGTTAGTAGGTACATGTTAACTAGATAATCCGGATATCCCAACAAGACAGAGAGATCGACTACATCAATCCCTATAGCCTACTTTAACTAGGGCATAGTTATATGCAGGATATTTGGGCCCTCAGTTTTCAGCCCAATATTTACCCCTAGAGCTCCTAACGGCCATGTTTGCGCTCTTAGTGAAAGCTAGTAAATCCTCTATACTCTTGCGATTGAAAATGAGCAATACTGATGATTCAGGATAATGGGTATCTCTGGATTTAGTAAGTGTAGTTAAAAGTTAATTGAAAACGCCCATACCAGAATAGGAAGTCAGAAGATAATCTCGACGCAAGATTTACGCAAACTGTTCCATTATATGTTAGGTTGTATGTGATCGATTCGCTATGAAACGCTGTGATATATAAGTATAATTATCCTCTCGTTGTCTGAATTGTTCACTTCGGCACAACCTCATTGATCGGAGTCTAGTTTAGCTCGCCACCATTGTTTATCATGGCTAAAGGAGACGAGACACAAGACATAATCAGAAACTGGATAATATGTGGAGTCAGCATTTTGGGTCTAATCAGTGCGTTCATTGCCGCACGAGGTTACGTGAGTTCAATAAAGAAATATCGCGCCGAACAAGATATTGGTTTCATTTGCTGCAACCAGAGGCGCATGGGATACTTCCAGTCGAAGGTGCCGTCATATATGTGGCCAAATTCTCAAGCCACTGTATTATCAGTTCCGACAATGACCGGCCTTTTGAGGGCCGGAGAGGGCAATGTGTTCACATCCGCTCTTGTTGATGAGCTTTCCGACAACTTAAGTGACGATGTCTGCTGGAAGCAGATTTACGAAAATTTTTTCCGCCAATTAGCGTGGGATGGACACTCAGACCCGCGTGTAGCCACAATTATGAGAAACGCTTCTTCTGATGTTTGGAAAAAAATGCGGCTTTCCTCTGGAGATATGCATACCTTTGATGTCGAGGCCCAGAGTTGCTGCAGGCGGATTCTGAGGCAATACTTCAGGTGGGAACGACGCAGATATACTCTGGGGGAGCAATATACTCCTTACAATCGGTACCATGACCGTCGCCTCATGTATCGTATCATTTCAGGCCACTCCCCTCCTTTGGTGAGATGTGTGATTCCTCTGAGACAGATCGGAGCCGCGAGCCCATTTAGCCCATTGACCGGTGATCATTCTATCTGGCAACGCAACTTACGTCCGATATGGATCTATGACGGTCACCCATGTATTCCTGTACCTATGCAGCAACTAGCCGGATTTTGCCTTGTTTTCGGTATCAATCTCCATCAGGATAACCACACGCTGTCCGGGGCTGGTGCATTCGGTCTTAGAATTACTATATCACCTCACAATGAGTTTAACAGAATTCATCTAACACAAGCAAGGCGGCCGTCTAAACAGCAACCGGCTAAGGGGAACGGATACTCCGTTCTGTTCGCCAAACTGTTGGCGTGTGGGTGCCTACCTTTCGCACAGACATCGTCTTGGACTAAAAGCATCAAGTTGAATTTGCCAGTTCTGGAAGGTATCAGAATGGGGCGATGTATTCTTGATGTGGCCGACCCGATGCCCGAAACTACTTCGAAATCATATCTTGCAGCTCTCCCTGGCCAAACGAATGATGATTTCTTCTACAGCTGTACAGCCATTACGGAATATGGACACTTTGGTTCCATTCTAGATCGCAATGGGAATGATTTGGGGGTTCCAGGTGATTTCACGTGGGCGAAAGCCGTGGCAGGAATCGCATTCGGCGGTTTCGTGCCGCAAACTACCCGCATTCTCGCTGAGGCCGTCCGCCTTACGGCCCAGGGGGTGGATGTGATTAACTCAAGACATTCGTTGATGAACGAAGTAGAAATCTTCATCAATACGGTGCATTCGTGGGACCCGCAACTGGAACTGTTTGGACCGTTTATATCGAGGCGCCTTGATGCACAAATTGATCCAGTCAATGCTTCTTACATCCTGCCCTGCGACATTCCTACAGCAGCAGCGATATTTGGGCGCTATATGACCTTGATTGAACGCCTCGCGGCAATAGTGCTGGAGCAGGCCCGCACCAGCGGTAGTGAAATCCAGAACCAAATATACGTAAAGCTTTGCAATATGTTGCAAAATTCTTATGAAGCTGCAGTGGAGAGATCATATCCCAATGTCATACCGCATGGCATCAAAGCGGAATGCAGAAATGTGGAGGATTTGGTTGACGGCTTGAGAGTGATACGGGAAAAGAACAAAGTTACAATCACAGACACAGACTGCGCCTATGTTGCACGGATTCTTATTGTTGTTTGGACCTATCAAGTCAATCTTATTCAATGGCCTTACGAAGCTCAGCCACCCAATGGCTTCGAGACGGAAGCTCAACCAGCAGTAACACTGCTACCGCCTGAGGACCAACTTGGGGCTCTGGGTCTCTGTGAATAAGTCGCAACTGCTAAGAAAAAAGCACTGTTCAACACATATTACAAACCCCGTTCACCAATAGTGAGATGTTAGCAGAATTGATTAACCCGGGACATTTCCGGAATGCCAGCGTTACAATTGAAAAGATGTAGGATAGGCTACATCCTGGCCAGCCCGGTAAGTTATGCAGCCGGACGCAGGGGATATGCTCTAACAAAATTTTTAAGAATGTAAAGAAAATCATGACAAACCCTGAGTTCAGAGGTTCGTCTGCTTCCTATATATCGGATGAGCAGGATAAGTAGAGCGCATTATGGAAGTGACTACAGTCAACGTATCTACGCAGCCACTGAATAGGAGCTTATATTGTTGTGAATAGAGGCTCGATCAAATAGACAATTGAGCTTCGCATACGGAATTTATTCTGTGTTGAATTAGTTTGATTGGAGATCAACCTGATATTTATCTTGTATATAAAAATTTTTCTTATATCACTACGTAGTACATGTACTAGTAGCGTACTACTCTAATATGCGCGAACGATACAAGCTGTATCTACAAGCTATCTAAATATATAATCATACTAGTTAGTAAGCTAATTAATGCTTTTCTTTAAAAGCTTATAAAAATCTTAGTATAGTAATAGATCCCAAAGCAAGCCCTGGATAAGCCCTAAAATGACCATCCGTTCTAGCTCATGATTTGGCTTACAAAGTGACTTGTAAATTAGCGTATGAATAGGCTTATAGAATAGTATTACAATTAGCTCCTTAATAGGATAGAATTGCAAATATTCATATTTGATATGCGCTTTATTATAATAAGTAATTAGCTAATTACATACACGGCCCCCCGCAGCGTCTTGTCTTGTATGCGGACCCGGGGCTTTACAGCTTGCCTTGGGGGGATCCGAGTAGACCACCGCCCAACACACCTGCTTCAAGTTTAACTACAAAAGGCCGCAGCGCGTGGCTCATCTTTGACATACCTGCTCAGATGTGTGCTGCTGTATGTCGGGCTCTTCTTCTCGTTGCGTGCGCCGGGGTCGTATTAATCGCGTCTGTCATGGATCCAGCCCAGGGGTCTGCCCTGGGGGCGAGTGCTCCGGATCATGCCAAGGCGATGAGAATCAATGCCTAACGCTAAAGGATCTGCCGTGAGCCTTTATCGTTTTCAGGCGGGGGTGTCCTTGATGTCATTGCACCTGACGAAGTCATTATTGCGAAAGTCTCTGCTGATGCGTTCTTTCTTGGGTTCATATCAATCCAAGACAATCAAGCTCCACGATTACGATCTTATGAATAATGCGAAAGTCTCCCTTTTAGCGGAGCAAGTGACGTTATGGTTTCAACATAAACTCGCTGCAGGCATCTGGACAACCGAGTTTTATATCTACGATCAGCGATCAAGTGACGGGTGAGCAGAATAAAAGTCCTAGATAGCTGTGCATTGATAATCAACATAGAATGGAAATGTTCCATTGACTTGTTCCATGAATGGAACAATAGCACGTAGACTCTAGGACACCCCAATGACTTAGGCAATGCTGCTGATTTCGCGTGGGTGGCATGGAACGATAATCAGCCCATATGGAGCATTAATGTCACTGCAATATGAGCAGGCGAGATAAAGGCGCCTCCAATTTCGACATAGTTGGCAACGGTTTCTACTTAACAACAGTCACTTGTTTGGCTGCAGAAGCTCTTAGACTAGTACTTTACAGGGATTGACACTACTTAAAATCTACTAAAGATAATATATATTGTTATCTATGTAGTGTGTGAGACGCTGCCTGCTTGACTTTATCTTTGGCCTTGGTAACGGCACATTCTGGATTCTGGGTACTTATATGCCATATCAGCGGGATAATACTATTACTATGTGTACTATATGTGTACTATAATAGTCATAGAAGACAACTCCACGGACTCCAGCCATGAATACAGATTTGGTTCTTGGTGGGCGCAACTGAGGGTATTGATTCTTGGCTACGAGACCTCTCAGGTAGGATTCATGAATGAGTCGTCACCTCTGCCAATCCTTGACCTTTCATCGCTTGAGGTGTCGTTATAGACCCTTTATCGACGATTATCACACGCTCTTTAGTTAATTTATATCAATTTGGTTGCCCCTCATTATATGAATAACAAGCTCAGTGGCTCTTTGTCCACGTCTCCTTGTCCTCATGCAATGCAATCAGCTGCCCTCTAAACCCGCCACAACCCTTGCTGAAAGCGCTGGGTCAAACAAGGCCAGCTGAACTGTACGGTGATCCCCAGTATCATTGTTGCCTTCAAGAAGCTATTGGACGGAATAAGGACCCGGAAAGCCTTTAGCCGAGTGAGTCAAATCAAATCGTCTCTTCAAAATAGGTGATAACCTAACATCCTGTGATCAGTGTTCAGTGGAATAGAATCTTATCCTACCCAAGCTCCTGAGCTACAGATTCATTATTCTCTTCCGTGAGATTTATGTAATTTTTCCAATTTACGGAAACGGCGCGATTACAGTCCTTAAACGTGGTACCTATTCCAACACATCCGTCAATTGCGCCGGGGGGGGGCGATCAATTACTGAACGAAGTCATCACAGAGCATTGTACAACATCACGGAACTGTATCTTTGGGAGATGGAACAATCGAGATAAAAACATGGTATCAGGAATTCGACAGTTCTAGACTATGTATAGAAATGATGTCAAAACATAATATTCGCTTCATGACACGCTTAGTACGTAAAGAAATGCTCTGATGAGTATCATAGATGAGACGTTGGAATTAGCTATTTTCCAATAAGCTTATGTTCAATTAAGCTATTTGATGGCTCTGTTTTTCCGGGGACCCCAATGTTCAATTAGCTCGGATTCGTTGGTCTCCCGCTATCTCGCGCTATCATCGGTACGAAGCCCACGGGCCCTAAGTTAGCAGCGAACTTTTGCTTAGAATTCGTTTTCGGCGAACAGATATCATTAGCCAAGTTCGCTATTGTCACGGCCCCGTTGGCGGGGGTATTCGCCTTCGTTACCGTTGCACTAAAAAGACTAGAATATTGAGTACGGGTGGGCCTCCCGTCCAATCGTACTAAGTACCATCCTCACACGTGATTGGCCGTCATAGCTATCTCCATTATGAAAGCCCTTTTCACACAATTCTGTCTTGGAATTGTTCTGGTCTTATGAAGCCACTGCATTCAGTAAATTCTTGCCTCATCTTTGGATAATACACACTTCGGACCAAATGGACAATAGGCGTACCATGCCTAAGTTAATTGACTTCTCGATCCCATCGGCCAGTCAGAATGATATCACCAGAACAGCTAGAACAGAGGATCCAGTCTCAGCCTCTACTATAAAGGATGCATCCTCCTCCATCAGATATTTTATTGCGATCCGTCGAATGCCATCTTAGTGTCTCATTGCTTAGCTCAGGCAAATAAACTTGATACGTCCACGATTTGCTTTTACTAGTCTTTGATTAGTTTGAATATGGCGTCCGCAGCAAACTCCACTACTTCAGGGGATCCAAACTTCGACACCATCACCTTTACAGTGATTACACAAGTTTTGCCGTAAGAAGAAAAGACGCTTATTCTGCCCAATTGCGCAGTTGAGCTGACTGATCGATGTAGCTTGTTAGCCCTGTTTGGTCAGGATTTGACCAATGAATACATAAGTCTGATTATTAGTTACTATGACTATATTCTCTTTGCAGTTGGCCCTTTGGGAGTCGGGTGGGCCGTCATTGCTTCAGTAAGGGCACTGGGCCCTAAGTGGTTACAGGGCAGGATTGGGAAGTTTAGTGAGCGCGACGCTCTCGTCGAGCGCGACCTCATGCCATCAACTTCAGAGAAAGTCTGTGAGCTTTGGGACGGTGAGAAAGTTGTCAGAGAAATAAGGAAAGGGAAGATACAGGAGTTTTTGCTGCTTAATGGTGAAATTTGGAAACCAGACGATGGTAGAACGGAGCATTTTGACACAGGTAAGTATTTGCAATCGTTGAGACTCAAGTGAGGAGATTTTGAACTAACACCTCCTAGATCCAGCAAGGAGGTTGAATTCCGATTACGAAGCAGAGAAGCAGATCAAAACGATTTCGTCTGAATTATCAAATTCGAATGGAAAAGATGAAAACTCAAAAGACAACACAGCGAAAAAGCAACATCGTCCTCCGAATCTGACACTCAACCTTTTACCGGGGAACAGGGAAAGGTATTCCATTTTAGCTACGGTTATAGCGTCATTCTTACAATCGGGTTTTCTGGCACTGATGGTAACGTTGAAGTATGACTCATTCTTGTCTCATCATTTTCCGATACCGACCTACACGTTCGTCTTCGGACTCGTTGGCACTGTCCTCCTCTCCCTAGGCTTAATTCTTACAGCATATGGTCTGAATTGTGCAAGTACGAAGGTCGTTTGGAAGAGGCTGCCAAACAATCTTTCTCAGGCATATATTCTATGGGTGCAACGGGGATTGGAAGATGAGAACGGAGGCAAATATTCATCATATATCCTCGTTCAGGCTATAAGACGAGATTTTGGAATCCCATTACCGAAAATCTTTCACGAGGAATTTATCGAATGGATTTCTGTCTACTGTTGCTGTCACCTGCATAATAGCAGGGTATGTCCTACAAGTCATCGGCATCTCCGGCATGCATTATCCAGCACAGATCACTCTTTTTGCTATAACCCTAATCATGACAGGCATCAGAGTAATGCTTCGACCAGCTCCTCGACCTCTTACTCAGAGGCAAACTCATCCGCTCCACGAGATGGATTGGCTAGCGGTTACTCAGCTCCTTCGCCCAAATGATCTCATTAATCCAGAGAACGGTAATGGACAAGCACCGGCATGGACTGTCAATGGAGGTCAGAATTGGGAGTCTCCACAGGAAATTTCAACAAGAATCCCGAAGGAACCATCCTCTAACTCGAAAGACCTTATCTACCTACGTAACAAAATTGGGCGGGAATGCCGCTGGCGCAGTCCAGGAAGGGAGGAAGCAATTGTCGCAGCTAAAATCATCGTAATACTTGCACAGGAGTTGGTTTCACGGGATTGTCGCAGCGTGACGTGTTCTATACCAGTCGACCTGGGGCCTAATCTAAGAGCGGAGAACTTTACTTTTTCAGTTACGGAAAATAACGCGGGTGTTTGGGAAGTGAACAAGTGGAATCTTGTATCTGCGTTATCGCTTTGGATCTTCTACGACCAGGAGAATGACCGCGAACTAATACGGGACAAGGATGAGATGTCGATATTCTTCCTTGGCTCCGCAGATATATCGCATGAACTTGATACATACGATCCGGATCGCAGGTTTGCGAGGCTTCGGAAAGTTAGGATTGCTGAAAATGAAGAAGGCAGAAGATCCTATGAGAAAGGACCGCTGCCAGTGAATGTGAAAAGGAATATGATTGCGGGCTTTCAGAATGAGTTTGCCCTGGATCCACCGAGCTCCTACTACAACCGTCACAGAGCGACTGTTCAACTCGATATTGATTCTAGGCACGGCGTTGACGTAGGTTTCGAGGACACTACGCGCACCGTTAACGGACCCGATGAGAGAGACGCCGCGGAGAATGGAAGAAGCCTCTCATCTATTATATTTAGAAAACCCAAGCCGAAGACACCTGAAAGGGAGAAGAAGTACGCACCGGCCATTGTTGAGACGATGAATATCGCAAAGCTATATGCGCGCCACCTTGTTTCGGCCTTCATGTGGGCCGCTGCGCGCCACTTTGATGACTTGGAAACACCGATTCATGACCAGAAACCTAGGTTGCGTAAAGTGGCAGCACAGATCGCCACTCTTGGATTGTTAGATGAAGAGGACGCACTCTTGATGATTCTTCCACCTATAATCGAGAGAATGCGACAAAGGAGGAAAGGCGTGCGACAGGCGAGTGGTGTCTAGTGCTACGACCAAAACAAGCACTTCATGATTCCAGAAGGATTTAACTTAATTAAACTGAATAACATTAAATCGCAGCTTGCCTTATATAAGCTCCCCGAATAGCACTTAAACAACATAAAACGTGAAAATTTTTGCAATTGATTCGTGAAGTAAGCTGAAGAAAAGAGATGAGGACTAGCTAAACTTCAGGGGGACTTTGATATGCCAATCTTACCGTATGTGTCTGCCACCAGGAGAAGTAGCTAAAGTCGACTTCAATGGCAACACACGTTTTCTGCATGAGTATGAGACAGGCTGAAGTAGAATCTTTGCTTTGGCATTGCTTCCACATTTTGCGAAGGTTCTGCTTGATCAATGGTTATTTTCGTCGTGTCAATTTCTCTCTTTCCATTTATCTCTTTCTGCCACTCCCAAGTGGAGACCCAATGTTGGACTAAGACATGATTTTTGAAACACTAGTGCGCTTCTGCCTAATGATTTTCGATCACATATTCTGTCAAGAAGCATCCCGCCAGGTTAAATCGAACTTGCAATTTGAGCATGTAATGCTGCTTCGATAACCCTAGCGCCCTAAATATATTGACAACTCCTGGACCAATCACAGTGAGTAAGGACGTTTGCATTTTTAGTACTAATGATATTATCTTTAGAAGAAACATATCAACATAAGAAATGTAGTGAGGTATCGGTAAATAGCAAAATCACAGACAGCCTTGGAACTTTTCTAAACATAAAAAAAAATGAAACATGAATGATAGTCTCCCTTCCAACTTATTGTCACTTAACCTTCCACCTCGACCTTCCTCTTCACAATCTTCCTCGCCAATCCAAACGCCGAAGCCCAAGTCATCGACTTCCTCAAATGTCCACCCTTATTATTACTACCGCCAGAACGCGGCTCTTCACCCGCAACACTTCCCTCAGTAGCACTCGCAGCAACAGCAGATGACGAAGCAGCAACGCCCGCATGATAAGAAGCCATCATCCGCTGCGCCGTTACGCTGTTCGATTGCACAAGAGCGGCCATTTGGCCCATCATTGTGGGGTGCTCGATTAGATCGTCTAGTCGGACTTTGAAGTCTTCTTGTTCGAGGAGCCAGGATACTTGGGCTAGACCGATGAGGTCGCCACCGAGGTTGAAGAAGGATGAGTCTGGTTTGATTGGTGGGGGGATATTATCGTCTCCGTTGTTTGTGGCGCTGGTGGCGCTGGTGTCGCCGAGGACTTGTTCCCAGGCACGACGGAGGACGTCTGATAGAACTAGGATCTCGGCTCGAGTGAGACCTGCTAGGTGTGAGGATGTTATGGAGTTGTCTTCCACTTGTTGCTTCTGAGTCTCTGTGAGAACATGTCGGGTATCAATGTTCCTGTTATCTCGTACGGGTAGAGCAGAAAGTGAGCTAGGCGATGGAAGTGCCATGTCCGGGTTCGCAGTAAAGCTTTCCGCTGTATCACAGAGAATATCCAAGACTCTTTGAGCAAGTGACAAGGTGACATGTTCATCAACAGAGAAAGACAGAACGATCTCGACACGATCTCGGTCCAGTGACTTTGAATTGACCGAGAAATCAGACATCTCTTCATCGCTACCGACGGCCTTGACTGTATAGATATTTTCTCCGAGCTGGATCTCATTTGACGAGTTGGCAGCATCATGTTGCAGCACCGTGCTAAAATGTGTTGATCGAGGCCACGCAGTGCATTTGTGTATAATTTGTCGGAATCCAAGTGCTTCATATGGCATGTTGGCGACTTGTTGATCTTGAATGTATCGCAGTAAATCGAGCACAGTCCATTTCTCGCCAAACACAACGCGGACTGGCACGATGTTCATGCATGGGCCAACCATGGATTCAACACCTGTAATAGCTGCGGTGTTTCGGCCGCTGATCGTGTGTCCGAACACAATATCTGCGCTTCCCGTGATTCGTGCTAGAGTCAAGGCCCAGGCGGCTTTGATGACTGTGGCGGTGGTGATGTTTCCATGAGCCATAGATGGAACCCGTATAGTCTTGCGTAAAAGTTCGTTGCTAGCTCTAAGTCTCTTGTATCCGAGACTTTCTGGGCGGTTGACTATTTCAGTCATTCTTGAGCCGCTTAGGAGCGTCCTCCAGTGTTGATAATGGTCTGCTGTCACTATTCTCGCCGACTCACGGACAAAGTTGGCGAAAGATGCAGGTGAAGGAATGGGGCCACCTTCGTAACCTGCTTTGATGGCGGATAGGATTCTCGGAAGTGACACACCATCATATTGTGCGTGAGAAAGTCGAAGAATAATACGATGTCTGTCCGTATTCTTCTCCCGCACAATAACAAACTGCACAAATGGCTCGCCCTGTTTGACTCCTTCGGTAATATCACGTTGTTGCAGAACAGAAGTGAACTCATCAAGGCTTTCATCTGTCTCATAGACAGAGAACTCCGGTCGAACCTTGCGGAGTATGACCTGCAAAAAGCGGCCCTTGGAAGCGACAAAGACCGTTCGTAGAATATCAAATGCATGGACCACACGGAAGCAACTTTGCTTGAGACGTCGGAAATCAAGAGACCCGCGACCATCGAGGCAGAAGAAATTCAGCATCCAGCGTGACTCCAGAAGTGCACCCGTGATTGAAAGGGCCTGGAAGTCGGTGACGGGGAGAATATCGACTATACCACCTTTGAACACGCCTACACGAGGACAAATGTATTTCTGGAGGAATGCCTCGTCGATATTAGCCGCTTTGATAAGAGCAAACCTTTCATAGAAACCAGGTTTTGTAGATGCGAAAGAAGATTGTTGTCCTCTCAAAATATTCATGTTGTTGATCTCGTCCTCGACATAGCTCTTCTCGCTCGCAGTTTGTGCTACGCTTGCCATATCCTTGAATACAGGGTTACGGAAAACATCCGCGACAGTCAATATCAACCCTTCATCACGCGCATCACCCACCAGCGCCATGGCTGTGATACTGTCTCCTCCTAGATCAAAGAAGCTATCATCTTTGGTAATGGAATCCAAAGGCAATCCAAGCTTGTCGCTCCAAAGACGTAGAAGCTTTTCTTCAATGTCGGCTTGTATACCGCGTTCATGGATCTGAGCAGCGACTGGGATCGCCGAATCCCCGATATCTTCCCTGTAGATGTCGTCTGATATACTTGAAATGGCATCAGACTCGGATTGGGGAAGCGCTAGGACATCATGCTCCGTAGCATTTGAAAGATTTCGCCTCAATGAACCCGGGCGATTTAAATTGAACATTTGTTGCACGATCATGCGAACCCTCTCGTCGATGAGGTTTTGGAGACTGGGATATTTCTCCATAATTTCATGGAGTTCATCTTGGCGCTGAAGAGATGTCTGGCCGGCATTGATGGGTTTTGTGTCGACTATATCAACAGTCTTGCCAGAGTCGTGCTTGCTGAGTCTAGATATAGTCTCTGTGGGTTCTCGAGCGAAAGCGTGAAGAATGTTCGCTAGTGTTTTTGAGATATCGGAAGCATGTTCGCTTGAGAACTTGTCTGTCCAGTACCGGAAAACGATACCTTCTTGATTTCGGCCAGTCTCGATATTAAGAGTAATAGAATACTGTACTCGTTAGTGGTTTTTTTTTTTCTTCCGAATAGAATCTTACACAGAACTTACCTCGCTTGGGTCGTGCGCTTCTTGGGTTGTAAACACAAGAGAACCCTCATCTGCAGCTTCAGATGAAGAGTGATTCTGAATTGACAACGCTGTGTTGAAAATCTGCTTTCCTTGCAGACCTAATTCGTGCTGTACCTGTGCCAACGAGCACCGCTGATGAGGAATGGCGCGTACATAGTCGTCTTGAACTACGCTCGGGATCTCTGCTAGGAGCTGCGACGGAGAAAGTCGAACCCTACAGCAGAGCATGTTGATGAAAACTCCGATTGTTTCTTGTATTCCAGCAATCGGTGCATCTCGTCCAGCTGATAGATAGCCGAAGCAGACATCGTCAGAGCCGGTATATTTCTGAAGGACCAAAGCCCATGCTGCCTGGATTACATTTGCCAGTGTCACTCCTGTTCTTTCGCAATAGCGTTGTACATCCTGCCAATGATCGAAGTTAAGCTGGAGTGAAGCAAGACGGCGTTGATTGCTGAATGTCGACTTTAGACGTGGGAAGTAGCATGCTTGGACGCCTGACAAGTATCGCTTCCAATACTCAAGGCCATCTCTTGGCGATTGGCTTTTCATGTAGCGAATGTAGTCAGAATAGAGTGGCCCTCGCCCATCTGGAAGTAACCCGTCATAGGCGAGTTGGAGGTCCTGTATCAAAATTGGAGTCGAGCCTCCATCGATGACGGCATGGTTGACTTCAATCTTCATAAACACTCGACCAGAGGGAGTCGTGCAAACAGTCAATTGATGAGGGATCTTTTGTTTCCGTCTTGTGTTTCTGTCATACAAGCTCATTGACTGAAGTTGGCCGAAAACAGCAGAATCATCGCACTCGAGATGGATCACATCGCTATCAATATTCTTCAAGACTGCTTGGTCAAAGGAACCTCCTTTGTAAGTGCTGTTGACAAATACTGTTCGCAAGGCAGCATGTCGATCGACCACCTTTCGCCATGCGGTAATCAATTTCAAAGGGTCAACAGTTTGTCCTGGGTTTGTACCCGTCACTTCGAACACAACATGGAATAAATATGCCCTCGGATCACGAAGCTGGCTAAGAAGCATGCCTTCCTGCGTTGGAGAACAAGGATACACTTCTTCCACCTCTTGGTAGTGTGATATGCCTGCTTGAGGGAAGGAGGTTTTGACCAAACGTTTGAGCCCGTCGTAGGTTATTGGAAGTAATGGGTAATCGCTCAAGGTGGGCTCAGGGGTGCATCGCCTTAGTCGAACCACAATTTCTTCAAGAATCCATTTGCATTCTGACATCCAACGATTGATCTCGCTTAGGCGTTTCATTCGGCCACTGAACATGAACGCAAATTCTAGTCGGTGATGCACGACAGCTGCGGATACTTCAAAGAGCGCCAACCGCGTGGTATCACGTCCCATATCGCCAACTTCGAGTGGATCAGCCTTTTCTAGTCCCATGTCGGTGTTTTGGAGCAACGAATCGTCACGGTCTAATTGTTGCATGGATCCAAGGTAGTTGAAAAGGATCTCCATCGGCACGTCAGAGTGAGATGGAAGAGGTCGATCTTTGGAAGCAAGGAAACGTTCAGCTAGGTAAGCTTTCCCAGCTTCTTGAGAGCTTCGCCTAGTATCCTTCACCATTTTCAGAGTATCAAGTACGTCGTCTGATTTTAAATTAGTGTATGCGGTTACTACAAGTCTGTGGTCGAACATACCTGATTCAAGCGTTACCTGTAATGGCGAGATATTGGTAAACCACCCAACAGTGCGAGATAAATCGATCTTTGGATCCCATGTTTCTCTTCCGTGACCTTCATTAAACACCGTTGGTACAAACCTGTCTTTGAAAACATGCTTGAAAGAGTGAATGACTGCCGTCAAAAAAATATCCACCGGTTCAGTGCCAAAGACTTCATGGCAACTAGTCATAGTAGACGTCGTCATTCCTTCATCCAGAGTAAAGGTGCGTCGTTCGACATCACCGTAAGTGTTCGAAACATTTTCCATGCCCCAATAACCAAGGTTGGCAGGTAACACGTTGAAGGGCAATTTGTTGTCGTCGGTGCTGCGTTTGAAATGCTCTGATTGTAATTTACACCAAGATTGGAATGAAAGAGGCTTGTCGGTTGGAAGAGACCCGGTTTCGAGGATGTCTTCGAGATCCTGCATGATGATACGCCACGAGACTACATCAACAACTAGGTGATGAGCAGCGATGAACAAGTACTGCTCATTGTGAGACGTCTCAAACATGTTTGCAACGAGTATAGGGCCGTCATAGATATTCACATCTTTTTGACTGTCTCCAACTATTTTGGCTGTCTCGCTTAGCGAATCGATTTGATAATGTCGGAAGTGGAAGGAAGACTTGATATCCTAGCAGTCATGTTAGATTAGAGTTTATGTTACAGTAAAGGAAACTTACGCTAGAAATCTGTTGCTCCCACTCTCCAGAGGCGTTCAATTTGAACCGTGCTCGAAGCATTGATTGATTGGACACAATCGTTTGAAGTGCTGACTGCACTTTGTCTGCACTGATATACCGGGAAAACCGAAGAGTATAGCTCTGGTTGAACCGGCTGCTACCTTGATGGCCTTTTGCAGCAAGGAAGTACACTTGCTGGATAGGTGAAAGTCCAAAGCCCTGGTCCAATACGTCCACATGATCGTCAACCTTGAGAATGCCGGATTCCACCGTTTCGGCTAATTTGATTAGTGAAGGTGAGCGTAGTATGTCATGAAGGGTCACTTTGATGTTTTGTCGCCTGCTTCGAGATACAACAGCCATAGCTGTAATGCTATCACCACCTGAATCATATTGTCAGTCAATTTACTCAGGAAAAATCAAAATTCATAAGTAAAAGGGAGACATACCTAAGCTTAAGAATGAGCGATTGAGGTTTATCTTGTCAGCAGGCTGATTTAAAACCTGGCCCCATATATCTCTCAAAGTTGCAACAATTCCAGTCATCTCTACTGCGGCGTCACTTTCTTCTTCCACACCGACAATCTCTTGGTAGAGCTGTTCTGAAATTCCTTCGATCCAGTTCTTGACCAATTTTCTATCAAGCTTACCGGACACCAGCATCGGGATTGCGTCGACTACAGCCCAAGCCTGAGGAACCATGTAGGCTGGCAATTGTGATGCGAGGTTATTCTTGATCCGCGATAGTTCCGCAGTTTTCTCAAGGAGTTGGAATGTTTCTGAAGTGACAACTGATCGACCCGCTGTTGTATCATCGAGGGAGAGAATGGCAACAAGTCGTTTCTGAAGAGGTCCTGATTTGGGAACGGAAACTATGACATGACGGACAAGAGAATCTGCTTCTAGACGGTGCTCAATCTCTCCCAGTTCCATCCGTTGACCGTTGAGTTTCACTTGATTGTCTTTCCGTCCGATGAAGTCTATGGAGCCGTCAGGTCGATATTTGACCAAGTCGCCAGTCAGGTGAATGCGTGGACTAGCAGAAGTCCCGATTGTAAATTCTTTGGCCCATGATGGATTGTCAATAAAAGCAGCGCTTGTTTTGACAGTGTCGCCTAGGTATCCTCGCGAAAGAGTAGGTCCACCTAGTGCCAACTCGCCCACAGAGCCCATAGGGGTCAATTGGTTGTGATCTTCTGGATTAACGACCCATGTAGTGGTAGGCTGTATGCCGTAACCAATATTGTTTGGTGCATTATGGGATACGTCTGGATTGACTACCGCTACAACGGAAGCTTCAGATGGCCCATAAGCGTTGATCAAATGTACTTTGTCGGACCACTTAGCAATGACCTCTGGACTCATGGCTTCACCACCACACACCAGAACCTTGAGCGACGGAACAGATGTCGGGTCAATCAAGTTGGCAACCGAAGATGTAAGGAGGGTCCAAGTAACGTTCATCCGACGAATTGTTCCAGAAAGATCCTGCAAACGTTCTTCTTCACTGGGGACACAGACACAGCCTCCAACGGTAAGAGTGGTAAATATCTCCATAACAGCAGCATCAAAACTGAGTGAAGCGAATTGAAGAGCTCGAGATTTACTAGTCATTCGTAAAGCTCTACCAAAGGCCACAGAACTTGTGTTGAATGCTTTGTGTTCAATAATAATGCCCTTTGGCTTACCCGTGCTGCCAGATGTGAAGATTGCATAAGCAGCATGGGAGCTTCTTACACTGCTCGATTGATCTTTCCCAGATTTTCTTGAGAGAGTACTCTTGATCATGTTCTCATCAATAGAGATGGCATGCTTCACAATGCCTGCGTACTTGGCATTATATTTCGACGAGTACAGGAGGATACTGGCTCCAGTCTGCTTGACAATCTCCCTGTGCCTGTCGAGGGGGTGTGAAGGATCTAGAGGAACAATAGCTCCTCCAGCGATCAGAACTGCATACATAGACACAATGGTCCAAACTGACTTGTCCAGACACAGCGGAACAAGAACCTCGGGCTTGACACCGAGCGATTGCAAATGTGTTGCAAGACTTGATGCATACTTATTCAACTCAGCATACGTAAGATCTCCGTCCCACGCATGGACAGCTGGAGCGTCGGGTTGTTCTATACAACGTGTTTTGAACATATCATGAATGGATGCATCGACAATCTGGGGGTTGCGCTTATTCAACCAATTGATCTCTTTTCTATCCTCCGGACTCAACATATCGACAGTCGCCAGCGAATCAGTTGAAGAAGTGCCAACGGAACCAAGCTGATGGAGGATATGAGAAAGCTGGAATGAAATTCGCTCTAATTCCCAGAGAGTGATGACTTTATCATCGTAATGGAAATTCACTTCAACACTAGAGTCTAACGTTTTGCACTCTACAACGAGAGGATATGTGAAGAAGCTTCCAATGTCTCCATTTTCTTGTACTTCCCAAAGTTCATCATTACCGGCAGCTTCGGCGGTTTGGACGACAATAAGATTTCTGAATTGACAAGCAGCGGCCTGTTCGTGGCCCAATTTCTTGATGTGCTGCAGTCCGAAGTGCTGATGTGGAATCATCTCGGTGGACATTTTCTGTATCTCTAGAAGATAATCCTTGACTTTCGATTTTGAGTTGACATGAACGTAAGTGGGCACCGTAGTCAGGACTGGTCCGGCCATTTCAGTGATATCGGGGACGTCAATATTCCTGCCGGATAATGTCTCCCCAAAGCAAACATCCGGTGATTGTGTACGGTTTGACAAAACAAGTGCCCAGGCCGCTCTTATCAAAATTGGCATCGTAATGCCGAGACTCAGGAATTGTCGTGGAATATTCACTTTCTGCGTCAAAGTCTTTGATGTAGTATCCTGACTTTCTGCTTCAATCTGGCTGATGAGTGGAGGGAAGTGCGACGGCGAGGACTTGGCCAGATAGGCTTTCCAGAAGTCACCCGAATCTTGAAGATTCTTTTTCTCGAGATAGGATATGAAAGACGCGTAAGCCGGCTTTGTGGTTGGCTGGTCCTTGTTGAAATATACTTCATGAACCCTCTTGAGGAGAATGTCTAGGCCCCAGGCATCGTAAAGAGCATGGTGGATCAACCACACAAAATAAGTGACAGAAGTGTTCCTTTCCTTCACCAAGATATACCGACTTAGCATACCACTTTCGGCATTGAACACTGCTGAGACATCATCGAGCATGCTTTCCAAATTATCAGAATAATGCCACGATATTTGTTGCCGTTTCAGAACGACTTGCAAGAAATCTGACGAGGCAGTATGCGGGATGCGAGTTCGCAATATATCAAATTCATCAACCAATTGTTGCCAAGAAGCTTTGAAGCGCTCGATATCAACTTGAGGACCGAATTTGAGAATGTTGCGTGAGATATAGGCCCCTTGTTGTTGGACTGACGATGTGATCAAGCCTTCTTGAAGGGCACTGCATGGGTAGATATCAGCTATTGACTCCGGTTCAACATCGCACTGATTTGCTATCTCCTCAATAACCACGTCTTTGACGGCGGAGTTCCTCAACAAGCTGAAAGGTTGGATCGAGACTTGTGTAGTTGCTTTTGCGAGTTGGTACTTCTTGGACATTTCCTCCAGCGTGGGATGGCGGAAAACATCAATGACACTCAGCGCGATACCGCGAGACCTGGCGATGCCCACAAGTTTCATTGCAGCAAGGGAATCACCACCAAGTCTAAAGAAGCTATCGTCACTTCCAATTGATGTTCTTGGAATGGCAAGAACTTCTTCCCATAAGCCTTGAAGAGTGATTTGTCGCTCGTCAGTTGGGGCTTTTCGCTTGACGGAGCTAGACAGGGAGTACTCCTTAAGATCATCACGAGAAAGGTCTTTGATTTCGCCAAACAGCTTCCGGCGGTCGAGTTTGCCGGAAGTTGTGAACGGTATAACAGAGACGGGGAAGAAGAGTTGTGGTATCATGTAAGATGGGAGAACTTTCGCAACTGATTTCTCAAGAGAATGGACGGCATTGCGGGCCACGGAATCCATTTCTAGGAGAATCTTGTCATTGCCCTGAGCGGAGTTCGGGGTCTTGTCATTGCTGTTAGTAAGACTGAAGAACATAGCAAGCTTCTTTGGTCCGGGGTGTGCTCCAGGAGCTACCAGATCAACAGCCAACTGGACGTTTTCTGGCATGTGCTGGGTGCATTGGTACTCAATTTCACCCAGCTCGATACGTTGTCCGTTGAGTTTGATTTGCATGTCGATTCTTGCCATGTAGGTAAGCGTGCCGTCTTCATTGTACCGGACGAGGTCACCAGTGCGATACATTCTAGTACCAGGTGCAATAAGAGCCCCAAGTCTGTCGTCAGTTGCCCAGGAGGGATTTTGTATGAAAGCCTCCTTTGTCTTTTTCTCGTTGTTCAAGTATCCGCGACCAACGATATGACCTTCAATAACCAATTCACCGATGGCACCAACAGGGACAAGGCGATTGTAGTTGCGTTGATCGACAACCCAAGAACGACTACCGACGGCGTTTCCAATAACAGCAGGATCAGAGTTGACAATATGACCTGACTGATCGACCTTTTCACCGGCAGCACACACTACAGAGCACTCGCTAGGTCCATATGCTTCCACTAGGCAGACTGATTTTGACCACTTTTCGATCGCGCCAGGAGTCATCTTCTCGCCGCCCATGGCGATGACCTTCATTGTCGGGATACTCTCTGGCTTCAATGTACTTGCCACGGAAGGAGTGATGCACATCCAGTTGGCACGTAGGCGAGTGATACTACCAGCGACATCATTCATACGCTCTTCGGCATCGGGTACACAGATGCAGCCGCCCAAGATGAGAACTGTTAGTATGTCTAGAATTGATGCATCGAAAGTGTAGTTGGCGAATTGATATGACCTGGTCTCGGAGTTCATATGCAGAGCAGCGCCATGAGCCAAAGCGCCAGTGCAGAATTGACCATGTTCAAGGACTGTTCCTTTGGGCTTTCCCGTTGATCCTGAAGTGAATATGACGTATGCAGTATTTGTTGGGCTCACAGAAGTTCGTGGTGCTTTAGTGACTTGCGGGAATTGAGCTAAAGCCCTGTCATTCACTAGGATTGTGTTAGAAACTATCTTCGAGATCTTGTCGAATTGCTGGGCTGAAGATAACACAACGCGGCCATTCACATCTTCAACCAAGCTTCTCAGTCTATCCTCAGGGTGTGAAGGGTCGAGGGACACAAAAGCACCTCCCGCCTTGAGAACAGCGATTTGCGCAACGATTGCCCAAGCAGACTTTTCAAAACAAAGAGGAACAATGACTTCAGGTCCTACACCATGGCTAATAAGAACATTTGCAAGACGGTTGGCATGGGAATCGAGTTCTCGGTAAGTGAACTTTGCGTCCCAGGCCTCAACAGCTTGAGCCATAGCTGGTCGAATGCGAACTTGTTCCTCAATCATTTCATGGACGCATCGCTCCACCTTTTGAGGAGGTGTGTTGTTCCATTGGCGCACATTTTGGCAACTGAGCGATCCAACTGTGTTGATCTTACTAATTGTCTTGTCATGACTCACGCAACTTGTAATCTCGGCGACGATTTGCTCAAAAGTGTCGGCGATGTTCTTAACTTGAGCACTAGACACGTGATCCTGCCAGAAACTAAAATGAACTTCAGTGACGGATTTCATCATCTCGATATTGACCGCAATTTTGTACTCGCTGGGGTCATGAGAATCAAAGGACTTGAATGAAAGTGAGGGCGTCGAGACTTCTCCAAGGCCACTGCGTCTCTGAAAAGTGAAGGCCGTATTGAATAACGGAGTATCTGCCAGGCCGAGGGCGTGTTGCACTTCTGCAAGAGACACTGTTTGGTGTTCCATGCTCTTGATAAAATCTCTTTGGGTCTTTTTCAATGCCTTGATCAAAGGCAGATCATCTGTCAAATGAATCTTGTAAATGAGCATGTTGATGAATGCTCCGACAGCCTCTTCGATATCTTGCACTGGGACATCACGACCCGAGCTTATGTAGCCAAAACACACCTCATCAGAGCCAGTAAACGTTCTGAGCACCATGGCCCACACGAATTGGAATAATGCAGACATCGTAATTCCCATATTTTTACAAAGTTCGTGTATGGCAGTGTTGTTCCCCAAAGTGATAATTTCAGAACCAAGAGACTTCCCCTTTTTCTGGTCATTGACAAGAGATGGGAACAGACATGGCTCGGTTCCTTCGAGGTACCTTTTCCAATAAGCCACGCCCTTTTCTTTGGGTTGAGACAGTAGGTGACTGACAAAGTCACTGTATTGTGGCTGTTTTTCAGTGACTGGTGGAAGCCCCATATAAGCCCGCGATAGATCACGGAAAATAATTGGCATTGAGGTTCCGTCGGCAATAGCATTGCTGATGTCAAAGCGACAATAGACTTTTCCGTATTTCTCGGTACAGATAGACAGACGATGGAGTTGGTTTCCATTCTTGAAATTCATATCCGGGAGCGCCGCTAGCATCTTTCTAGCATTTCCTTCGGCAGCTTCAAAGATATCAACTTTGGCAGGGCAAGACTTGAGAACTACCTGATCCATAAGCGAGGCTTCGTGATTACCGTCAATGAAAGTTGTTCGAAGAGATGAATGACGGTCAACAACGCTCTGCCATGCAACAGCTAGCTTTTGAACATCCAGCTTTCCCCGCTCGGAAGGTAGATCAACCTCGAAGATAGCACGGTAAGCATATGTATTGGGATCTTTCATTTGACTGAGAAGTATTCCATGTTGCATCGATGAACAAGGATAGATGTCTTCGATATTGTCGAAAGAGGTGATTCCGGCATTCTGCAAGCTTCGTGAGATCTGATCGACTCCGTTGTAAGTAAGTGGAAGGAGCCTGAAATCAGTCAAGCTTGGTGTTGTTCTCTTTTGGGAGGAAACCTTTGAAACTTGACGGATTATATCTTTGCAGTCTCCGATCCATTGTTGTATACTTCCTTGCTTCTTCATAGACTTGTTGTACGAAATCGACATGTTCATATTTCCATTAACGATTGCAGCAGATATCTCAATCAACGAGAAGCGAGGGACGTCAGATCCAATATCGGATGTAGAGTTGACTGACTGCCCGGTACCATTGGTGAGATGCAGGAGAGTATTTGACTCTTTTGATTCCTTTTGTTGACCCAAGTAATTAAAGGTCATTTCCATAGGCCAGTGGTGACGAAACTTTTCACTTCCCTCCCATGTCAGTAGTCGCTGGGCAAAGTATGGCATTCCTTTTCCGGGTGTCCTTTGTCGGAGTGCTTTTACCCAGCTGATGCATTTATGAATATCGTTTTCATCCCCGGCGCTAAAGTCCGCTGGTAAGTGAACTGGACTCATTGTCGTAAACCAACCTACTGTTCTGGATAGATCAATGCTGGGGTCCCATGGTTCACGGCCGTGGCCCTCGTTGTAAATACATGGCATGGACTTGCGACTAGAGAACACACGACGGAACGATAGCAGCAGTGTGGCCAGCAAGACATCAACGATGTCGCAGTTGAGCGGACCGTTAATCCTCTCCAGCAAGTTATCAGTGGTTGTAGGATCGAGTTCGATTTCCTCCACCACGACCGCACCGTGAGTATTCGGTGTGTCTTTCATGCCCCAGAAATCTATCTCCGCAGCTGGAACATCGTCTAGTGGCAACAAGCTGTTATCTTTCTGTTCCTTGACATAGTCCAACTGGAGCCTGCACCACTTCTGAAACGAAACGCCTTGATCACTTGTAATCTGACGACCTTGGAGTAGATCTTCCAGATCCTGCACAATGATGCCCCATGAAATCACGTCAACAACGAGATGGTGGGCACAAATAAAAAGCTTCAATCCTGCCGTATTGTCTTCGAAGAACGTTACTGCCATAACAGGTCCATTCGTCACATTTAGCGATTTCTGGGTCTCTTCAATTTCCTCTGCAAGTTCGTCTGGGTCAAAATATTCAACGGTACGGAATCCGTAAGATGATTGAGTGTCCTGTAAGATACGCTGCTTCCAGATGCCGTTTCCGTCCCGAGAAAAGCGAGCTCGAAGCATTGAGTGCACAGAGACTAGTTTCAAGATTGCACTTTGTACTTGCTCTTTCGACACAGAGTGTGTAATATCAATCAGGATGCTTTGATTGAAAAGGTTTGGTTGACCGTTCATGCATCGGAAGTAGAGACTCTGAATAGGTGAGAGGTCAAACTCTTGATAGCTTTCCTCGGTATGGGTAGCTTTCTGAGGCAATGTAACCAGAGAAGCAAGGTGACGGATCGATTTGCAAGTGATGATATTTTCTACCGTCACGCCCAAATTCTGGCTTCGGCATCTGGACATTACGGCCATCGCGGACATACTATCACCGCCCTGTAATTATTTTGATTTAGTATACAACTTCCTCAATACAAAGCGGGCTATGAGAGATGAAACTGACCATATGAAGGAATGACCTATCTAGACTAATGTTCTCGGTGGGAAGCTTCAGAACTGAGCCCCATATATCTCTCAAAGTCGCCTCTGTTTGTGTAATAACCACGACCTTGTCTGGGGACCTAGTTTGCTCTGCTGCAGTAAGTTTCTCGAACGTACCGTCATCCATGTTCTCTATGAACTGGGTCATCAACTTCCGATCTAACTTCCCAGAAGGCAACAAGGGCAACTGCTGCAAAATCACCCAGGTGGAGGGTGTCATATAAGCCGGGACCTTTTCCCTTAGCCGGTCTTGAATGAGATGAAGCTTTTCAAAACCAAACTTATTGGTCACAATGTGCACATTGTTATCGACAGACGTTGCTGGGATATCACGCAATGAAACCACAGCAACAAGTTTCTTTGAACATCTGCCTGTTTTTGGTAGAAGGGCAATAGCATTCAAGACGTCGCTGTCTCCATTGAGGTGGTGCTCGATCTCACCAAGCTCAAGTCGTTGTCCATGGAGCTTGGCCTGACTGTCCTTTCTTCCAACATATAGCAGTTCTCCGGAGTTATCAGGTGCGTATTTGACCAGATCACCAGTCTTGTACATTCTTCGTACTTGCGGACCACCTGCCATAATACTCCATGCTGGATTAGTGATGAACACTTCCTGGGTCTTCTGTTCATTGTTGAGATACCCTCTCGCCAGCGTCGGGCCCTCAACCAGTAATTCGCCTATCGCACCGACTGGCATCAACCTATCGTGGTTTCGTGGATCTACAATCCAAGCATTTCCAACGGGCGTCCCGATATTAGATGAATCGGTGTCCAAAGTCATGCGTGGTTTTGCAGCAGCAACAATTGACGTCTCAGTAGGCCCATATCCGTTAATTAGCCGAACCTCGTTTGCCCAGATGGCAAGGTGATTCGGTGTCATTGCCTCGCCCACGAGGGCGAGATTCTGTAGACACGGGACTTCGGACGGTTTTATGGTTTGTGCCATGCTTGGTGTAAGAAGGGCAGTATTTACGTTCTTCTCGTCGATGAACTTGGCGATGCCGTTGAGTCGAGTGCTTTCATGAGGAACACATGTACATCCCCCCATGACTAGGACAGTCAGGATTTCGAGAAGACTGGCGTCAAATGTGTAAGACGCAAATTGAAGAACGCGCGAGGTGGGTGAAAAGGAGAACGCTGGTCCATTCTTGACAGCTCCAGAGCAGAAACCAGCATGTTCAACTATTTTACCCATTAGCATTAGTGAAATAGTGCCATCGCGACGAAAAACTTACTTATGCAGCCCTTTGGCTTTCCTGTGCTTCCAGAGGTAAAGATAACATATGCCGCAGTACTAGCATCATATTTTCCAAGTGATGTCATTGGTTCTGGAAGAGATGCGAGCAGGTCCATGTCAACAGCAAGAGCCTGGTTGACTACCTCTCGACATGAAGAGACATATCGAGGTGAGCAAAGTATGATCTTTGCCTCAATATCTGAAATGATTTCATGGCGTCGGGCTTTTGGATGTTGCGGGTCAATGGGGACGAACGCATAGCCAGCTTTCATAATTGCCAACATGGAGATAGCGGCAAAGGCCGACTTCTCGAAACAAATAGGTATAAACTGCTCTTTCTCGTCATCAAGGAGTTGTTTTAGGTGATGGGCTAGAGCTGTAGCATAACGGCCGAGTTGCTCATAGGTGAAAGTTCCGTCCCAAGACTCGATGGCCAAAGCATCAGGGCGCGATTGAATATTGTCGTCAATCACATCGTGAATGCATTGATCAGCCCGCGTCAAAGTCAACCGTGAGTTCCATTCCTCGATATTCGAGATGTCACTGCTACTTATGATCTCAAGACCACTCAGTTTATCTTCTTGCACTGCAGAACACAGCTTGTGTAGAGTTGTTTCGAATTGGCCCACAACTCTCTCTAACTGGGTAAGTGGAACGATATGATTGTCATACTGAATCTGAACTTCGAGATCCGACTCCCACATAAAGCAAGATACGTTCAATGGGTATGTGAAGAAGTTAGCATCCCCTGAATTTGCGCTTGTGAATTTCATAACACCCTCGACATCGTCACTCTCGCCGTGGGCGATAGAAAATAGAGTTTGAAATTCACAAGCTGACTTCGCATCTTGGCTGACCGCCTGAATATGTTGCAAGCCGGCAGACTGATATGGGATAAGTGAAGCTGCTTGAGCTTGTATTTGCTGCAAATATTGAGGCACTGTGAGATTTGAGTCTATCTGCAATCTCATGGGCACTATTGATAATGCAGGACCGATCATATCATCAATTCCCGGAACAGGAATATCACGCCCTGTCATGATCTCGCCGAAGACGATATCTTCAGAATATGAGTACATGGAAACCGTTAGAGCCCAAGCTGCTCGAATCAGAGACGGCAGGGTGACTTCAGAAGGTCGCTGTTCTGGCAAATTGAATCTGAGGTCCTGTCGAGTTTTCGGTGTTGATTTGTAGGATGCATTAGGCAGTGCCGGGAATTGAACTGCTGAAAAACCATCGAGATGCCGACCCCAGAAGTCCTTCATCTCATCACCATCTATTCCAGACACGTATTTGATGAAATGAGAGTAAGAGCAAGGGTTATGTTCAATCACCAAAGTGGTATCTTCGTAGTACCTCTGAAGCTTGTTAAAAAGCTTAGGAATACTCCAACCGTCATAGATGGCATGGTGAGCAGTCCATATGAACTGCGACCTGCCCGATTGATCCCGAGTAATGGTGTACCGAGATAGACGACCTCCATTTGTGCCAGGGACTGAACGACTTGGGGGTTGGCTAGAAGTCCATTCCAGGTCTTCTCTAACAACAACTTGAAGGAAGCCATCGTTCCTTGAATGAACAATCCGGGTTCTTAGTATACTCTCACTCTGATAAACCTTTTGCCAAGCCGCTTTGAACCTTTCGATGTCGACAGAATCTGGCAAGTCATAAATATTCTGTGTGACGTAGGATCCTGGTTGAGTGCTTGATAACGCGATCAACCCTTCTTGAATTGCACTGCAGGGCAGTATATCCTCGATCTGCTCCAGAGAGATGTCACAAATAGTAGAAACTTCATCTTTAATATCGACAACAGAAGTACCCTGGGCAAGCAATGAGAATGGCACAATTTTTTTATCAGTCTCACTGACAGTAGATGTGGAGACTGGTACCAATTTCTCTGCAATTTCAGAAAGCCTAGGCGTTTGGAAGATATCCGCAACGCTGATCGAGTATCCTTGCTTTCGGGCAGCCGTGACGAGTCTCATTGCAGATATAGAATCCCCTCCGTGTCGGAAGAATGTATCATCTGCGCTAATGTTTGAAGCGTCCACAGACAGAAGTGTTGACCATAGGTCCTGGAGAGCCTTTTCGGTGTCTGTTGAAGGTTCTCGGCCACTTCTACCGCCTAAACGATAAGATGATGCATTTCGTGAGAGTAATTCTTCTGCTGTCGTGCGAAGTAGACGTCTGTTGAGCTTGCCGGACGAGGTCATCGGGAAGAATGACACGGGTATATAGACATTGGGGACCATGTAACTTTGTATTTGGGACGAAATTGCCGATTTCACGTTCAAGGCTATTGACTGGAAAGACTGCGTCATTGGCAGGATGAAGTCCGCATCGCTTTGTGTCGGCTTCTTGCTATTACTTTCAAGACAAACGAAAGCTACCAGAGCCTTCGATGTGACTTCCCCATTGCGACGAATGATGAGGTCGACCGAGCATTGGGCATCCGAAGGTAGAGCACTTTGAATTCGATGCTCAATCTCACCAAGTTCGATTCTCTGGCCGTTCAGCTTGACTTGAGTGTCCTTTCTTCCGAGGTAAACTAGGGATCCATCGGAATTGTATCGAACCAAGTCACCGGTTTTGTACATCCTGTGTCCGGTGGGGGGGAATACATTAGTATCCCCAATTTTCTCTGCCAGCGTATACATAAAGAAGGGATTCTCGATGAAGCTCTGTTGAGTCTTCTCTGGATTATGAAGGTAGTGCCGAGCAAGAATTGGTCCTTCTATCAGCAGCTCTCCAACACAGCCGATTGGCACCAAGTTGTTGTGATCATTTGCGTCGACAACCCAAGAAACACCTCCGACAGCGCGTCCGATATTTGTTACATCACTTGATACCCCAACATCTGGATTGTGGCAGCAATTGATAGAACATTCCGTGGGACCATAGATGTTCTGGAGTCGCAACACGCTACACCATGTTTCCTTGATTTCTTTGGTAGGAGCCTCGCCACCAATAGCCAGACCTTTCAGTTTTGGAACATCTGAAGGGTTCAAAAAAGCGGCAACTGTGGCTGTCATGTCGGTGAAATTGACGTTCAGATCATTCATGGCCTTGGCGAGGTTATTCATTCGATCGTCTTCAGATGGAACGCAAACACAACCACCTCTCATCAGAGTCGTGAATATTTCTTCCAGACTGTTATCAAAAGAGTATGAAGCAAACTGAAGGAATCTCGTTGACTGGTCGACCCCTAAAGCTGCACCGTGGGCCGCAGCACTTGTCACTAGACTGCGGTGTTCAAGAACAACGCCTTTAGGCTTGCCAGTACTCCCGGAAGTGAAAATAACAAAAGCTGCGTTCACAGGAGCGGCTTCTGCTATGTCAAATGGCTCAATTTCCTCAAGCTGGGTGAAAAGAGTTTCATCAACCGGAATAGCGTAAGGCACTACATCGTCAAGAAGATGAGTCCGAGATGGTGACGAAAGAACAACCTGCGCGCCGGTCTCTAGCACACGAAGCTCCAAAGCAGCTTTTGGATGTCCAGCATCTAATGGAACACAGGCTCCGCCTGCTTTCAAAACAGCAATCATGGCGATGATTGTGTAAGCTGACTTGTCAAAGCACAATGCCACGAATGATTCTGGCATGACCCCGAAATTTGTGAGATAGTATGAAAGGCGGGTGGAAAGAGAATCAACTTGAGAGTACGTAAATTCACCGTCCCAGGCACAGATCGCAGGCGCTTCGGGATTCAGTCGCACTTGCTGTTCGAAAACCTCATGAATACGCATTTCAATTGTTTCTGGCATAGCCTTATTCCATTCAGCAATCTTTCGCCAATTGCTTGCGGGAATATGGTTCAATTGGCCCAATTGAGCTTCTGGTTGTTCGATCATGTTTTCAAGCGCACGTATAAAAGTATCTGCAATGTTCCTAGCTTGTGCCTGAGAAAGCATATCTGTCCAGAAGTCCAGGTCGATTACAGCATCCGTATCCGAGGCCTCAACGTTGATTGTTACCAAGTATTCCGTTGGGTCGTGCAAGCCTCCACATTCGGCAAACTGGATAGCGGGTTTCTGCGCAGACTCGACAGATGGAAGTCTTCGATATGACAAGCAGGTGTTGAAGAGGGCAGTACCAGAGAGATTCAATCCGTGCTGGACATCCGCCAGTGACATGTGTTTGTACGGTGCGCTCTCCATGTAGTCTGCCTGGATACCTTCAACAAGACGTATAAGAACAGATTCCGAGGACATATTGACCCGGCAAGCAAGCATATTAATCATTGGGCCCACGGTGTCTTCGATCTTATCAAGAGGGATGTTTCTTTCTGAAAGCAAATAACCAAAGCAGACATCATCACTTCCTGTGTAGCAGCGAAGGGTGAGGGCCCATGCCGCGTGAAGTGCATTCGCGATGGTCAAGCCATGCTTCTCACATGTGGTCTGTAGAAGATCAAACTTCTTGAAATCTAACCGAAGCGTGCTATACTTTCGTGTAGAGGATGAACCATCATTGAGCACAGGCATATGACAGGGCTCAACTCCAGAAAGATAAGATTTCCAGTAGTTCATTGCAGCAACCTTGGGTTGCGCTTGCAGGTACGAGATGAAGTTACTGAAAAGTGGCTTGGGACCGTTTTGCAGACCTCCACTGTACGCCTTTTCAAGGTCGCGTAACATGATTGAAATCGACATTCCGTCCATGATAACATGACTGATTTCGAGTCGACAAAAGACCTTCCCAGTCTCAGTGACACATACGGTAAATTGATGCAATGGTTTTTTTCGATCTGACTGTATGGGGTGATGATCAAGAACAGTTTGAACATCATCTTCATTAGCACAACGGAGAATCTTGGTTGAGCAGGTATACCTGCGGAGTACAATTTGCGAATACAGATCTTCCGAGCTGAGGTTTTCCACAAAGACGGTACGAAGCATTGCGTGTCGATCAACCACCTGCTGCCATGCTTCAGCAAGGAGTTGTGCATCTATTGAGCTTCCATTATCTGCCTTGACTTCATATGTTCCTCGAGCCGCGTAGAATGAGATATCTCGAGTTGTAGATATAAGCAAGCCACGCTGCATAGGGGAGCAAGGATAGATGTCTTCAACCTCATCTAGTGATTCTAGACCCAAGGCGGGTAACTTCTCGGTCGTAAGTGCCTGTAGATCTGGGTAGTCCAAGGACAACAGCGGGTAATCACTAAGTGTCGGTTGGCGCTGAAGTGATGCCAGATCTTTCGTCATTTGAGACAGGGTATACTGGCAGTCCGTAACCCATTGCCTGATTCTTTCTTGGTGTCGCATGTTACCATTGAACGAGAACGTGAATCTAAGAATATCTTGGACGATCACAGCCGATATTTCAAACAATCCAAACCGAGGCGTGGTCTTTGAAAAGTCAGCCGCTCCTCCACCTTGGCTTGTCTCACCAGCTAGGCCTTCAACAGGACTAAATAGAGCCCCGGCTTTCTCGAGTTGTTGATAGCGGCCCAGGTAATTAAAGGTAATTTCCATGGGCTTAAACGCTTTCATGTTCTCGCCGCCGAGAATGCTCCTAGCAAAATACTCTCTTCCGTTGTCTTTTACACGTCTGCGGCAATCTTTCACTTGCACAAGAGTGTCAACCCAGTCCCGAAGAGCGGTTGCTTGCACGAAAATCGGGTAGATAATGGTAAACCAGCCAACTGTTCGAGAAACATCAATTGCATTATCCCAGGGCTCGCGTCCATGGCCTTCATTGTGTATTACCGGGAGGGCGTGGTCAGTGAATGTCTTTGCAAATGAGTGTAACAATGCAGCAACTAGAATATCTACGGCTTCGGTCCGGATCGGAGAGTTGGCCTCGTTGAGTAAAATCGATGTTGTTTCGGTATCAATTTCGAATCCCTCGCATGAAACTTGACCATAGGTATTCTCGGCGTTGGTAATACCCCAATATGACAAATCGCAAAGTGGCACATCTTGTGTCTTTGCGGTTGTTTCTTCCCCAAGATCGGAAATTTGATCCCACTGAAGACGGCTCCAACTCTGGTAAGGAAGTGTGGGAGCGAGCAGCGATCTTGACTGCGGATGAAGAAGTAGCTCTTCTAGATCTTCGAGAATCACACGCCAGGATACAAGGTCAACAACCAGATGATGACCAATCAGTGATAGCAATTGACTTTGATCCTCCATCTGGAATAGGTCGATTGCCACAACAGGACCGTGGAGTGCGTTGAGACTCGCTTGACTATCAGCAATAGCGTTCTTCACTTGCGCCCGAGAAGATGATTTGTGGACATTAAATCGATGAGAAACTTGATTCTGGTCGGTCAAACGTTGTAGCCATTGTTTCTTTGACTCATCATAGAAGAACCGAGCACGTAACATAGAATGGCGATTGATGATTACTTTGATTGCATTCTGAAGATCCTGGGGTGTCACGGTCTCATTTATTCGCAGGAAAAAGCTCTGATTAAAGTGTCCCGATTTGTCGTCCCGGACCTCGAAATGCAATTTTTGTATTGGCGATAGATCGAAAGGCACGTCAATGTCCTCTCGATAATCGTTCTGAACATCCACCAGTTTGACACACTTTGCAAGCTCCTGGATAGATCTGCTGCGAAGAATGTCCTGCACCGTAAGCCCAATACCCTTTTGTTTGCATCGGTTCATGCAAGTCATGGCTGTAATTGAGTCACCACCGAGACTCAAGAAGCTGTGGTGTACGCTGGTTCTCGACAAGGGTATGTTGAGCACATCGCTCCATATTTGGCGCAAAATAGCTTCTGTATCACTCATATCGTCATCCATGCTATTATTTGTGCCGTTGGCTGCTGGTCTGAAAGCATCTAGGATCTCGTCGGGCAGGGCGTCTAGCCAGGTTGATACAGTTTTCCGATCCAGCTTGCGAGAAGCAAGCACTGGAAATGCCTCGATGCAGAGCCATATGGACGGAATCATGTATGTAGGCAAAATACTAGACAAGGCTTCCCGAATATTCGATATATGGTTTTCTCGATCGGGAGCATCGAGCACTTTCAAGGGGGATGGATTCGCTGGCAAGTCCTTGATATTATCCTCGCTAAAACATATAATCGCAACGAGCTTCTGTGCTGCAGGACCGCTCTTTGGAAGCAGTACGAGTCCATGCTTGACGGTTGGATGTTTGATGAGATTCGATTCAATTTCTCCCAGCTCGATTCGTTGTCCGTGGTATTTGACCTGTGTATCCTTTCGTCCCACAAAATCAAACGACCCAGCATCAGAATTGTAGCGAACCAAATCTCCAGTCTTGTAGAATCGACTCTGACCAATGTTTAGTCCAGCTTCTTGCGACCACGATGGATTTGAGATGAATGATTGAGCGGTCTTCTCGGGGTTGTTGAGGTAACCACGAGCCAAGGACGGACCCTCGAGAAGGAGCTCGCCCGTGCATCCAACGGGAAGGAGCGCGTCGTGGTTCTCAGGGTCAACCACCCAACATCTCACACCAACAGGAAATCCTATGTCTTGACATGCTGTTTCTTTTGTTATATTGTTGTTGACTACGGCAGCAACAGAACTTTCCGTTGGACCGTAACCGTTGACCAGGTTGATCGACGACCATGTGTCGATGTTGGCCTGCGTTAGGGCTTCTCCCGCCAAAACCAGTCGAGTGAGATTTGGCACATCAGCTGGCGTGATGAAACGTACAAAAGAAGGCGTCAAGAAAGCGTGGTTTACCCGTAACCCGTTGATTGCAGAGACGATACCGTTTAGTCTGGACTCTTCGCTGGGAATACATACAGTGCCCCCGCGCATCAGGGGTGTAAGAATCTCTACCAAACTGGCATCAAAAGTATGGGCAGCAAATTGTAGGACTCGAGAATCAGACTCGATCAACATGGCTGGTCCATGAACTTGAGCTCCGGAGCAGAATGCTTGATGTTCAATCACGGTGGCCTACGATAATTAGCAATCTGTTGAGTTGTTCTGTAGGTGAGATGAAACGTATCCGCCTACCTTTGGTTTCCCAGTCGAGCCGGAAGTAAACAGAACATACGCAGCATTTGTGCTATCTGCTGAAGTAGCAAAATCGTCATGCTTCAATGCGGCATTTTCAGCCGCCATTCTTTCCATGTTTTCAGCATCAACACATAGCACATGTTCTGCAGCTGACGATAAACGCGAAGAATAACTGGTAGAACAGATGATTATGTCGGCCTCCACTTCTTTGACCAACGATTCTAGTCGAGCTATTGGGTGGGACGGGTCTAAAGGTACAAAAGCGCCGCCAGCTTTCAACACAGCCAACATGGCTACGATATTCCATTTCTATGGACCATTCGTTAGTGTAATTCCAGGTATGCAAATCATTGTGCGCTCACCGATTTGTCAAAACATAGTGCAACCCGAGTTTCCGCACACACACCTAGTTTTATAAGATGTCGCGCTAGTATAGAAGCTTGTTCGTTGAGTTCGGAGTAGGTAAGAGACCCATCCCAGGCGCATACAGCCTCTTTCTCCGGATTCGATTGTACCTGATCTTCGATAACGTTATGTATACACTTCTCAACGGTTTCTGGTCGCACGGCATTCCATTTCATGATTTGTCGCATGTCACTGTCAGTGATCTTACTCAATTCCTGAATAGTGCATGCGTTTTCGAGAAGACCGTGAAGCATGCACGAGAACGTTTCCGAAACAATTGAAGCAAAAGCGGCTGATATATCGGGATATTTGTATTCGAGAAAGACACTGAATGCGCCGTTTATGTACTTGGCCAGGATTCGCACTTTGCACTGAAAGACGGTCAATTCACCTCCACTCACTAGAAAAGTGCGCATGCTTACCTCTTCCGGGAGTGACATTGCAGCCTGTTGCGATGCCAAAGCCACAGGACTAAAAGTGTTGTCCACTGAGTTGCGAATTTGTAGAATCACCGCGGTGTTGTACTGAAGTTGCGATTTCACATTTCCTCCATCTGTCTCATTGCGCAAAGCTTTCCCATACTTACCCTCCTCACCTTTTAGAAAATCACCCACTTGCGCCTCCGGGTCAACGCGATATCTGACAGCCAATGGCCCCGGCCTGCGCGCGGAAACAGCCATGTCAAATTCATCGTACCCAAAGCACACCTCCTCCATACCAGTATAACGGTGCAGTACCATCGCCCAAGCTGCCTGAAGCAAATCCTTTGCGCCGGCTTCATCCTCCTTGAACATAGTCTTGATTTTTTGCGCATCGCAGTTGATGCGCGAACACATTTGGCGTTTTGTTTTGACGGTAGCTGTCGCATTTCGTACGCTTGGGAGGTAGCAAGCGAGAGAGGCGATGTCGCCGGTGGTTTGGTTTTGAGATGCCATGATTAATTAATTTCGATGTGAATTGAATGTCGATAATGTCTGTGTCATGTCAGTATGTTTTGCGCGCGCAATCTGGTTGACTTACTAACCGGAATGAATATAATACAATTGAACAATGAATTCAACTTTTTGTCGGATGAAGGTCGAATTAATGTCGAAACTTGATACAATCCCGATCACGAATTTAGACCTCGTCTCGTATGTTCTTTTTGAAAGATCTCTGATATTCAGTCAAGATCACTCAAACGCATCTACGCAAGCCCGATAGTTTAGTAGCTAACTTCGCCTCCTTCATCAACGTACGACTCGCCGCTGACAATAGCTGAGACCCTTTGTGAAATGTTTTACCGAGTCCAGGGATCCTACCTAGTCAATTCCTTCACACTTTCAAAGCGATGTATGACACGAACGAAACCGAAAAATAACACCAAACTCGGAATTAGCCCAACCGAGTCCTAGTCCTACACGTGAATTACGCGAGATTGATAATTTTTTTCCCCCTTCTTTTGCTGTCAGGTCCAAGCTCTAGCATGAATCTACGCACTTCGAATGATTGCTAGCTTGCTTGCTTGCCCCCCTTTCCTTACTGCTTCGATCTAGATTCCTTCCACATGGCTAGGCCAATAGTGTGTATGTATGTAGTAATGTACAATGAGCTTCGAATCTTTCGAGCCAAGGCAACATAAGTACTCCGTAAATGTCTCAAAGAGTATTCCGTAGGACCGAAAAAAGTACCTAGTTAGAGGTCTGTAAATACTACGTACATACTCCGTAAAGTTCAGAGATGCATGCATGCATGCAGCAAAGACATACATATGGAGCTTGCCTCCATAGCCCGTCCATACGATGTGCGCATGAATACAGCTTGCCAGTTGGGAATATGTACAGATGCTTGACTAATACGTACGTAGTTGACTTACCTACCCACCTGCCTCCCAAGTCGGTATGTAAACTGGACTAAGGGACAGAAACTAGCATCCACATCGGAGTGGGGCATGCATTAGTCTGTCCCTTGGACGCCAAAAAAAGAAAAGAAAGCGAAGCCCTGAATGGTATGGGCAAGGAAAAAAAGAAAAGAAAAAAGAAAAAAAAAAAAAGCGGATGGCGCTGTAGGGACCCATAGATCGGCGGCATGAATCCTGTTTTGGGTTTGGACCTTTTGGACGAGCAAGCAAAGTTGTGGAGTTTCGACTGAAGAAGATCCGAGTACTATTTTTTCGGTAAACAGGGACGGACATGACATGGTGATGTTTATTAATCGGGCAGGACAAGACGAGCTCGAGCAGGGCAGTGTGAATCAAACGGGGCGGAGAGTCGGAGTACGCAGTACGTACTCTATTCTACGGGGCATTAGTAGTTTGCAAGTTTAGGTCTGGGCTAGTACATAGTAGATTCTATATCTGGATTTTGGAAAATTGTTTTGTCTCGTCTACTTGGGGTTCCATCAGCCAGCCATACTACTTACTACCCATCGAAATACGTTGAGAGCGGTTCGTGCCGTGGAAAATCTCCTAATTGCTCCGTAGTACTACAGAAAACTGTGGAGGAACGAGAACCACAACGCGTCGGTGATTTTGATATAAACTACAGGTCGTACTTGGCGAATGTATTCATTCATCTCTTGAGCCCTAAGCTGTACTCCACATAGGATAGGCAGGCTACGCGGCTCCAGTGGAGTCAGTCTTGCTCCGTACCTGGGCTGGACGCGATTGAATCATTGTCAACTTGTCAACCATACGGATTAGTATTCCATGATTCGTAACGAGAAGCTCGTCTAGGGGCCACATTCGTCAGCATTACGTAGAAGAAGCCAAAGAAAGCAACCACAGAACCTGAATAGCCATTATTAACTAACGATCGAAGCCAAAATTACTACAATAGTGATGTCTATTGCGTAACCTGCCTGTTTGAATAGAAGAGCAATACGGAGTATCAAACATAGTACGTACTTACAAATGCAATAACGTACTTGTTTGTTGGCAATGACACCCTTACCGCCACTTAACAAGCATCCATGTTCTATATCAAAAAGGTAGCAGAATACGTATGTTTTGTGTGGATATTGTCCGCTGCATATATCCGAGTTGAGACAAGCCCTGAAGGGCAAGTTACATTTGGTCCAATACTACATTGTTATGTTATGAATTGTGAATACTATCATCAGTGCATATTGGTAGTTCCAGGCCAACGGCGACCAGTCAGTCAGTCCGTACATGATCCAGTCAATATCAATATAGTTCGGGAGTATGAATCGGGGAATCCGGTGTACTACACCCTTTTCACGGACGGATATGTTGTTTGGGTATTAAAATGTCTCGGTAGATATTCTATAGAAAGGTCTTGCATCGATCCGTTGGTTGTTTGTTTGTTTGCCATCGCGAATTCCGTCCCATTTCATTTTGGACCCCTTTACTCGGTTTTTGTCATGCCATCTATAATTTGTCTCATTATGCCTGACAATGCAACTCTGGACGACGAGTTCGCAGCTTCACACCTCTGACAGGACTGTCAAACTAGCACAATAGAGGATAAATCAATGCTATTGACTTCAGTGGCGTACTTCCCATCTTCCGTTGGTCAAACAACGGAAGGAAGATGGATATAATCGTCCTGTTTTTATTTCTTCCGATCTCTATTGTCCTATGTGCTACGTTCTACGTTCTACGAAATGGATTTGTTGGGTACGGATCGTGGTACATGGCTGAATCCGGTAGATGTACAAGCCCCCCCGAAAACAAACGCCTGAAACCTCAGCCAGAACACGAAAGAGGAGGAACCATCGTCGAGGCTGACGCCATACTTACATACATTAGACGAGTACATACGAACTTTTGCACATCATGTTCGTGTCATATTGTCAGAGTCACGGATGGATTTTGTTGGGATTGGTTTGTGGGAGTGGGCTAGTGTCATGTCTATGTACCTTGTTCCTTGTACACACACAGCGATGTCATGTGTTGATCGTTCATTGGTAAATAAACGGTTAGGATGGAGTAAAAAAAAGGGGGGCCAGAAGAGAAAAAAAGTTTTACATGTTGACTTGGCGAATATGTACCGATTGTTAACGGAACATAAGCGATGCAGTAGCTGAAAGGAGGTGGTACATGATAGAACCGGACCTGTCTATATTGACTACATAATGAATTCGTAAGTCATTCGTAAGTGCATTGGAAAGGGGGAAGTGCTCATATGGATAAATGCTTAGCTTTAAAAAATAAGACTATACAAGCGACGTGGGTGTGAAGAACTCCCCTTTTCTTACTCGTCACATTTCCAATCGGTACCTACCTAGGTACTCCATAGGTATATAGTATACGTACCGATGGAAAGCGAAACGCGTGCCGAATATTTTTGTATGACAGGGTTTTACAGCCAGACGAATTTATCAAAGAACCAATAAACATGCACTTTGGCCGGATATTATTTCACTGGCCAATATAGTCGGGTCCTATGGACTTACGTGTAGATGGATCTAGGATCTGATAATTGACCAGGGCATAGCCATTAGCCTTGAGACGGGAGAATTAACTAGTCTGGTGTTTTTGACAGGAAACGATGCAGCTAGAGATTTAGAATCATCTTGACGTCGACTAAAAAAGTTGATAGGTGCACTGGCCAAAAGACTAACGGAATACTATGGTACGTAGCGGTATGACACTAACAAATCAATTAATCTACTTTGCCGTGACAAGAGCCTAGATTTCGTGCTAAGGTACTTCAATCAAGATCATCTCAGGCTAACGTGGCTAGCGTCCGCGTTAGCCGGAGAGCCGAGAGGACGGACGCATTGTCCGTAGTTCCCGCTTGGAGCAAGCCCTAACCTGGCTTAACAAGTGTGCTCCAGTCTGATCTGAGAGGATCGTCACCCCTGCCTATTGCGCCTTGATATTAGCCTCATTATAGTTATGGTAAGCGAGTTGATTCCCTGTTTATTCATTTATTTTCCGCTGGAAGACAAATCTGGCGCCGGGAATAATAGCCTGGCCAAATGTGGGCAGAAATTAGAAATTTCCTAATTTGTCGAGACCTTCCGCATCCGGAATGGTGTGTACAGAACAACGAAAACGAGATCAATCGCATCCAGGTCCACCGCGTTTGTCGAGTTACGAGAACGTACAACAAGCACCGAGAAAATGATCCGATAATCAGATTAAATCTTTCCAGCAAACTCTGGTCTTTTTCCGGCGTATATACCGGCCCGGAAAGGGGCAGAAAAAATGCACTCTGCCTGAGTTTCTGTGCAGGAACGTCAGATCCATCGTAATGTATGTTTTGTACATAACTGATGTATGTACAAAGCTTGTCCATGGTCAGCAGTCAAGGTCTGGGGCAAGTCATGTGTATGTGTGTCTTACGTGCTGTACTGTATGATCCATGTCTTTTTTCTAAAGAAAGCATCACTACCCCGGCAGCGACTCACCAGTAGTACGCATTACCACGTACTATTTGAGTTTGCATGCTGTGTCACTCCTTGGCAGGACTCGAGGTAAACACCCGAATGACCAAGCACGCAAGCAAGCACAATACGAGAAATGGACATTGCTCTTCCTGAGTCCTCACCGACTGACTTGTTCGTGTTTAGCAATGACAGCTAGGTATTTGATTGTAGATTTCTTTTCTTTTCTTTTTCTGCTCTCCAGTCACGGGTCGCCGCATGGGTTATGCAGTATCTACGTAACTTGCGTTACATCCAGAAGCAGATGGACTTTCTTCACGACTGAGAGCAGTTGTGAGTATCGAATCAGTCCAAGCAGAAGCTGATCGTGTCTCTTGTGCCTCATTCGGAGTATTTATCTATATTATCATGCATGCCTCGAGGGAAATCCGGCAAATATTTAGATGTGATATCCAATCCGGAGTAAGTCTCGGAAATTCGCAAACGGAGTGAGCAAACAGCCTGATCCTGGGTAACTATATTAACCACGTACAGTCACCCGTGAACATCTTGAATATCTGGTGATCCTTGAGCAGTAATTTTCTTCGAGTTTCCTACCTTGGTATCTATCCGTATACACTCGACATATATTGTCATGCTACGTTCTGATTGTGTGTGTTTTCAGGTCCACCGCAGCATGGATCTCGTCACCTCGTGTGACTGGCCACGAAGCAGAGTCTATGATCACGATCAGCAGTGGGCGCATCATAGCTCCCAACACGACCTTTGGCAGTGGTCTGAACGAGCGATTGAGTTTCTGAATCTCTGAGGTGGCTCCTATATGGCCCCCGTATTAATTAATCAGAGTTGACAATTGCCAGATCATACGTACTTCATAGTCTTCATAGTTAGCAGGCGGAATTGCTGAGACTAAGAGTCAACCATTATGTCAATCCCCTCTAGACAGGGATGAATCAGGTTTTTGATGAACCTTAAACCACTACACGAGAGTTGGCTAAACCGTAATTCTAGTTCTTCGGTGACTTTTGGGCGTATTAACGAATTCAGCCTATAGCACTGGGAATAAGGATGTCGTACAAAATGGCACTTAATAATGGAATCGAATATCAATAACAAATCAACAATTAATAACAGCGTATCGGAAGGTGGTCGATCACCCGCCAATGGTGCCATCTGTGACTCCACTGTCAGCGATAATTATTAATTAATAATTAGTAACAGTCAACTAATCAACTAGTCGACCAAGTGAACTACGAAAAAAATACAATGACAGCTCAGATTCTTAAGAAGACAGGAAAAGGAGGTACGGAGTACGTCGCACACAATGTGTAGTATGTGCTTACATAATGAATGCAGTAAGGAAGGAGCTAACTAGTGGAAGGCTGCAGGTCCAGACTGCATCGATCGCTCCTTCCACGTAAGAAATCGCTCTTTCCTAATCTGGCTGGATCTCGCAGCCCGCTTTGGGCAATCACCCCCCAAACCCAACGTGACTTCTTGGGTTAACTCGAAGTTGCACAGTCGCTCAATAATCATCGCCTTTCCTCATCCACTCTGCTCTTCATCAATGGACGGTGTACGTCTCGAGTATCCACGTACATCATCATGTACGTGCGTCCCAACTTTGGGCCAGGACTGGAGAACGTACTCGGTCTCATCCGGTCGTCCCTTGCTTGTCTCACTTGCTCTAATTTTCCGCGTCGCCGGACCCTCTCCTGATGCTCCCAGCTCCACCGTGAGCTGAACGAAACCGTCAGCTACTAGATACGATACGTACCGACGAGTCCAACGGATACTCGGCACCACCTGTTGTGTTAACTGCATGTTCCTTCGCTTCCAGAAACTCAGAGTTCAATGCCAGGCATAATAGCTTGATCCTTGTCATCCAAAGGAACCCTTGGGTGGCGGACCTGGCGAGCTGTAAGGCGGATCTCCCCGCTGAAATGTTGTCAACTACGCCGCACACTAATTTTAAACTACATAGTGTCGTATTCACCTACATACAGCCCACGAGGCACTACGGAGTGGCTGGCCATGACTCTGACCTGTAAGCTCGAGCTCCTCGCTTCGTACCTTGTTCTTAGTGCCATTGCTAATTGCGCCCTTTTCTTACCCCATTCTATCCGCAGAGTCAGTCCATCCACACGCTCAGGCCATGCAGACAAGATCGATCTATGCTAGGACTACGGTTTCTTTCTCTCTTCGGATTACAACCAAGCCAAGCAAGAATCGTCCCACTGTCCAGACTCCGACTTGATGATCGCCACCTTTAGTCTAATCTCCGATCCGCTTGTCCAACCTTGCTACCTTGACCTGTGTATTACTTGTTTTCTGTTTGTCATTTGATACCTGCCTTATGGGCCTTCCCCTTAGACAAACCACGTACTAGCGTGAGTGGATTTTCCATTCGAGACATGCATACTGGTAAGAATTTTTCCTTCTAGATCAGTTGTTCTTCCGTTCACACAAAGACGGAGTCAGTAGCTGAGCCCGACACATCGAAGGGGAACCCTGACGGTAGATTCTGTACTCGAGCTCTACTGACTCTGAACCACTTCCACCAGTTTCAGCAAACGAAGAAGACGGAGGAAACACGAGGCACGATCATATGACTTGATGACGCGCAGCTGGTAAAAAGAGCTTGGGCAGTCCATCTGCTCTCGTTTTTTTTACTATTGTCTACGTACGTACCAGGACAAGCTCACGCGTGTCTTGATAAGATATCTTTTTGAGCCTCAAGAAGTTTGCTATCTGTCGTCTCAAAGTATCAACTACTCTATGCCCGGGTACTAGAGGTCATTGAACAGCCTCACCTCGACACAATGGCCTCAAATGCTACGCAATGTTACGAGATAGACAATACGTTTTCATACTATGCTCAAGAATGTCGTGATGGCTTTGACTTTACGCTCTTGTTTGAGCAGACTAGCTTGACTGCATTGCCATTGGGACTTTTGGTCTTGGTGGCTCCGGCTAGAATTTGGTATCTTTCCAAGAAGTCCAAAAAGACAACTACAAGCTTACTGCTACCACTTAAAGTTGTATGTCCTCAGTTTTCCTTATCCGGGCCATAGCACAAATATAACTAATTTTATCTTCTTTTGTAGGCCTTATATGCCGGACTTGCAGCTTCTCAACTAGCTGTATTGACTTTGTGGACATTGCCATCCGCCAAAAGAACGAATGCATCGATTCCGGTCCAAGCAGTTTCGCTGACTGCTACCGCCATCTTCTGTCTGCTATCGTATTTCGAACACACTCGCACCATCCGTCCGTCGTCTCTACTTGACGTATTTTTCTTTTTGACGCTGCTTTTTGATATTGCACAATGTCGAACACTATGGTTACGGGGGTCGGGGTTCTATGGCAACACCATCGCCATTCTTTTCAGTGTGTCAGTGGCGATGAAGACGTTTCTGCTGGTGTTGGAGGCATTAGAAAAGCGGCGCTTCTTGCGCTCCGAATATAAAGCGAGTCCACCAGAGGCCACGGCAAGCATTTTCAACAGAAGCTTCTTCTGGTGGCTAAATCCTTTGTTCGTGAGGGGGTTCTCGTCTCTGCTGCGTATGGATGATTTATTCGAGGTAGACAAACAGATGCGCTCAGACTACGTACATGAGCGGATGGAGCATGCTTATAACAAAGGTACGCTTTACTTCATTCCACATGGCGGCCAGAGTACTAACTATTATCAGTCCACAAGAAGTCACCAAACACATTGCTCATGGTGTCTTTGAAAACTTTGATATGGCCGATCCTGGCGGTTATACCTCCTCGAGCATGTCTAGTTGCGCTCAACTTCACCCAGCCGCTGCTCATCAACCGCTCTGTCTATTTATCTGTAGACAGCGTAACGCCCTGGACTACACATGTTGGCTATGGTCTGATTGGTGCATACATTCTAGTATACGTGGGATCTGCAGTAAAGCTATCTCCTAGGAATTTATAACTTGCCTCTGACTGACACATTTTAGGTCGCCATGGGCATGTATCAGCATCTGGCTTATCGGTCCATCACCATGGTTCGAGGTGGTCTGATTTCGATGCTCACTCGTAAAACCACTGATCTCAGTGTTCGAGATGTGGATCCCGCAGCATCCTTGACTTTGATGAGTGCAGATGTTGAGCGAATCGTCCAAGGGTGGCAGACCATGCATGAGATGTGGGCCAACTTGGCTGAGATTGCTGTTGCTATTGTTCTACTAGAGGGACAGCTAGGCATATCGTGTCTTGTTCCTGTCGGTGTCTCAATATGTAAGTCCCGGCCCATTAATGGAAGATAACGCAGCCGGTTTATTGACTGTTGATAGTCTCACTGGTTGCTTCAATTCTGGTGTTGAATTTTGTCATGTCGCGTCAGGCCCGTTGGCTAGAAGCTATTGAGAGACGTATTTCTGCCACATCTGCAATGCTCGGTTCCATGAAAGGCATCAAGATGACTGGGCTGAAGAATGTCTTGTTCAAGAGTATCCATACATTGCGTATTGATGAGTTGAATATCTCAAAAGGCTTCAGACGTTTGTTGATCTGGAACATGGGAATAGGTATGTAATACACAGAACTAAAAAGAATAGAGCTAACGGCCTCCAGCCTACATATCTCAGATCTTTGCTCCTATCATTACCTTTGCGGTTTTTGTTACTGTCTCACATAACCGTAGCGACGATGTTGCTCTCAACACAGCCAGGGTCTACACTGCGCTATCGATATTTGCACTGATGACTGATCCAATCACTACTTTAGTCATGTCTCTGTCCGCATTTGTCGGATCAGTTGGATCATTCCAACGTATTCAGGAATTTCTGGAGAAAGACGTGCTCGTTGACAAGCGTCAGACTCCTTCAGGACATAGCTCATCAGACGACTTGATTAAGGGTGCCATGCCGAATTACTCGGAAAAGTCCAGCATCATGACCAATGAGGTGGATTTGACGAGAAGCAATGGAACCAAGACCCCTCGATCGCCGACTCCGACATCGAGAGATGTAATTGTTGTTCAAAATTCGGACTTTGGCTGGGATCCAGAAAAGGAACCTACCCTCAAGTCAATCACAATGTCTGTGCCCGAAAGCAAAATCTCAATGGTCGTTGGACCAGTTGGCTGCGGAAAGTCTACTCTGCTCAAAGCTATTCTGGGTGAAATTCCGCCCATGCATGGTTCCGTGTACATGGCCACGGATCAGGTAGCTTATTGCGACCAGACGGCATGGCATGTCAACGATACAATCAGGAATAGTATCATCGCGGCGAGTGTGTTTGACGAGCAGTGGTATAGCACTGTGCTTCAAGCTTGCGCTTTGCATGAAGACTTGCGACAATTGCCTCAAGGTGATCAGACCATGATTGGTAGCAAGGGAGTTGCTCTTAGTGGAGGACAAGGCCAGCGCATAGTAAGTTTATTTCACACTTGGGCAAGATCGATTCAATCTAACCCTTTCTTTTCCAGGCATTGGCAAGAGCTGTATATGCGAAGAGAAAGCTTGTGATTCTCGACGACCCAATCAGTGGACTTGACACTGCGACTGAGAATCATATCTGGCATAGCCTGATGGGCAAGTCTGGTATCTGGAGGGAGATGCAAGTAACCGTGTTGATGACTTCTTCGTCAGGTATGCTCTCACCACGACAAAGGGGAAATTTCCACTAACAAGGACAGTCAAACGTCTCCCATACTCGGATTATATCTTTGTCATCGACGAAAAAGGCACCATCTCAGAACAAGGCCATTTCGATACCCTCGCTGCAACTGGTGGCTACGTATCAAGCTTCCATCTAGGGCAACCAGATTGGAACTTCACTCCAGACGAGCGCAGTTATCACGTACCGAGTGTCGACGACAAGGAGAAAGTCATCCAAACAGATGACGATCTAGAAGCAGAAGCCAATCGTGCAACGGGCGACTTTGCCATTTACAGATACTATTTCGACTCAGTTGGCTGGGCTGGGATTATTATTTTCCTTGTTTGCATTTCGGGTTTTGTTTTTTGTATTTCTTTTCCGAGTAAGTTTCCCATCTCGAGGAGGCGGTGCTTGTACTGACGGTGAAAGGTATCTGGGTTAAATGGTGGGCTGCTTCCAATGTGCAATACCCATATGAGAAATCCGGTTATTATATGGGCATATATGCAATGCTTGGTGTACTTGCATTGATCACGCTGTGCATTAGTTGCTGGTACGTTTCGTTCCTATATAGATCTGCCAGGAGCTAACCGATTAGGCAACTCATTATTACTATGGTACCCAAATCTGGAGAGAGATTCCACTCAACACTGCTCAGTACTGTTCTTAGGTATGCCGCTTTTGTTTTCGCGTATAGGACCAGGCTAACATATTCAGTGCAAAAACGTCTTTCTTTGCTTCCACGGATACTGGCGTCACCTTGAACAGATTCAGTCAGGATTTACAGCTGATTGACATGGAATTACCAGTCGCTGCATTGAACACATTTGCCAGTAAGCTATCATCACCATCTTGTATATATCTAAGCTAACGTGTCAGCTCTCGTCTTGTGTATTGCGCAGACAACATTGATTGGAGTAGCTTCTCCGTATACGGCCATCTCATTCCCAATTGTGCTGATTGCCCTCTATTTTATTCAAAAGTACTATCTCCGGACTTCCCGTCAGCTCCGATTCATGGATCTCGAGGCCAAGGCTCCACTATATTCCCAATTCACTGAATGTCTGAGCGGTCTTGTTACCATTCGAGCATTTGGCTGGCAAAAGGCAATGGAAGACAAGAGTCGAGAGCTACTCGAACGCTCCCAGCGCCCATTCTATCTTCTGTTTGCCGTGCAAAGATGGCTCACTCTTGTCTTGGATCTAGTTGTTGCCGGTATCGCCACAGTACTGATTATCCTCGTGGTTGAAATGCGTGGCTCCATTAGCGCGGGCTATGTTGGTGTTGCGTTGTTCAATATCATCCAATTCAGTCAGAGTATCAAGCTGCTGATCACGTTCTGGACGAATTTGGAGACTCACATTGGCTCTATTGCGCGTATCAAGATTTTTAATGAGACGGTCAAATCTGAGGATCTAGAGACGGAAAATCGTCCGGTGCCGGCTGCGTGGCCTGCTCAGGGAGCGATTGAGTTTAAAGGGGTGTCCGCTAGTTATCGGTTTGTCTCCTTCGTCGGAGTTATACATACCTTTTACTAATAGATGAGTAGGCCTGAAGAACCTATTTTGAAAAACATTGATCTGTCAATCCGCAGCGGCGAGAAGATAGGTATCTGTGGCCGGACTGGAAGGTATGTCTTGATCCTTTAAAGTGATGGGCAATACTGACACAACCCAGTGGCAAGAGTTCTTTGGTGTTGGCCATCTTCCGGATGGTAGAACTGTCCGGAGGTAGTATCAGCATTGACGGCATCGACCTCTCGACTATCCCTCGTCAGGAGATTAGAGCAAGAATTACAGGGGTCGCTCAAGACCCGTTCCTGATCAAGGGCAGCGTCAGACTAAATGCCGACCCCAATGGCACTGCAACAGATGATCAAATCACAGACGCCCTCCGAAGCGTCCACTTACTTTCCGTGGTGCAAGAAAAGGGCGGCTTAGACATGGATATCGAAGAAATCCATCTCTCACAAGGACAGAAACAGTTATTCTGTCTAGCCCGAGCCATGCTGCGCCATAGCAGCATCCTAATCCTCGACGAGGCTACGAGCAAGTATGTCAACCCCCCTCCCCCCTTTTCATCCTACCCAAAACTAACGCGTATTAAAGCGTCGACTCCAAAACCGACGAAATCATGCAACGCATCATTCGCGAAAAATTCAGTAACCACACCATCCTCGCCGTCGCGCACAAACTCGACACAATCCTCGACTTCGACAAAGTCGCCATGCTCGAAGCCGGCGAATTGATCGAATTCGACGACCCTTATACTTTGTTGTCGACAGACTCGGCATTTAACAGATTGTATACTTATAGTATGGCAGATGAGGAGGAAAAAGATGGAGGGATGGATGATATTGAGGTTATTGTTAGGGATGTTTCGTCGCGGACGACTGTGACGTCTTCGTCGACGACGGCGACGCAGTCGAATAGGGCGTCGAGTGAGAATGGGCGGTCTGGGTATAATGGGTCTGGGGGGGTGTATACATATCCATAATATTTGTCGGATTGTTAATGTTTGAAATAAGGAGGGAAAAGTCAAATTTTTTGTTTCGTGTTCGATTCTTTTTTTGGTTTGAATGTATGATATCCAGGATATCTAGCACAGCACATAGTCATGTCTAAGGTCAGACTAATTTCTTTTACTTTTCTGTCACGTTTTTTAATCCCATTCAAGTCATCAATAATGCGAGACGGGCTGTCTCCTTTCGCTTTTTTGCCTTTTTGCATTTGAAGCTCCAATTACCTCGTTTATGTATCGTACATGATCTACCTGCCTAGCAAGTGATAATTTAGGTATATAGTACAATGATTCTTTTGCTAGACCTAGTGTTTGTATTATCACGGCATTCAATATAAATTGGTGTTGCCTACATGTGTACGTGTAATTATCAAATATACGGAATAGATCTATCCATACTTCTACTTGATTTTCGACCAACACAGTCAAGGTGACATAAATCATAGGTAAACGCTTTTCACAACACATGGTTTGATGTTGCTTGAATAACGGCCCTCCTCTAGAGCCGATTCCAGCCTCTTAGTCACAGTACTATCATAGCCGAAAGCGGAAATGCTGGCAGCATAGGCTTGCTCAAACCGTGGAGTAGCCTGTCTCCATGTCATTTTGTCCTGAAGCATCTTACCAATGCGAATCATCAGTGAAATGAGGCCTGGATCTTCGGGCTCGTTTTCTTCGGCGGCAATTTCTTCAATCGCCTCAAGGATTTCCATAGCTTGATGCTGATACCACGATTCGAGACACTCGACCACAAAATCAATAGAGGCTTGACAGAAAGCCAGCCCCTTTTTGTAATGTAGCCTGCAAAGAGAGAAAGCTGATTTGCAAGCTTTTTCGAAGATAGCGTCTTTCTTGGCCGGGTCTGATTTGCTGTGTAATCTAACCAAGGCTGTTTGCGCGCGTATGATATCTATCATATTATCTTTCGGGCTCTTCATGAGCTTCTTTATCAGTCTGTTGATCATATCCTCCAAAGAGTTACTACTCCCTGAGTCGACGTCCGTGATATGAGAATTATTCTTTTCAGTCGACAGCAATACTTGCAGGGGCGAGAGGGCGCATCCATCGGCTATTATGTTTGGCAGTCTAGTCGAATTCAATATTGTCTGGGTATCAACATTCAAAAAAGTCTGATGTTCCTCTCCGTTGATTTCGCGGTACGATAGAAGCGAATCAGAATCCTCTATCAGTTGCTTGACGACGTTGATGAAATCTTCATGTCGGTCCCACGCTTCTAGAAGATGTGTCATCACTAAATAGTGCCTGACTGTAGCCTCGTGTCCTTGACCCCATCGAGAGATCATTTGGCTAGTAAGTTGATCAAGAACATGATCAGCCTTTTCCATCTCGTTCTGCTTCCCATAAAATATAGCCAACGTATATGTGATATCGATCGTGCAGTCGTGAGCCGGAGGATAGAGATGGTAGCAAGCATCCAGCGCAATCTTGAAATTCTTTTCCGCTTCAATCATATTCTCCTCTTTCTCAAGGAGTAATGCTTGATTGAAAAGGACTTCAATGTCGGTAGCTTTATATCCATTCCACCTCAGTCTAATTGTAGGAATTTCTCTCGAGGTATTTTGGACAGATGGGACGTTGCAATGTGCCGTCTGGACTGAAGGCCCATCTATGTTCGTCTGGTGTGGTGTTTGGTAGGAAACATCCTGAGGAGTTGCATGCTCTACGTACATTTGACATCAGTTACTTCTCTCCATGAAGGGATTTCGGGCAGCTGATTAGTGGGACTTACCAAATGCTAATGAACCGCTCGGATTTCCAGCTCTCAAGACTTGGTCTGTCGTCCAATCTTTGCCTCGCCAGTGGAATACGGTGTCCTTTGGAGGGTTTTGTTGCTTTCTCAGCATTGCTTTGGCTCGCATGAACGTTGCTGTATCTCCAGTCAGGTTTTTGGACCACTTCCACTTCTTGAACTGCTCTTTATACTGTCTCTGGCTATAAACCAGCTCTGGTCAGTATGAAATAGCATCAAATGAAATGTTAAAAAGTAGAGAGATGGCTGGAAAATCCATACGTTGCTTTGAATCCTAAAGTCCCCATGTATTCTATCAATTCCGGCAGAGTATGGTCTTGATCCATATAGAATCTTTTCATTTCCTCCTTGTTGTTTTCCCAGAGTGAAAGTGGTATTTTCCTCTGTTGAGGAGCCCGTACATTCCGAGGCTGACTTGTGGCAGAGAGTTCATATCTGGACGAATTTTGCAGAGTGTCCGATCCAGGGAGCGACATGTTGGAATCCGGAGGTAGGGAAACTGGTATGGTAGCTTGTGGGTGGTGCAACGGCCATTGTGATGATATATGAGGCATTGTATGCGTTGAATCTCGTATGTTGTGATTCAAAGGAATATAGCTACCAAACATAGCTTCGGAGCTCCTTGGGTTACCTGATCTTGATAGGGTTCCTACATCATAGTACCATGATGGTGGTGGTGGTAGTGGTGGAAGTTGGGACATTGGAAACATGTTAAACGCGTCTCCTGCTCACAGAACTATGAGTTGCTAGGATAATATTATTTGATAACAGATGACGAAATGTCATGGCAGCGAGAAAAAGTTTACTTAGTGCAGCTAGGTAAGGTTATTACTGGCGGTCTCTATGGCGGTGTGACATTCGTAATTGAAGTCTGTTGCCCGGGCGAAGATTGCGACTCAGCCTTGCACTGTCTACTACAAGTCTGCCTTGGTCATTGAGTTTAAAACAAAGCTAGTACATCTGCTGGGCAAGTCATGACCGGTCCAGGACCTTTGTACAATGCAGCAAAATCCAGTCGACATTAAAATCATGCCGCCCCTCCTCGCCTCGTCAGGGGGTTATGGCTGCAACGCAGCAAAATCAGACCTTTGCAGGATTTTTCAGTACTTCTGTTTGTTTCGTTTCTTTTTCCTTTGTGTAACGTTTCCTTGAGATTTCACCAGCTGCAAGACTTGCCATTTGATTCTATGGCTGTAAATCCGATGAGTCCTGCGCGAATGCCTAGTGCCGTTATTTATCAACACCTTTAAAATATTGCGCCGCGGATCTTGATTTCAACAATATGTTCAATTACATTACATCTCCACAGCAGCACTTAGATAGGAATACTTGGCAATATTTTGACATTGTCAGAAAGTTAGCTCTCGCATTCGTTGTCATTCAACAGCATACACGCTCCATATTCCACAACCAACATGGACGACCTGACGGATACCTCAACTTGGCCAGATTGGGATCTCATAACAGATTATGAGCATGAACTCCCTTTTCAGACCCCTGGCATGAAGCTGGAGCTAAAATCCTTTGACATTCGAGAAAACTCCAAAGGCGATAAGGCTCCCCTCCAGACTGGGATCAAGAAATCTTACTCTACGGAGGCTGATGAAGCAAACGAGTCTGCTATGGTGGTCACAAAAACATACTACAGTGACAAGACTCTGAAACAGACGGAGCTCGTGATTCATTCACCACATATTATAGAAGCTGTAAAACAGGTGATTAAAAAATATCCAGGTGTCAATATAGGTGACAAGAAGATTACAATGCTTGGACGCCCGGCATGCTTGTTTCACTACCGAAAGGAACTTGTTGACTATGGTCGTCAGCTTCAGGATAAAACTGCCGCAGAACATGTGGCATTCGCCTTAAACTACATGAGTAAGGCGCTAGCTGACGATATTGTACATTACAAAAATTGCACTGCAAAACGCGATCAGCCTCCAGGGTTGGATTTTGACCGGTTATGGATGGAATACAAACCTGGCGATCTGATATTCGTGAAGAGAGAGCGCGAGTCATGGATTGGGAGACTGACGTCTATGACAAAGCATGGTATTTTTCCCCATGGTGGTCTTTGAGGTTGGAAAGAATCACCATGATCGGGGGATTCTACTACGCCTATGAAACATCGGTGATATCATCGTATGATGGCTTCAAATACTTCAAAGATCTAAACACAATTCCCCTACGATTTCATCCCGACCGGCAGTCTATTGAGCAGAAAATGATAGAGAGGGGGAAAGCTTTCCATGCTCTAAAAGGGGTACATCATCGATTCTACAATGGAATTGCGCAATGGGCATCGGACAGGAAAACAGAACACGATTACGATGATGATGCCCATTTTGAAAATTTCCAAGTGAGTTGACGATTCGCAGAACAAAGGCATCATGAGGCAAAACATTCTGACCAAGAGCGTGGCAGGTGACGAGCCGGGTTATAATCGACCATCAGACTTTCAGTGAAGCGCGTCCCGATCATATATTCCTAGGCACATATTTAAAAAGTGAAATTGTCGAGGAGCCTGCAAGTTTTATCTCTGATGAACATTTCATGATATGTAACCATGAGGTTTATGGGTTTTCATTGATCGACAAACGTTGGTGCGCGTTTAATCTGGATTACTTGCATGATATTCCCTTTAACGCTGAAGCATTTGGTAAACTCATTCTACCTGACGAACAGAAAGAGACTTTGCTGGCATTGGCCAAAACGCATACCGACGAGAAATTCCAGTACGACGATTTTATCGCCGGAAAAGGAAGAGGACTGATAATTCTACTACACGGGGATCCTGGGTTGGGAAAAACACTTACTGCCGGTGAGTGCGGATTCTTAAAATTATTTGTAGGTTCTAAGGACTAATTGAAGACCAGAGAGCACTGCAGACTATATCAAAAGGCCTTTGTACCCTGTCCGCAGTGGAGATTTGGGTATCGATGCTTCGTCTTTGGAAAAGTCTCTGGCAGACACGTTTTCGCTGGCGGCAAAATGGAACGCTATCATCCTCTTAGATGAAGCAGATGTCTTCCTCGAAGCGCGGCAAAGAAATGAACTCCAGCGAAACAGTCTTGTTTCTAGTAAGATTTGCGACAGTATGGTTCAATGTCGATGAATGGCTATTGATGATTCCATTAGCCTTCCTACGCACCCTCGAGTACTATCAAGGCTTCATGTTCTTGACAACAAACCGTATTGAAGCCTTTGACCCAGCCTTCAAATCAAGAATTCATCTGACAATCAAGTATCGTGCATTATCCCCGGCGTCTAGGCGAGTCCTGTGGCGGGATTTCATCGCCAGCGGTGGCTCGTCGAGATATGATCAATCATGCCTTGAGGAAAAGGTGCTGGATCAGCTAGCCGCAACTTGTCTCAACGGTCGTCAAATTCGCAATATGGTTTGGACGTCTTACGCAATCGCCGCCAGTACTGATTCCGTGTTGACGGCACAGCATCTGAGAAGGACTCTCAGAGCAATGGCCGAGTTCGAGTCGGAGGTTAATGAGAATTTGCTAGCAACAGAAGTCCGTGGGTCAGAAACACAACTGGGCCATTCTAACAAGCGACAACGATTAGAATAAATAAGCAAGCGATCCCGGGGATATCACGCCTCCTTGTTGTATATTTCCGGTATTGCTTACTGCCGTCTCATGCTCTCATCTGTGTACAATCGAAGCCCTTTTATTCTACTCTATTGAGAATGTACTGTTACAGCTTGGGAAAGTTCTCAATCATATGTATATTTGAAGCTTCTTATACGCCGCGCGGCCTTCCTAGTTTGAAAGGGGGATTATTTTTGTCTCATGATATGTTCTACATCACCGAAATTGTTAATGCATTTTCAGTCTCGCATATAAAGAACATCGAATCGCCTCATCGTGTGTCTCGTATCAGGGACAACTTCTTTCTTCTAAATGTGTCATGTTTGTGTGTGTCGTGTCGTGTGTATCGTGTGTGTGTGGATTCGTCGATGATCCTCCATCTTATCCTTTCGACCAAGTGCTTTCCCACATACAGGACACTTGTATGCATCCCTCGAAACATGAACTGTTTTAATATGACGCATCAATTCGGCATCCCGCCGAAAGGGGCGCAGGAAAGTGCACCCTTTCCATTCACATTTCTTGCTAGTAGTCGAATCCATAGGAGGAGAAGATGATGATGGAATTTGTTGGTTGGGAGTTTCTAGACCGTTGTTCTCAAATCTGGTAGTAGAAAGGCTAAACTGCATCCAGCCCTCGTCGTGAAAGGAGTGGTTACCGTCATAGAAAAGACCGGTATTTGGCATCAGGGTTTGTGGGTGGTGATGGTGGTAGCTGTTGTTTCGAAGTGGTATGGTGGTGCTATTGTTAAGCATGACTACTTGCTGTATAGTAGGTTCTTGCTCTATACCAGGTAACGAAGCGTAGTTGTATGTTGATATGGGCCCGGCCGGTGCTAAATGGTTGATATCACCCAAGGCTGACATAGCGTTGGAACTCCGCGTGGTGTGCAGTTTTTCATAAGGCAAAGTTGGCAGATAGTGGATTGACTGGTTTGGGTCGTTGCTGATGGAGTTGAAGGGTATGCATGAAGTGAATTGGTCATCCATGGCTTTCAGTAGTTCCGCTTTGAACTTCTGGTGCCCAGAGGTTTAGAAATAGCGCGAGGAAATAGAGATCATTTCGATCTTATATGTCTACAGCTCTACATCTATAATATACCCAGGTAAGGAGATTACCTAGGTATAAAGCTGTTTATATGCTTCCCATACACATATGTGTACTTTCTTGTACTTTTCAAGTGTGTCTAGGGCATAAGTCGTACCTCGCAAGTCCACCTCTTGAGTCAAGCTAGGATCAGCGAGTCATAATTAAAATTCTGGAAATGCATGACCCAACTTATGATCGGGCGCTATGTGACCGGAGTTTGGTTGCTTTTTGACATTTTCCGAGTCATGAGTGGTCAGTAGTTACAAAGTTGTGACCAGTCAGAAGTAACTCCAGCCCTAGGGCTACCTATGCTTCTGCGATCTTCTGTGTCCTTTCAATGGCCTTTGTGAAACTTTCCGGGACTTTGTAATAATTTTGACACCATTCGTTTATTGGCTAATTTTAATCCGTGCATATATGTAGCACATAACGAGAAGTTCGCAGTTTTATTGCCAAGGTCTCTCGTTCAGCCTCTGTTTTCTCGTCGTTTTTTCTACACTCGTCGTTTTTTCTACACTCGTCGTTTTTTCTACACTCGTCGTTTTTTTGTACACTCGTCGTTTTTTGTACACTCGTCGTTTTTTTGTACGCTCGTCGTATTCTTTGCGTTCTGTTCGTTTTTCGCATCCTCTTCATTTTTCGCATCCTCTTCATTTTTCGCATCCTCTTCATTTTTCGCATCCTCTACGTTTTCCGGACCCTCGTCATTTTTTGTACCCTCGTCGTATTCTTTGCGTTCTCTTCGTTTTTCGTAATCTTTTTTAAGCCAATGGAGGACTACATATTCCCAGGTGTATCCCTCTGGACGCATGTATTTTCCATGGTCTTAGTGTCCTCGCATTGGATCGACCCAACGAGATCGGGGGTAAATGCAGACAGGCGGGAAAAGAAAAAAGAAGAGAAAAAGATCCACGCCTGCCAACCTTGAAACAGACTTCCAGCACTTGCGACCTGCCCGTCGTCAAGTACAACTTACATTTGTACTTCACATGTCAACAGCTATATAAACTACCTACGTGTAGACCCATAGATATCCATGGATATAAGATCTGAATATCATCTCGATTCTTTCTTACATTCTTTCCTACTATCTTAAACATCTTGATATCAGTTTCACTACAGACACTGAAAGCCATGGATCACCAATTCGCTTCAAGCATGCCCTTCGACTCAGCCAACAACGACCCAGACCAGCCAGCCCCTTGGCTACCGACCATACATTATGAAGGACTACACACGACACAGACCTTCGACACTATGCCAGCCTTGACTGATAGTATTGATCATGTGCTACCGGGTCATCCCATATCAACATACACTTACTCTTCGGTGCCTGGTATGATACAGCAAGGACCTGCTATGCAGCAAGTACTCCTGTCAAACAGCGACAACGGCTACCACAATCACCTCCAGCAAATCTTCATACCCAATACCGGTCCCGTGTATGATGATAAGCTGTCTTTCCATCATCATCATCATCATGACGAGGGCTGGATGCAATCTGCCCTTCCTGCTACCGAAAGCAAACCCTCTTCTCATCCTACAGAAGAAGCAACACCCAGCAAAAAATGCGAATGGAAAGGCTGCACCTTCCCACGCCCCTTTCGCCGAGAAGCAGAATTGATACGTCATATCAAGACAGTCCATGTTTCGAGGGATGCATACAAGTGTCCGATCTGTGGGAAAGGGTTTGGTCGGAAGGATAGGATGGAGGATCATCGACGGACACATACACACAATCATGCGTTGGGAGGGAAGACATTGCCGTCCCAGATACGAGACAGATGATAAGGAAACTCGATGTTCCCAATCTGCGAAGCCTGATGGACAATCGCAACCCCGGCGAGGTATGTAAGGTGTATAGAAATGGGACAATTTCGATCTATCCTTCTGGTATAAAAAAGTTGAAGCCGATTGCTACCGCAATGTAAACTATGAAATTCTATTGCCAAATTCGATCCTCTGTAAAATATATTGAATCAGAGATGACATAGGGTTATGGAGCTATCAAAGCCTAACCCCTGAGAGAGTTCCTCTAGACTTATCGAAGAGAATTAAGAACGTCGAGAACGCTTCATTCAGAATCCATCAATCCCCAATGCGAAGCATACAATTAATACACATAACATGATCTCTGACATAGATCTTCCTTCCCGGCCCATTCGCGCGACATTCCTTGACCCATTTTGACTGTCGCAAGGTATACTCCATCCCTCCATTGAACGCTCAGATAAAATCAAATCTCGAAAAAAAAAGAAAGAAAGAAAGATGCTTTTGACATGCAATATCACTGCAAACGCTGATCATTCATTAGCATGACAGCACGAAATAAGTTACCGGATTGGGAACACTACAAGCTCTCTAGCTACCGTGATACACACTTCAGCAACGTTGCTGCAAAGCTTCCCAAGCCAGCGTTTTCCGGTGCGGCTACCTAAATGGGGATATTTCTTAGCATTGATGTACGTTTGTGACGAATAAGAACTGTTATGAGAGAACTTTGGAACGACTTCCACATAGTCAAAGTTGCGAAAAGATAATATATATATATACACCCGTTTCACCCAGGCGATAATATAACAATAATATCTCTCAGAAATAAATACATCAGAATAGAAGATATGTTTCGAACGGAACTCAACATGCCGCAAATTCTTAAATTAGCTACACAGTAGATGTAATGTAATGTAATGCAATGCAATGCTATGCGACGCAGTTAGAGCAATGCATAAGCACCGAAAGCAGCAACACAAGCCATAACGAAGGGAATCTTGATTTCGCCAACACCGCTGTTGGGCACGGTGGTAGCCGAAGAAGTGGCGCTGGTCTTGGATGCTGCTGAAGTAGTGGATGCAGCGGCGGTGGTGGTGCTGGCGGCAGTGGATGAGGGTACGGCTGCGGTTGAGGAAGAGGTCGCCAATGTAGTCGAGGAAGAAGACGAGGAAGAGCTGGAGCTGGAGCTGGAGCTGGTGGTCGAGGAAGACTTGGTTGACGAAGATGAGGAAGAGGAAGAGGATGAAGAAGAGGCCGAGGTAGAAGTGGACGATGCGCTGGTGGTGGTGGTGGAAGAGGAGCCGGAGACGCCAGAAATGGAGAAGCGAGGAGAGTAGTTGACGTCCGTGGCGTCGGCGTCGACACTGATACGGATGAAGTAGTCTGATTCCTTGGGGATGGAGCTGGGGACAGTCCAGGAGTATGAGCCGGTGTTGTTGATGGCGGCTATCAGCGTCAGTTAGTCACACATCTTTTTTTCTTTCTTTTTGGAAGTCAGGACATACAAGCAATAGCGACACCATCAGTCGCAACGGTGGTAGCACCCCATTGCAATCTCAACGACACGGTTCCGGAAGTGGTAGGGTTCCAGGTGAGGGTAGTCGCACTTCCGGCCGTCAACTCGGCACCGGAAGCCGGGGTGATGAATGCATTGTCCTTGGAGGTAGAGGTCTGCGCCGCGGACAGCGAGAAGGTGGCGAGGAGGCCGAATGCGAGGGTCAAGAAACGCATTTTGTTGTTTTCTTTGGCTTTGCGTTTGCAAGAAGATTACTCAGAGTGGGTTATCGAAAAAGGTCAAGGAATGAGTAGCTTATATGTACGTTCAAAAGAATGGCACGAACCGTGAGGCTCTGTAAGGAACGACTGGTGAAAAAAAAGAACGAAAAACTCGGATTGACCGATTGAATTTGCGTCTCAAACCGTGGAATGGACGATAGAAGAGGAAGCAGGAGGGAGAAGGAGGAAGGGGAACGGGGCTGTGAATGATCACGAGAGACCGAGGAAGGCGTTTGTTCCTGAGGACTAAGGCAGCACGGCATAGAAACGAGCAAAAAGAAGCGGGCCAGCCAGCCAATCAGACTGCTTGAAAACAATGGCTTGAGCCTCAGGAACCACGCTGTGGCCTGGCGCTAGACCGGATTGAGAGATACACGTTTTGTTCTTCTTTTCTGATTGGCCAGCTCTAATGCTCCCGGCTGCGCTAGGCTATACTATGCATTGCACTAGTCTGTTTGTGGAATAGAGCATAAGCAGTGGAAATTGTCCTCTTAGCTGCTTTCTACTATAGAGGCCCGTCCAGACTTTTTCTGTCCTTCGCTCAGTGACACTCCCTCTCTTAGATGGATGATCTTGGGTAAAGCCGAGCCATGGTCACTAGAACCATCAGACGATATATCACGATTTCTCCGAACCATTGAATCATGAAAACTGCAAACATCTGTGCCACAAACACATGGAGCTGGAGACTCGGACTGGAGCATAGGCTGTAAGCTGAACAGCCAACGGGACGCATGATTCGTCATCAGGCGCTATGATAGCTCTAGGCGCAATCTAATTGAGCCATTCAAAAAAGCTTGGTATGTTGGTGCGGAGATTTGGAGCGAAAATTGGATCCTCATTTATCCTAGTGCTTAGGCGCTGCACAGCCCAGATACATCCGCACATCCGCGATTTTTTCGATGGTTGTACGATTTTGCTGAACACGTTAGGTCGTTAGCTCTGTAAACATCAGAGAGTCAAAAGCAGAGAATGGACGAACATGAGTGATGTACACAGAGCTTACAGAGTACCTACTTTGACTTTTCTTGTAGCCTTGTACATGTGGAAAAAGGAATGGTAGTCGAACCCGTTACTAAGAATAGTTCTTGTGGCGGACAGACTATCGATTAAAAGTGTATCCTTTCTATCCACACATGTACTCCACTCTCAAATCGCACGACTCGCGTAATCAGGCAATTGAATGCGATTACAGTGGTTATAACGAATGGCAAAAAAAAAAACACTATGGGAGTCCTCCCGAAAATTCGTTATTGAGTAAAGACTCGTTGTATCCGTCAATTTTACTATGTAACCTTAAATTCCCAAGAATCCCAAAATTCAGTATATAGTAATTTTTTGCTAGTGTTCGTTATAACCAAATTTGTTATAACCCGGTTTCATTGCATTGCTAGATTATAATACAGGTGATTAACTAGAAGAATGATAAGCCGTATGCGCAACACATGAATGAATGTACGTAGTACAATTCATATCCTGAAGAATTTCATCGTCATACAGTCTCAAAGGCAACTGGGTTACTAGCAGATAAGGCATCATCGCCAGAGGAGCCGTTCGTTGCAGCCTCAGGCTCTTCAAGCAGTCCCTGAGATCCGAGCCAGGAAATGGCCTGCATAACCTGACGATCTCGTGCTTGGATTTCCTGTTCAACGAGCTAGATACATATTAGTTATATACCTTCTCAATAAATAGGAGAGATACGCACCATCTGGAACAGTCCCCTCTTGGCAGGCTGCTTTGCTCCCGCACCCGGCTTGACAGTTGGCTGCGCTTTATCCGCCCCTTCTGTAGACAAATCATGTGAATACCGACAATGACTTCCCCGGGGACATTTCCCTCTTCGCTGGAAATCACGACATGGTTTACGTGGTTTCGGCTGTCCGTCTCGCGGTGGTGGTGGGACTCGTTCTGGGCCTTGGCGTCGTGAGGACATTTCTTCGGGGACGTCGTCATCGCTGTCTGCGTCTTCCGAAGATGTTGATTCTGATACAATAGACCGATTCTCGTCTACAGTATCCGTATGCGCCAGTGGCTCTTTTGTGTCAGAGGGGGCATCAGTCAACGGATGCTGCTGCGATGCCTCTGCTACAAGCCGTGCTCTCTCCGCATCGGCTTCTGCCTTCTGCAACCTTCTCTCCTCCTTTAACAACTTTTTGCGCAGTTTCTCTGCCTTTGCTTTTGCTTTTAGAGCTGCATCCATGGGATCAGATCCCATCTCTTTCTTCTCTTGAGCTTCTCGTCTAGCCTGCTCTCTTTGTTCTTTGAGTTCTTGCTGTTTGCGGCGCGCTTCTTCACGCTGGAGTTCTTTCTGTCGCTTTGCTTCCTCTTGGGCCTTTTTCTTTTCTTCAATGCGCGCCTGGGTCGGGAATCGTTTCTTTCGTTCCTCGATCCACGATTGAATATCTGTCGCGCTATTCAATGTGGATGTACGTCCGCGGAAAGTGAACTGCAGAGGTCCAGCAAGATTCCCCACCGCAGAGGCCAATCGACTCTCTTCATCGACATCATCTTCTTCATCGCTCGATTCGTGTTCTTCCGTTTTGGGCGTTAGACCTAGCTGGTTGAACTTCCGCTTCTTCTTCTTCTGCGCATGTCGTGAAGTCTCAGCTGGTAGCGGGGGTTTCGCGGGTAAAGGAACTCCAAAACTGGGAACAGCAGGTGGTGCTGTAGGACGGGGTCCTTGCGATGCTGGTTTTTCGAACGTCGATGAATATCTGCGCTTGTGTCCATGTTGGTTCTGATAGTTATTTCCTTGTGGATGTGCGTGCGGAACAGGGTTTTGGTATGTCGTAGATCCTGGATAAAATCCGCCAGCTCCGGTCTTGTCATATCCCCAGTGCATTGGTGGTGCTACTACTGAAGCTGCCACTGGAACTGTGGAGTGCGATTGATGTCCCGTGTATGATTGTATAGGCGCGGTCGACCCGTTCTGTGTATTCTGGTAACGTCCATCGTAGTTTGTAGGTGGGTACGTTGGAGTGACATGCTGGGCGGGAAATCCCTGAGTGATAGGAGGATAATTTTGAGGCGCCGGCGAACCGTACTGCGAACCGTTTTGGTAATATTTCGCCGCGTTCGACTGCATCGTATATCCACCATTATACATCGCCTGCTGGTTGTTGCGATAGTTTGGTTGAGATGCTCCGCCTCGACCTCCACGATTCATACCACCACGACCACGTCCACGAAACCCACCACCTGGACCACCCCGACCACTCCCGCCGCGATAGCTAAATCCATTTTGTGTCGAATGTGAGCCCGCCTGCGGAAACTGCTGTTGTGTCGACGGCGGCGGAGGTGGCGGCGGAGGAGGAAATGAGAAACCCTGCTGAGATGCCATCATAAGATCGGCATAGTAGTGGTGTCACAATCAGTCGGACTGTTTCATGTTGACTATCATCCAGAAAGAAGTAGTCTGATTCAGACGACGATGTAGAAGTCTCGTAGCTTCGAAATCAAAATCAAAAAATCATTTGAAATAAGTCTGTCGATCTCAAAATAATTGATTAATTCCACCAGTCAGAAGTGCTGGAAGCTCTCCATTATGTAAGCATGTAGTGGGACTGCACGTGATATATCAACATCGTGGATATGTGATTGGTCGAATCGTTGAATATCTTTTTCATCTCATCAAGCTCTTCATTAACAACAGCTCTGTCGCGAACTGGTCTTTCAACTAATTTACGAGTCGCTCACAAAATAGAGGGAAAAGCCGTCAACAGTCCCAAGGCCAGTCTTTTTCTGCCATCCTGCCGGCATGGCAGGAAAATGATTTTGCATTTCAACATTTTCAGCTATTCGTCTCGGATATCAAGATAGCCATACACCATGTTTCTCCTCGTGAGTACTTCATCTCTCTGTAAAAAACAGATAGCTTACATATATTCAGGCCACCATCTCCGATCTTGTACAGATCAGACCAGAAGATTTCTCAAAATTCAGCGCAGTAGCTATTGAGGATAACATCAACGAGAAATATGCCAACAAAGTCAGCATCGACTATCCTTTCGCATGGCAAGGCACTGACACTCTACTTCTGGCAGGTCATTCAAAAAATCGGATTATGTATCGGATTTTACGATCTGCTCAAATCCTCTGATGGGTTGATTGGCCACGGCACTGGTTTGGTCAACGTAAATGGTGCGCTTTTCATCCCCGAAAGATGATCGTGAACTTTTCTGACATCTCGAGCAGTCACATTTCGACTCATAGTCTTCCGCCCCTTTAAAGGCGAGATCTTACTCGGCAAAATCGCCAGCTCGTCCGAAGAAGGGCTCAAAAGTACGTCTTCCCTATACCCACTATTCAAGCCCGTCTAATAGTCAACAGTCAACATGGAATTTTTTGGCGACATAACCGTGCCAGGTACTCTACTCTTCGACGGATCCCGATTGTACGTCCCCAATAACCCCTGTAGGACCTAAAATATGGAATAAACTAATATCTTCGGCAGCGACCTTGGAGAAAACCTCTGGATCTGGGAAACCGAAGCGCCTGAACCCTATTACTACGACATTGGAGAAATAGTCCGGTTTCGCGTAGAATCGGAAGAATGGCATGATCAGAGACCTACAGGGCCTGATCGGGCGGAGGCACAGACTGCAGCGGAGAATAAGCCTCCATATTCGATACGTGTATGTGCATCCTTGCTCAATATCCTTGTGAAAAAACTAATGGTTATAGGCATCTATGATGATGGAGGGTTTGGGATTAATTGCATGGTGGTGAATAATCTAATCTGTCCGACGTGGAACGTTATCAAAATGATACCACAATATTACACTACTAGGTACCCAAAAATTCAATCATTCAATAAATACATTGCATCATCTTCAGAAATGTCGCGAATCATGCCCTGCTAGGCCGCAATTTCAAATTCCAAATCCCAGCAGTCCCAGAACTGTGCATGATTGCAAAGTGAAGAATGTTACATACGTAATACAGAGCGAAAAAATGATAGGTCCATATCTCCGCGTTGCATGTGCGGCATCAATGGCTATCGTCGGCATAAAAAGCGAAAAGTTTCCGCAACGTGCCCACCCCATTACCTAAGATACCAGACCAGATGCCCATCCCTCGCTACGTACGTAGAATGATTGACAGAAATTTTGAATTTTGAATATTAATCAGGGTGTAACGCTGATAAATTGGTGAAAATACGAGGTACAGAACAGAACAGTGTAGAAAGTGGGGTGGGATTTGTCAGAATTTATTACCCAGACAGCTCGGAGGATGCCTACCTAGAAAGATTGATAGATTATAAATTCTTCGTCTTTCTTTCTCTTTGCTTTTAAGAATATTTTGTCGTTTGCATAGATATCAATCGCATAACAAAAATCGGAAAGAAAAAAAAAAGAACGGTGAGTCAGAGTCTTACCCCTGATGTCGCCATATATCCCTGCTAGATGCTAATATCTTGTAGCTGCGTGAATCCTACCCCGCCATCAATAATCGCGATGACTTCCTTTCCGCTCGAAAATCCGCAACTCCTCAAGCCGCTGGCTCATGATGTAGTCGAGACACCGCCCAGGCCTGCGTCGCCTGAGTACAGGTTTGGAACGAGGGCGGTGCATTCGGGGGCTCATATTGATCCTAATACGGGTGCTGTGATTGCGCCGGTTTGTCACCATCACCACTAGAGAAATTGAGGATTTGCTGATTATGTATATAGATTTCATTGTCTACGACATTTGCGCAGTCAAGTGTCGGAAAACCAATTGGTATTTATGAGTACACTCGTAGCGCAAATCCCAATCGGCAAGTCCTCTCTTCTTTCAGACGGGATCGCATTGCTAATTCCTTGGTGAACAGGGACCACTTCGAAGAAGCCGTCGCAGCTCTCGAACATGCCCGTTACGCCCTCGCATTCTCCTCCGGCTCCGCCACAACAGCAACAATCCTCCAATCCCTCGCCGCTGGTTCACACGTCGTTTCTGTTTCAGATGTCTACGGCGGCACGCACCGCTACTTCACCAAAGTCGCCGCCGCGCACGGCGTAAACGTTACTTTTACGCCCACACTCGAAATCGGTACCGAAGCCATCCTCAAACCAGACACGAAATTGATATGGATTGAGTCACCTACAAACCCGACGTTAAGTCTGGTAGATATTCGTGAAGTGACGAATATTGCGCACAGACACGGCATATTGGTGGTAGTGGATAATACGTTTATGAGTCCTTATATTCAGAACCCGTTGGATTACGGGGCGGATATTGTTGTGCATTCGGTTACGAAGTATATCAACGGACACTCTGTAAGCCCCCCTTCCCTCCCTTTCTACTCATGCAGAGAATCTTCAGGCTAACGAGTTTAGGACGTCCTCATGGGCGTCGCAGCCTTCAACTCACCCGAACTCAAAGACCGACTCACCTTCCTCCAAAACGCGATTGGCGCCGTCCCCTCGCCCTTCGACTGCTGGCTCGCCCACCGCGGCATGAAAACACTCCACTTGCGCGCTCGCGAAGCAACCAAAAACGCAACCGCAGTCGCAAAAGTTCTCGAAAGCTCACCTCTCGTAAAATCGGTGAATTACCCCGGTCTCGACTCCCATCCACAACGCCACATTGCCAAAAAGCAACATCGCGATGGCATGGGTGGCGGAATGCTCAGTTTCAGAATCCATGGCGGCCATGCCGCTGCTGAACGATTCTGTCAGACTGTGCGCGTTTTCGTGTTAGCCGAAAGTTTGGGAGGCATTGAGTCTCTGTGTGAGGTCCCCTCGAGTATGACGCATGCCGGTATACCGAAGGAACAGAGGGAGGCCGTGGGCGTGTTTGATGATTTGGTGAGATTGAGTTGTGGGATTGAGGATGCGGATGATCTTGCGGCGGATGTGTTGCAGGCGTTGGCGAAGTCGGTTGCGCCGGCTAATGGTGCTTAATGTCTCGCATACTGGATGATTACATAGACTTTTTGGATTTAGGATTTAGGATTTTGGTTATGGGATTTTTACGATCATTTTGGATAGATGAACGATTTCTCGTCTTGGGCTAGTTATGTTATAATAGAACTGAATGCTCATTTCATTCAAAAGCTGGTTTGTCTTATCAAAATAATAAATTACACGATAAGATAAGATTGTATTTATATGTAATTTTGTGGGGATTTTGTTCTTTTTGCATGCCATTATTGGTTCTCAGCAGCTAGCGAGATACATATTCAACAACATCGTATTTTATTGTATTTTATTTCCATACATTATCGCTCCCATCACTTTCGACCTGACAACTACAGGCCCTTTCAGAGGTGCTAAACCGAATCTGAGAGTTATCAGAAGTATTCAGTTTGATTATAAGACAACATAAAATGGCGTCAACGTTCAGCTTCGGATTCTCTGGCGACGATATCGACATGGACGTCGACAATGATATTGAAATTGAAGCCGAGAACAATGTATCCGAAAAGCCAAATACAGAAGATGCGAGCACACCTACTACATCATTTCCAGCTGTAAAACATGCTCTAAAAGACTGGGTAAGTACCTTCTATCTCCTTACTTGTTGGATGCATCACTGACGATTGATTCCCAGACGACAAACCTCCCCTCTCAAATATCATACAACACATTAAAACTAGGCCTATCACATCCCACCACCACCATCAACAACAGCAACAGCAATAACAAAGATGAGAGTGATAAAAACACAATAACAATATCACGCCGCGAACTCTTCGACGTCCGCACTCAACTCATGGCCGAAGACGACGCTGAAGATCTCGCAACCGACAATGCAGAGTTGATCGCGGGCCTGGAGCAAGGAGATCTTAAGCCAAATTTTTATGAAGGGGGTTTCAAGACGTGGGAGTGTTCGTTGGATCTTGCGGATGTTCTTTTATCTTCTACCGAGGCTATTCCCTCTGTGGTTGAAGAGGGGGAACGGGAGGGTGTTCATGTTATTGAGCTCGGCTGTGGGACGGCGGTTCCTTCGTTGATGCTCTTCGCTCGAATATTACTGTCTACGACGTCGTCGATGGATAACCAAGGGAGGAAAGGGAGGTATCGCTTCACGATGGCAGACTACAATTCCACGGTGTTGAGGATGGTGACGTTTAGTAATTTTTTGTTGACCTGGTGGATTAATTCGTCTGCTTCGCCGAGGACTAGCACAACGGAAGAAGGTGGAGAGGATGGCAAAGAGGTGGAGGAAGAGGGGGAACTGGATATTGATGTCGCGCTGCTCAACGCATTTCAGACGGATCTTGAGAGGAGAGGGATTGAGATTGAGTTTATTTCTGGGGGATGGTCGGCGGAGTTTGTGGAATTGGCTTTGGATTCGGCTCCTCAAGAAGTTGCATCGACGCTAATTCTTGCGAGTGAGACGATATATTCGCCTTCTTCTCTGGGTGTGTTTTCGGAGACGTTACTTGACCTATTACGAAAATCAGGTCGTGAGGAGTCAACTAAAAAGAGTACGGCACTGGTTGCGGCGAAAAAGGTATATTTCGGTGTTGGAGGGGGTGTGGATGAGTTTTTGCAGGTTCTGGATCAGCGGCCGTTGCAAGATAAGGAATCCATTCGGGTGAATGAACGGAGGGAGATAACATCCGGAGGAGTGAAGAGGGTTGTTTTAGAAATAGCCATTGACAAAAAGTAATATAGACTCCGTGCGATATAAAAACGAACAGTTTCTTTTGCTTTATCTTTAGCTTTATGTACAATACACATAATGGACCTTGGGTCCTATAACGGAATAAGACCTAGAAAACCAGAGAGAAAGAGTGAGTGAAATATAGTTTCTCGTCTAGTCGTATATGCTGACGACCTTTCCATCTTTCGTCCGAGCCAACCGGTCTGCCTCAAGTTCCTGGTTCTTCTTGTGATAGTGGGCAGCGATGGAGCTGAGGTCCGCCTGGGAGCCGGGAGCGACGTTGAATGGTGATCCGGTGTTGAACACCCTGTTTCGAACATCAATTAGCTACTTGTGACAGGCGATAAGCGGTAAAGAGGGGCATCGCACTCATTGCTCCTCAAATCGACATAATCCTGACGAGTCGCGCCAACAAACAAGTGACGATCAGCAGCAGCCTGCTCTAAGGCGGCGGTGTGAATGGCATTGCGCTCCTCAAAGACCTTCTGGTCAGGCGAGTATTTGGTGATGAGGCGGGAAATGAAGGAGTCGTCGGAGGCCTTGCTGATGCGGTAGAGCACGAAGCCGGCGGCGAAAGTTGAGATGGCGACGTAGAAACTTGGCTAGAACCGAGAACAATAGTGTGGTTAGTAGGTAGTCACGTAGGCATAGAGTTGTAGACTCACGCCGAAGCTCTCGTTCACTGGGCCGTGGTGGTGGTGGTCATGTGCGGCGTGGGACTCGAAGCGGCGCGGCTGTTGACGCAGCAGCTGCCTCACGGGAGCCGCTGAGCGTCGGACAGCAAACATTGTGGAGATGTGAGGTGGTGAGGTGAAGCGTTGAACTTGAACGTCGTCAAGTGTCGTCGAACTGGTTGATTTGATGATGCGAGGTTGCCGGGTGGATCGGGTCACGTGAACACCGTCATGGAATTGACCAATCAGGATCCATGTATTTGGTGTTCTTATTTCTTTGGCCACAAGTACGAGTGAGTCATTGATCAGATACAGTATAACGAGATGCAAATTATTTTCTAAGACATGACACCAGATACATCAGATAGTAGTGTGTTGAAGCCCTCCTATACAGAAACGCCAAGTATCAGCTCCAAATCAGCGGTTAAGCGTGCCGCGGGAAGATCCGTTGTTAGTCCTCACTTTATCACTTCAACCTCCACTCACTACCAACACCACTTGGTAGTAATTCTCAGTCAGTGCTACAGACCCGGCCAAGCGGAACGCAAATTTCATATCCGAATGCAGATGTGATAGCCAGATGGAGACCGTACGGTCATCAGGTGCAAGCGCCAGTTAGCCGGCGGGTCACTGCTTCGTGTCTGCCCGAGAGTCGAGACAGCTCACATACTAACCCGTACGAAAAACGCATTGATTCTAGAAGAACAAAACAGTCAAGAAGCAGCACAACTCTGACCATTCTATTGGAATGTTACATACGTACAAAGTTAGAACTTTGACTCACACTTAACAAGTCAATGCTTGGCCCCTAGCGAATCCAACCAACTGATTGCTGCCCAGTTACAAACCAATGCGAAGGCTTGATACCCAATACTCGCACACTCCATCTCAAGATGCCTCACTTATGGCAGCTGGACAAATGAGATTTCACGTCTACTCCTTTTTCTTACATGACTCCTGACGGTCCAACGAGACCGTCGGTTTTACTAGTCTGCTTGCATGGTTTCGGCGCTACCCATCGTTGAGTTCGCCATGTCGCTAAAGTGGGATGCATGCATGCACCGTCACGACACACAAATTTCGGGCTACACTTTGATTTCTTGGGAATTACTAGTCGCCTATTCTCGTGATTGTCTATATAATTGCTACCAATTATTCTTCCTTGTTTTAGCAGCCCAAATCCTGACGCTCGACTTCCCGAATTGTCTTTCTGCTTCTTTTCGCTGTCCGACTTTTCTAGAGCTAACTGTTGTGTATAATATTCATTTGACGAATTCCTTCACTCTATTCTTATCTCCTCCACTTTGTCTAACTGCCTCGCCACATTTGAATTCGAACTGATCAGGCAGGTCAATTAATTTCAGGGTTGAGACTGGTACATACAAAAATCACACTTTGACCCTTGTATATCTACCCTATTACCTTCACCATCAACACACCATACCTGTAAATGCCTGTTGAGCTGATCAATTGATCCTGGTTGCTTGAACTTTTATTTTTTGGCAACTGCAGTCTTGATACGGCGTTTCCACGATTGGGAACACGTTAGCATCTGGCCGAGTCTTTTCTTCTCGTCACACTCATCCCAGATCACAGTGCGTGATCACAACACGCAATGGCCAAGAAGAACAAGGGGAAGAAGGACAAGGCCGATAAGAAGAAGAATCAAAAGAATGAGGATGCCCCTCCTCCTTTGCCTGCGCCGGAGCCTGAAGAGGTAGCTGCTCCTGAAGTGGTCGTTGCTCCTGAAGAGGCCGTTGCTCCTGAAGAAGTCGTTGCGCCTGAGGTTACATCACCTTCTTTGAGTGCACAAAAGGACGTTGTTCCCGCGGAGAATACGGAAGAGACCTCTCCTGCTCTGGAGCAGCTTGACATAACACCGGAGACAGTTGAATCATACCTAGACGACAGAAACGACAGCAACGACAACAACGATAACAACGACGAGAAACTCGAGCAACAAGAGCCACACGAGATCGAAGATCTACAAGATCCACAAGAAAACCAAGAACAACAAGAACACCAGGAGCTCGAAGAAGACCAAGGACCACAACAATTCGAAGATCTACAAGAGCACCAAGAGCAACAAGAACCAGAAGACTCACAACCTCCTGAAGACTGGAGCATGATTGCACCTCACCAACCAACAGTCCAAGACGACGAATCGGCTTCGATGAAGAGCAAGAAGTCTTCGTCCGCTCGGTCAATTAGCGGGAAGTCATCTGGTACTGTACCGAGAAAGGACCCCATAGAGGAGACGGATACTTTCGAAGATGCCAAAGATGGATCGGATGAAGTAAAGGAGACGGTTCACGCAGATAAAGCCCCCGAGGAAGTTTCTGAAGATAAAGCCGAGGAACCTGAGGCTGTTACAGAGACACTGGCAGATGCTGAACACAAAGAGCCGGAACAACTGCCAGTCGAGGCATATGAAGTGAAAGAAGACGAGGTTGCTCCAGTCGACACAGAAGAAACACCCGAAAACAATGCAGAAGAGGCGCAAGAGTCTGAACACATTGTTCCGGAACCAGCTGAACCAGTTGAAGACAAAGACGTATCGCCAGACGACCACCAAGAAATAGAGGAGGAACCAAAGGGACTCGCAGAAGAACACCAAGACCATCCCGAGGATGTTGTTCCCGAGACAGCCGACAACATGTCCTCCAAACAGTCCATTTCTGGGGTCTCTCATGCCGGACCTGCGCCCTTGCCCTCACCTGTACCGAGTGAACCACGCTCCGTACATTCTCCAGTCATACCTCCCGACCATCCTCTCTCACGCCATGGCTCGCCTATGATGTATCATACCTCACCACAATACAGATACGCCAGCCCTACAATGCAGGCATACAACCCCTACATGATGGGCATGCAGGCTGCACCAATGCATCCAGGCAGTGTTGCTCCGTCTTCCGCCAGCTTCGCTACAGCCTATCCTAATGCCTACCACTCCCCCATGATGGAGCATACACCCATGGCCTCTCCTCATATGTATCCTCGTCGATCAAGCACATATGCCAATGGTGCAAGAGACTATTACAACGGCAGAATGGACCGTACACTATCCGGCGGAAGTGGAAACAGTCACGCTCACAGCCAGCGAATGGAAAAGACAAACAGCCACACCAACAATGAGGACGACCATCACGAACACCATCATCTCATGGGCCGAGTAGAAAAAGCTATGCCGGACCTCAGTCGCATGTTGGACAGTTTCAAGGAAACGCGTAATAAGCTTCAGGCCCGAGAGGCAGAATTCAAGCAGTTACAGTCACAACACGAACAAGCCATCATGCACAAAGATTTCTACATTGAGGCGCTTCAGGGCCAGATGAAGAAGGCTGCTACAGAGACGGCGGAAGAGTATGGAAAGTTCAAGGATATCATCAGTGGTCTTCGCGTGGATCTATCGAATCATCAAGACAAAATCAAGGACTTGCAAGGGTATCTCGATAATTCGCGGAAACAGAATGAGGAACTTGAGCAGATCAAGTCGGAGCTTGAATCGGAGATCCGCACTCTTGAGAAAAGGGTCGAGGAGATGCAGATGGATCATGAGAGAGCTCTCGAAGAGGCGAAGGAACATGAGCGCGCTGAACTGTCTATGCAAAAGGAGGAATTGACGAACCTGTTCGAGGAAATCAGGACCGAGGATGAGACTGCCGCCAATGAACGATACAATGAGCGCGAAAAGGAGCTTCTCGATGAGCAGGAGAAGTTGAAATCGGCCTGGGAAGAGAAGCATCGCGAATTGGAAGAGGCTCATGGAAACCTGCAGACTGAGCGTGACGACAAACACGCTGAACTTGAGAGGACTCTTGCCGACTTGGAAGCTGCTAAGAATGATTTGCAGACAGTTCGTGATTCGCTTGTGAGCAAATCAGAAGATTTGGAGACGAAGGAGAAGGAACTTGAGACGACCAAGACGGAGCTAGAGGAGAAGTTGGAGGAAGTCAAGAAAGCTCAGGATGATCTGCACTACAAGCAGGAGGAACTTCAAGCTACTCAAGCTGAGTTACAGTCGACACTTGAAGAACTCGTTACGAAGAAGGCGGAGCTAGAGGGCAAGCATACCGAGTTGGAGGATGCTCAAAAGAAGCATGCCGAGGAGAAGGGACAACTCATTAGCTCTCACTTCTCCGAACTTGATAACATTCGTGATGTCCACGTAACGGAGATTAGCAACTTGCGCACCACACACGAAACAAGTATAAAGGACCTCCAAGACCGCTTCGACAAACTCGCCAAGGACTTTGATGAAAAAGAAAGAACATGGGCAGCCGAGAAGACGATGCTGCAACGACAACTTCACGAGAAACTGGACGAATTAGCTAGTATTGAACGAGAAAAGGACTCCTTGGAACGAGACGACGTGGTTCGCGAGCGCCATCTACAATCCGCAGTCGAAGAAATGCGCCGAACAATCGATAACATGGAGAATGACCGAGAGAAATTGCGAAAGACATTGCAGAGTCTAGGGGAGGCTACAGATCTAAAGTCTTCAAAGGGTGATCAATTCTTGTAAGTATGACCGATTTATCAATACTCCATTCAATTTACGTGAATATAGTCCTATGAACTGATATTCGCTGAAAACCAAGACGAAGATCTAATCTAATCTGTGTGTGATACCATAGTGTCGACCAATTCGGTCAACTCCGACGCTTGATCGTTGACCTCTCCAAGGAACATTTCTCCTATCTCCCTATCGACCCGCCAAAGGATATTCTTGAGAAAATACCTTCTGAAATGCCATCATTCCTCGACAACACCGTCGCATCCCGCGAACTTCGGTCTGCATATATCCAACACGTTGTCTCCAAGACACTGACATACCGCATCTTCCAGCCGTTCCTCTTCACTCTGGGCCGCAGGTACGACAAGGCCGACACTTTCTTCCAGGTGTTGTCCATGGATATCCGCCGCAAATCCGTCCGTCGAGAGGCATTCTGGAGACAACAAACCCTCAAAGCAGCCTACACCACCTCTGACGCTAAGCAATCCATCAATGTTGTCGCGGCGGTGATTGTGGATGAGATTGTGGACCATATCAAGCATTTCGCGGACCCGAAGCAACTTGACTCGTTACTAAGTGGAATTCGACGAATCGTCAAACTTGCGGCTGAGACATGGAGACATGCCCGCGTTGAGAGGGAGCTGGTGCTTGCTACTATGCCAGCGCCGGAGTCAGATGGAGAAGTCAACGAGGGCTGGGAAGAGTATACCTGCGGCAGATCCTCGCCTGAGTCTAGCCCAAGTGGCAGTGCTGGTACTGCTGCTAACCGACACGTCCTATTACGAGTCTTCCCGCGTATCTATCGGGAGGCGGCTCATGAAGACTTTATTGCGGATGATAAGGAGAAGATGAATGCTTGCGTTTATTTCCCGGGTTCTATTCTCTATTCTGATTCTCCCTCCGTGCTTGCGAGGAGGGAAGAGCAAGGTCAGAAGGGGAGTGTGAATGGGGAAACAACTCGCTCATCCAGTCCTTAAGTTTCCTTCATCCTTGAACAACAACTTATTATCGACAGCAACTGAATGTCGACTAATCGTCGTTCATATTCCGAACTCTCCTTTTATCTTGTGTTCACAGCTTTACTTGCAATTTCCTTTGTCAACTATCATTCATCGATTTTGTACCACTTTGTATTCCAAGACTGAACGAACCGACGACCTGTATTTTCGAAAGATTGAGACTCAGCATGTACTACACGGAAGAATATCACGACTTAACGACCGATATGACCTTTATCATTGGGAACGAACTATGTGCATGGGATGGAGCTCGAGGAAGCATGGGATTTTTTACTTATTTGTTTGGTTTATGTGTTAGCGAATTGTTGCATTTTGGCTTATTGCATATTTAGATAGATACATTCTTTTGAGAAATTTCATTTGTCTTTGATTATTTTGATAGAGTGACGTTTATAATCAGCATTTGTGAGACGTCATACAGTAATCTATAAATCCATCCCCATCAAGAGTGTGTCTTTACCCGAGTTTCGAGTCCCAATGTCATTTCTACCTACGTACTTGATTTTCCCTGACGCCCGAAGGCTGTTCTGTTCCGTTTTAGTGCTCACCCGCGCGCCGCTTTTACTCCCTGAGTAGAACTGAGCACGACTTTGAGCGCCATAATCAGATCAGTGAGCCTTATATAAGCTCACAAGTATGCTTGGTTAGTTAGTTACCATGCTTCACCACTCAGAGCACACTACCACTCCATGTTGGATTGGTGGGTTTACTCCAGGCCAACCCTGAGTGTATCTTACAAGAATGGTAAAAGAAGAAGTGACTAGCAAGATTGTATATGTATTGAGTTGTCTCTCGCCCTCCTTCTTCACGAGAGCAAGAAGGTCCTTTTTATAGGCAATTTGGTGGGATGATTTATGAGCTGTCGTGAGGGGGTCAATATTGGGCTGAAAACGGTGCCTAAATAGGTCCCCTAAGCTGCCTATTTGACCTATGAGATTGAACAGTCTATCTTTCTGCATTGTTGGAAATCCGGAGTATCTAACAGATCCCATCACGAGACACCAAGCCCACGCTTTCCTACCCGTGTCCCTCAAGCAATCAACTCACCGAATACCATATAAATAAAATAAATAATGAATGTAAAATAAGTAAACAGTGCGCACTACGTCAGCTCTCCCGTACGTCGTCCTCTCTCGCTTTCCACGTACGGGTCCTTACCAATTCATACGCTCGCATCATTGCCGCTATCTTGTAGCGCGTTCCCACTAACTAGCTCATCTGTTTCTTCTGATCTAAGCCTTAAACTAACTAGTGTCATTCCTAGTTCTTACTGACGAGCAAGCTGACCTAGTGCCCATGTTACCTACGTACGCGTTTATATATATCCTCAAGTTAGTATCCGCGATTGCTTGTTTCATATATACTCGTAGTATGCCCATCGCTTCTGGGTCTGTATCAAGGAATTGAGCTAACATTCCCGTGTCATGGACGAACTGCTGTCCAAAGATAACATAAGTTGGAGCGTCAAAGATCTATCAAATCGATTGATTTCGTTTTAGCGCATTTTCCAAGTTATGAAATTGACACTGGACTGCTTGTGCGGCTGACACTGGCGGAGTTTAAGCTACATTGGCTAAGCATTTCAGCTTTTTCAATGATATCCAATAAGTCCACACTTGGCGGAGCCATGGACAACCTCCAACACGGTCACGTCGGACTTGTCGGACAGCCTTATGGCATATAGTTATACACATCACGAGCGAAGTAAGTGCTTGCCAACATGTTGGCTACCAAACAGGGATATTGGGTGGTATTTCTGACGCCTTTACAAGTAGTTAAGGAGGTATCTACCTGCTGGTGGCTGCGCTAGTCTCACCCTAGCTCGGAGCAGTTCAGCTGAAGTAGTTGTACTCTTTACCCTATTAGAGCTGGCTATCTATACATGCCGCTATGTCCAGTTCAGCTGAATCTAAGGACAATTACATGCGGCAGTTGGCTCGACTACCTCCCTGTTATGCAGCACGTCCAATTTTTCCCAGTTTTCAATATACCAGATGGGAGGCTTCTTGCGGAAGTGATGACAGATTCTTCCGGTAAAATGTATTTCACTCAGGGAAATGATGCTGTATGGCTAATATAACGGTATTCATAGATATGTACTAACCTTTCCTTGAGTTAACTACTAACGCTTCGTGTATTTCCTTATATTGCAGATCCGACTCCCATTTCTCTTCGAAATATTTGTCACTAGCTAAAGGAACATTCTTCGGGGTAAGTCTCTTTTCTTCCGGTGCAAATCATATTCGTCTGCTGGTGACCATTACCATGAGCGGACTCGAGTCTACTGATGGCAAAACGATCGTCGAGATCAATAGCGAAGGGACTTGGAAAGCCGGCCCTAGGGCCTGGTCAATCATCCTCACCTTAGCCTTCGTCAGCCTGATCGTGGCATTGGATGCAACTATTCTAGTAACAGCTCTTCCGGCAAGTTTTTGAATTGTGCATGAAACATTTCTGCTAGGATTCTAAGTACAAACAGACAATATCGCAAGACCTGAAAGGTAGCGGCAGTTCGGCCTTTTGGGTGGGCACATCATATCTGCTGGCGAGTAGTGTTTTGATGCCCTTTATGGGATCTCTATCCGACATACTTGGACGTCAAGAGATTCTTTCAGCAGCCTTGCTTTTCTTCACCGCGGGCAGTATTGCGGCAGCACTGTCCAAAGATATGGATGTCTTACTACTTGGTCGAGTCCTACAAGGTGTAGGAGGTGCCGGGATAATACCTATGACTCAGATCGTTCTATGCGATATCATCCCTCTTCGAGTTCGTCCTAAATACGCAACGTTTTCGCAAATGGCATGGGCTATAGGGTCGATAATTGGCCCATTAATTGGTGGTCTTTTGGCACAATATGTTACCTGGAGGTGGATTTTCTGGCTTAACCTACCCTTCTGTGGAGTTGGATTAGTGCTTGTTCCCTTGACTCTCCGACTCAAAACGAAAAAAACATCGGTAATGGAAAAGCTGGCACGTATTGATTGGATTGGCGGTTTCCTATTCATCAGTAGTATGACGATATTCTTGATGGCTGTTACCTGGGGTGGTGTTGACCATGAGTGGGCTAGCGCTGCAACATTGGTTCCTCTGCTTCTAGGTATTGCGGGAACGGTAGTGTCTCTTTTATGGGAGAAATTAGGAGCTGCTGAACCATTCATCAGGCTCGCTATTTTCTCAAGCAGGTCTGCGTTGGCTGGTTATTTTTGTGCTATCACACAGGGACTCGTGGTAAGGTCTCTTGCTTCACGTCATACTACTCCTTTTTCATACTGACGCTTCACTTCCCCAATTGCACTCAGCTTTACATTCAGCTCTACTATATTGCGTTATATTTCACCTCGGTCAAAGGATTCTCGCCAGTTCATACCGGTGTCTGTCTAATCACCGTGAGCAGCATCCTCATGCCGATCGGCGTCATTGTATCGTTGATCATTACCCGTACAGGCCACGTTCGATGGGCTCTGTGGTCTGGCTGGGTGTTTATGATCCTTTCATCTGGTCTGCTGATCTTGCTAGACGAATCGATTGCCACATGGCGCTGGGTTCTGATACTTATGACAATTGGCATAGCACATGGCCTGCTCATCCAAGCACTTATATTCGTGCCCCAGGCCCTGGCTAAGGAGACAGATGAATCCTACGCAGCCATCATGTACACCTTCGTTCGTACATTTGGGCAGACTTTCGGCGTCGCGATTGGGGGTACCATGTTCCAAAACAGATTGAAGCAGCATCTTGCCTCGGCTGGTCTCGATGTTGCTATCGGCACCGATGCTGACCAATACGTCAACGTACTGAATTCGATGACAGATCAAACGTTGCGAGACAAAATATTGGCGGCTTATGCTGCTAGTTTTCGCAATACCTTTGAGCTTGTGCTCGCAATCACGGTGCTGAGTGCACTCATTTCGTTACTGGTCAAGAAGTCGGTGTTTGACCGAGAGCATGTAACTGAACATGTGCTTGAAGAGAGGCTCACGAGCAGTCCAAAGGGCGGTCAAAACGGCGGGGAATCAGTATGATATATGATATGAGATTGCATTTTGTGTTTTCATGGCGTGGGTTCTTGTTTAGCCTTCATGTTCTTCCAGTCTCATTTCATTTAGCCTTTAACATATATCATCGTCGAACCTTGCCCTTTTGCGTCCCTCAAGACCTATCCAAAATTCCTAATGGAACAGAATTTGCATGTCTTTACGATGAAAGGTATTTTTTCAGCTCTTGCTCCGCCAAGAGCTTTGCCCTGTCAATTTCAATATCTTCAAAGCCGTTTTGCGGTGTATGGACCAAGCGTCTTAATGGAAATAAAAGAGGCTGGCTTATATTAAGATTACTTCTATCAGATATAAGATAGTCTAATCTTAAAGGAATATCCTAGATGGTCGGTAAATCAATCAAGTTATTAGGTAAAAATGTGGCCTCGTTTAAGAGGCATTGCCTGTCACTATCACTGTACTGTAAGTGTACAGATAGCTTAAAGCTGCTAATGTTATGAGCTGACCTCATGAGCGTGTTCGGGCGAAGCCCTCACTCATATTGACAATAACGCTCTCCACAATTATTCGGCAACCCCGAACATGAAGCTATTTCCAGATCACAAGTGAATACAAAGCGATGTCCATTTCAAGAATGCCCCAGAACATAAGAGTGCTAATGATACCTGGCTCAAATTTCAGCATGCTGCACGCCCTAGCTTTAGTAAGTAAGGAAGCAAATCGTCATTACCCAATCCCGATGCTATCATGAGACGAGACACCGCCAACTACAGTGTAGGATTCGCAAGCAACTGGTATAGGGCATTAAGAATCGTCAAACATAAATGATTTCAGATTTTATATTACCTATGCCGGACTGAGCCACTCTCATATAGCTTTGAGCGATTCCTATAACTCAGAAGCATGTGCACTTCTCAACTTAGGGCTAGAAAACCCAATACCTTCCAGATTAGGCAAGTTCCGTGCAATCAATTCGGATCCGTGCAAAACTTCGCTCAACCCCCAAACTCCAGGGGTAAGCTATGAGAAACACGAAAACTCTCAGAGACAATTTACAGTTGCATCTTTTGCCCTCTTTTGGAAATTTCATTTGTCTGTCTCTGGCTTTTGTTTTACTATAATGACACTATGCCTAAGAGTGATATAGATTGCTGACTAAGTAGGCACCGTAATCCACGGATCCCCTTGGGTACTAAGCCTCATTAAGATTGTATGATTGCATTGAATGAAGTCATCAATTTTGAATCATTGATTCCATTTCTTTGTTAGAATCTGTAAAGTTTACAGGTTTTAATAGAGGGAATAGAACATTGTACAGTAACTGTCACCGAGCTGGGGTTGTTCATGAAAGATCAAGTCTCTTATATCAAGAACTCAACAGCTGGGAGTGCTGTAACTAATACATGATCGATTACTAGAACATTATGCCTGTTTAGGCACGAGAGTTGAAACTATGTTCAAGGTGCTAGGCACTATCACTATCTAGGTACCCATCCATGGATCTGAGCAGTCCTAAAGTCATTTAAGTAGCAAACAGACTCTGGAAAATTTGACACAATTACATAGATCATACATATACATTCTTCAGCAATATTGAGAGAATACTCTAAATCTGATAAAAACTTCACCTCATTCATCGCGCAATGTCTCTATCCTATGAAGAGTCAGCTTGCTGATGAGCCTGAGATGCAACTCGATCGTAACGATGGTACCCAGCAGACTACGACCGAGTCTGTGGGCTCATTCGAAAACATACTAAATCCCGACCCGAAAGGTTTTGATACAGCACCGCATCAGCCCTCCGATTCTTCCCAGTCGAGTGTACAATCCCAGACCGAAGTCAAAACCGAACTTCAAAGACTGTTTAGTGCCCATTTGAAACCATCTTTGGATAAGCAAAATTCATGGGCAACTCTAACACGTAATCATCCTCACCTTAGTTTTGCAGGGGACGTCAAGGAGAAATATGCCTCTCCAACCGAAGCTTTCGAGATTTTATGACGTTACTATGTGGATGCACAGATTTTCCGGTCATCATCCTGCCCATAGCCAAATGGGAACATTTACTTATGATAAAATGATTGCTGAGACCCCAGCTCTACGGTGGTTGCAAGACTGCCTTCAGTGCCATGGTCTCAGTTGAGACGATGTCATGATACTGGACTTGCTTCCTGTGCTTAGTGACACATGGCTGAACGAGTCGGACGAAGATACCAGGACAACGCTATTGAGGACGCTTTTCAGTTAACCAGGCAACTCCTACAGGATCTCAAACCGCCAATTATCCTCTCGTGCCGATCTGTTGCTACCACCTGTTGGGATGACTATAGACATGGGGGCGTGCTGACTGACCCTTTGATTACGCATCCATGCTCTTCAATATATACTGCAGAGAAGCAAAAGGTTACAGAGCTATATAGTCCATCCTGTCACATCATTCATGGATTTCATCCCGACGCAATCTGGGATAAAGAAGACGATGACCGCGTAAGAGTCGAACGCATTCTTGCAGACACCTTGAGAGAGGTGTACGCGCCCTGTGGAGATTTCAAAAGGCTTCAGCGACAAAGGACTAAGGATGGTTTCCCGGATGCCTCCCACCAACCTGATGAAGCGGCACACGCCCTTTTGACGGCTATGTCTCGCTACCGGGGAATTCAGACGACTGCACGAGACCTGGATGTTCCCTTGGGAGCATGGTAACTGGACACGGACGGAGATTTGTGGCTCGACCTGAATCGGAAGCTACTTGAAATTGTTTCAATTGCAGGATGTGTAAGGTAACCTTGTTGCGGCTGCGGCGACGAGTCTTGAATCATGTCAAAAGAGTCAGGTTTGAAATCTCTTGATGTAGCGTACTTGCTTATATGAACTACAGATACTCTATGAGGTGCAAAATCAAAGAATCCCTTAATGTTATTGTGCAATATATATGGTGCGTCGTAGATCTCACTTCACGACTTAGGGCTAGAAATCCCCAAGACTTTCCACATTAGGCAATTTCCATTCAACCTTTCAACTACCTGCACACCTCCACCCAACTCCCAAACTCCAAAATAAAACCAGAAAAATAGACATCCAACCCAGGAAAAGACTTGAAATTCTCACTCAGCAACAACCTCCGCAATCCTCGTCAAAAGCGGATCAATACGGTGAAAATCATTAAACGCATCACAAAACCGCCTGTATCCACCATCAGGAAAATAGCTAACCAACTCATCCGAGTCTGGCTCCAGGACATACAACCTACAACACGTCGCCAACGTCAAAAGCACATACACCGTCTTCCACGCCGCTGCCCCATCTGCCCCTCGAATCCGAATCCACCTCCTCCTCTCCTTGAGCATGTATTCCGTCGCGTCTCGCACCATATTCAGAAACGGGATATCCCCTTCATTCATCCAGAAAAAACTTTCTTCGCGTGTGGCAATGACGAAACGGGGTTGGAGGGTATGCCGGTTTACGATGCTGGTGGTATACAAGGTGGAGAATTTGTATTGGCCGTTTAGGAAGACTTCCCATCCGTTTTGGAGGAGGAGATAGCGTTGGACGATGTTGAGCCAGAGGCCCATGGGGATGGTCCAGGGGACGTGCTGTCCGCCGCGGACGATGCTGGCGTATAGTTCGGTGACGGCGTCGGATTCGGTGTACTATGTGGACATGTTAGTTGATACAATCTTTTGATGGTTGTCTGGGGGAATGGTTCGATGAATTGGACAGCAACGTACATTCTCCATATTGGTCGTTCTTCTTTTCAAACTATATCAAATTCACAGCAGTTCTTGAGAAGAGTGTCACTCCGAGCCAGAGACCCCAGAGTATTGGTGCTCAAGGTCGTGCCGTGAGAGGAAAGTCATGGTCGCATGCACCGTGGACACAACTGGCTCTTTAATGGCAATCTATGCTGGTGAATAGGAATATACGCGCTGCAGCCCTGCTGTTTCCAGCCGAATCTAGATGGAAGCTGCCATATTCAATGGTCCTCCCCTGGCAAAAGCCGCAGGCCTTTCATTGTTGTATGGAAGCCTCCGATGTAAGTAGGTATAAGCCATGAAATGTTTGCGACAAGCTTACGTGTATCAATCGTCCTAAAATGGACATATGCTCGACAAAGACACAATGGCGGTGCTCTTGCTGATGGTAGTTACAGTTACAGTATACGAACTAGATGCGCTTGTATTTGCTTCATGCATTGCCTGGAAAAAGGTTCCCATTTAATCTACACCATAACCAATTTTTAATAATCTAGATGGCGAGAAACGAGTCTCACAAAGAAGGAGTCGCCGACGTCTCTCAAGATAAGTCAATCCGTATACCAGCGTTATTCCTGGACAACTCCCAAAACAGCGCCCGAATCTGATCCTTCTCCCGGAACGCATCAAACATCGACGACCCATTTGTGCCGGAACAATCCATCAATTCGGTCGAGCCAGCGTCCAGCGCAAAGAAGCGAACCGACCGCCCCACAGCAAGAATAGCAAAATAAGTCTCATCATCCAGGACCTCGGATGGAGTGACTTGCCGAAGCGCCATTCGCTCCCGACGCACTTGACACAGATAGTTCCTCATCCTGACCTCCAGTGTCTTCCAAATTGTCATCTCCGAGGTCGAGCGATCGTTGCCCCGGTAATTTGGGTGCGCAAAGACCACGCGAATCTGTTGGGTGGATTGATTGACGATGTCGATGACGAAGATGTTGTTGCAGAGGAGTTCGTCGGTGTTGAAGCTGATTCCGTAGACGGAAAAGGCGTCTAGGAGACGAGTAAGCCATAGATCTTTGGCGGCTTGGTAGTCGTTGGGGTTGGTTTGGAGTTTGGTTTCGAGGGCTTCTTCCCACTGGGTTTGCACAGGCATGATTGTGACGGAATGGGCTGGTGTATTTGAGGGTTTGATTGGGCTTTCGAGTGGAGTGAAGTATTCGGACATTGAAAAGTCTGGTTGAGAATGAGGATTTGGAGAAGACTTGAGAAGATGGGCGAGGGAAAAGAGGTATTATATAGCAATGCGGTCGCTATCATTGCTTCGAATTCTCTCTGTAGTTGTCCGGGTATTGTTTTATGAAACAAGCTGTAAAAGTCGATATGAACGGCTTGAATCCTATCTTGTGTCGACTTGATCAAAGAAACCGCTTTGGTCAAGCCAAATTGTTTGAACAGAAACAATGATATTGTGAGGGTATCCGAGACAAAGCACAGCTTCATAACATCAGTTAAGAGGCAGAGTGGTACAAAATTGCATTGTCTCTGCGATAATCGATGGACGAAGCCGACAAGATGGTCTCTCTATTGTACAGAGCATTGATACGCGTAATTCAATCAATACCTAGCGAAAGGAACTAGCAGAGTACTCATTATTAGATATACATTATCGTCATTCACCGTCAAACAGAACAAACCATAACGCTTAAGCCGCCCAAAAGACCCTGACAGACATACTGTCTACATGATTCCGCCATCCTGCAAACCGTGCCCGTAACCATACAGAGACCTCGTCGCCGACTTTCATGTTTCGTACTGCACTTCCGTCCAGAGTTGCGCGACCACGACCGGTCTCTCGCTCGATTTGTTCTGCTTCTGGTGAATCCGCCGCCAGTTCATCGAGGTAGTGCCAGACGATGTGGTAATCGGTGGAATTGATGGTTGCAGTACGGTTGCATTGTAATTTGGTGGGTTCTGGAAGAAATGGTTCTATACGAAATGGTCTTGGAGGGGGTGACGCTGATCTTTCTGAGCTAGAGTCGGAATCCGTTGGCCTTGTTGTAGTCGTGCTGGTTGTTGTCGAGGTAGTAGAGTTGGACGTTCTGTGACCTTCGTCTGATTCGTCGTCGTCGTTGTTGTTGTTGTTTGAAGGTCTTATGTATGCATCGAACCATGTCCAGGATCCTTGGAATGTGCCTCTATGAGCACTTTCTCCACCCCAGCCTTGGTCATGAGACGAAATATCGAAGATGATTTTCCGACATGGATGAATGCCTCTGTGTAGCAGAATCTGTGGCGCGCTTTGTTCAGCCGTCGACGAAGATTCTTCCTGAGTTTTGTGCTTGTCTTTGACGAGGCTATAACACAATGGCGGCGTCTTCAAACATTCCCTATCTCCATCTGCAGCAATCACCAATGGCGTCGTGTTGAGTTTGGTCACCACACTCGGCCAATACTCCGCCTCATCTAGAATGATATCAACCACCTCATCTGGCAACATCACACTCTGCCTTTTTGACGTTGCTGATGACGATGAGGTCGACCACAACCGACAAAGTATTTCCCTGACTTGAGACACGTCCTCCAAACTTGGGTAGAACTCTCCATGCTGAGTGTCGTCAGGAGCGCCCCTGTTTTCTGCATCAGATGCCCCGCTGATTTTGCTGGTTGTTTCTACGCTGTTGTAATGGGGGTATGAAGGAAGGACTGTTCGCCGACCACCGCGTCCTCTGAACCGTAAAGGCACATGATTATGGTCCATGTCGTTGTTCTTGTTCAAAATGTACCATGTAACAGCGTACACGAATAAGAGAAGGAATAACTCCACCAGGAGACTCATAGGTCTCCAGTTGACGATGTACACAGCAGATAACGGTGGTTCAAAGAGTGACAGGTTAAATACCAAGGGAGTGACGGTTGCTTTGAGGCTCGACTCGTTGAAGTCTGATTGTGTCTGATCAGGTTTGTGTTCAGTTGGCGAACGTCGATGCCTTGAGTGCGGGAAAGCTCTGTGATGACGTCGCCGGATGTTGGTCGGGGTCCAGATCGAACACGTGATGCTGGAAGCAATTCTGTGCTACAACCTCCTGTTTATCCAAGAAAAAACTATGATCCGTGAATTTATAGAGGGTTACTCAGGAAGATGTTGGGATAGACAAATGTGCGAATTTTTGGTGCGAGCGAGGCTCTTTGGCCTATGTAAATCACTAACCCTACGCATACAACATAACTTTCCTGAAATGCTAAATACAAAAAAAAAAAAAAACAGGCCATCGAGCATCTCTTACTCCGATGCACGTTTCCTAGCGGCTCTTCCACCAGAAGCACGATATGCTTCTGCGCGCTTAGAGCTGCGGTTCTTTGGCTTCCCCTTGCTTCCTTTGCTTCCCCTGCGCTTAAACTTGAATTGATCTGTCTTCTCAACTGCACGTTGACCTTCGAAAATAGAAGGTGTGCCGTCATCGTTTCGCATTTTGGCAGCTCCAGCTCGTCCGAGCAGCTTCTTGACACGACCGCGGAGAGTGCTGTGAGCACTATCCGTCGCAGGAGCTCTTCGGGGGGCAGAGTCACGCTTCTTGCTCATTTTCCTAGCACGAGTGACACGGAGTTTGCGAGGGAGTAAAGGAGGAAACTTCTTGCCGTCTAGAAGCAATGCAGCTTCCACGCAGTTCTCGTCATGGAACTGCACATAGGCAAAACCCTTGCCAACCCGGGTCGCCTGATCACGAACAACACGCACTGACTCGACGTTTCCACCACCAGCGTTCTTCTTGCCCGCAACCCCCGTATTAGCATTAAATGTCCGCCATAAACCTTCCTCAATATCAGCAGGGGGCTGGTTCTTCTTCTTTTTCGGCGTCCCCTCGTCATCATTGTCATCTTTTTCCTGTCCGACGAAATCGAGATTTCCAACGAATACGCATCGCTTGTTATCGATAGCTGCCGGGTGGGCGACATTATCAACACGCAAGTGACGACCAAGCACAACAGTCCCGTTCAATGCTCCAGGTGCCTTTTGGGCGGCAATAGGTGTAGAGTAGACAACATAAGCGTTGGTGCTGAGTGTTGTAGAATCCATGGTCTCTTTGTGCGCAAAGGCGGCTCGTCGGGGGACTCCCTTTTCTGTACCGTATGCGGTTGATCGGAAACGAATTGACTCGATCTTGTGGGTGGTATTGGATTTCGGTAGTTTCGATAGGAAGGATGATAGATGAGCCAAAAGAGCCTTTTTATCGGATTTGGAGGTGATCGCGGTATTCGAGACATTGCTCAAGAATACTGTGCGGTTTGATTTGTCTAATTCTTGGGCCGCTGCAGCGCCTGAGACGGTTTCATGAGCAGGTGGTGGTGCATCATCATCATCTTCGCTATCAGCGGAGTTTTCTTCGTCACTTTCTGCGGATTCGTTGCTCTCAGCGTCTTCGCCTTCTTCTTTAGATTTCTCTGTCTTGCGCCTGGCTTTCTCTCTCTCTTCTTCACGAGCAAGCTTCTGCATATAGTCATCTTCCAAGTTGTCCGCAGCTCCTCTTTTACGCTTGCGACTTGGCTGTACTTCAGCAGGTTGTTCTGTTTCCGATTGACTGCCCTCGTCACTCTGGTCCGCATCCTCCATGTCAATATCGGAGGCTGCAGATTCATCGTCATCTTCGTCCTGGCTATCCTCTGCGCCATCTTCTCGTTCGGTAACTTTGGATTGAGGCTTCGGTTGGGGTACAAATTCCTTATATTGTATCGTCGGTGCCTTTACTGGTCCAGCCTGTGAAAATTCAGCAATCAAGTCCTCAATTGAGCAGTTTCATATAAACTGAAGTAAGAACTTACACTTTTCTCAAAAAGAGAAGCCAGCAATGGGTCGACAGGAGCATCTGTCTTTAATGTTGTCGAGACAGCAGCTACCGCGCCGTTCGACTTTATATCTTCCGACTTGTCGGACTTGGTTTTTGATTTTTTTGCCATTGTGTGGTATCTAACGTGCCTCGGAGACAACCAGACAAAAGTATTCGTTTCTCAAGCGGAGGGGTGTATCAGAGAATAAGACTCGTTGTCCACTATCGAGCAATTTTCTTTGATGTGTAACTGGCCAAAAAAAAATAAAATCTCTTGGCAATCTAAGCTTTCTTATCTCCACGTGATCCGCCGATAACGAACCTGGAGTTGTTGCACAAATTTCACTTTTCATGCTGGACTAAAAGAGCATCTTATTCAATGTTGAGCTTAGGCCTTCGTATCCTTTAAAAATGCGATTCTGTTCAGAGACCGTCTTCTTCTAGGCATGGATGGTGGACTTGGAGTGGTAACTACTGATCATCTGATTCCTCGCAAACACGGAAAACAACCGCACATTGCGATGAAGTCATCCGAGCCTGAATCAGCCTGACTCGTAGCTTGGCCTGCGCTATTGTAGTAGAAGTTTATATAGAATCATATACATGACAATTCATATTGTGGACTATATTCTCATTTTAAGATTGTTTAGCTTGATCTACAATATTCTCCAGCAAGACGTCAGAAAATGCGACGAGGAGACGCATCCGGGCTGAGGTCACGTGGCGAGGGTAAGCCGAAATCCGGGCGGTGAATGCAGCCACAAGCGCTGATTGGCTGATACGCGTCCAGAAAAGAATTACACCGCGTCGAAGGCCAGAAATGATCCGCGGCAGAAAGATACCGCCCCTGGCAGAGTGCTTCCCATTGGCGGATGGCCGCTTTTCCCCCAAAGCCGCCGGCACAGGAACCAAACCAGGTCAGTCACTAACTGCGTCCGCCTGCTGCACCCTCCTCTTCCTCACCAAACGCCCGTTCCAACCTCATCCTGCAGAACTGCGAACTCACACCATCTCTCGTCGCTGGCTTTGCTCATACCGTTTTCTGCTCATTCTTCTTCAGCTTAACACGCCCGTGCACTCGATTCGCATTTTCTCCTTCCTCCGATCTCTTTTCCCCCGTTCGTTTTCCCTCGCTCGCTCGCTCGATCTCTCTCCGCCATCGGGAGCTTTCCTCGATTTCCAATGCTGATCGTTTCGCTTCCTCTTCGCATGGTCACATCAGAAACCCGTTAGGCTCCTAAGCTTCGTGCGCTACTCACTCGCCGTTGTTTTTTCTATCTCGTCGATCTGTTGGCGCACTGCGTTTTTCTTGGAGGCAAAACTGGTTTTTGTGAGCCCGTGTCGGTGGGGGTTCGCTGTCAGTCTCTGCTGGTCGACCGTCTTACACGACGTCGCCATCTTGAAACTGCAGTCGTCTGTGAATGCGCTTTGATAATAGGTGAGCCTCAAGAGAAAATTGTTGATTTGCGATGCAGGCATTTTGCTTCTGCTGGGCCCTCTTGCACGAAGAAACGCCAGCGCGGACCAATTGTCCCGATAGCCGCTGGAGGCTCGTCAACACACTTGCAAAAAGAGACATTTTCCACGGAGACCTATACATATATTTTGTTTCTTGTTTTGTTATGATGCATGATATCAATTATCTCAACTTTTTTTCTCATGGCATGGATTTGTGTTAGTCGTTTTAGCTTCAATTGGCTAACAAATTTTCTACGCACAGTCACACCACGATCGCGAAGCACCAAATACCTGATTTAATTCCTCCAATTAACATATCGAGACTCCAGGCCATACTTACGAAGACAATTGCTGCAATCTTCCAGCTCCGTTGCTGTCATGGATGTCGCTGAGACCACTGAGCCGATCGCCGAACCTGGGGTCGATCTGTCCAGAGTCATCGGTGATGTAGATATCGCTCTAGACTCTCTCGGAGATGATGGGAGATCCAGCAGTTTGAGTGAAATCGACGACGTCTCGGATAACGAGCCCTCCGATGACGAGCTACCACCACCCCAACGGTCTGTACCAGAAGAGGCAGATTCCGAAGCTGAAACCGAACGTTTAGAAGACTCTCCAAACAACCACCGATTGCAACCAAACATAAAATTGACCGCGGCGAGCCGTTTTGAAAGCAGTCCCAGCAAACTCGCGCAATCTACAACGTATGACGAAATGGAAGAAGATGAAGAAAATGAATTGACTGAGACTCCGAGCAAAACCCGTCGGTCATCCAAAACAAACGGTGGTTCTGAAAATATAGAAACGCCGACTCTGGATGATGCGGAAAGTCCCCATTCACACGCAGACGTAGCAGGCAAAAAGCGCAAACGTCCGCAAGCGAACGAAGACGTTGACACGGAAATGGGTGAAGATGACGAACCGTTACGAAAGCGCCGGGGCTCTGTCGGAGCTGATGATATCCAGGATGAGGCCGGTGGTGATGCTCTAACCACGCGCGAAGAAACCGAAGAAGTCGGTCAGCACGATACTTCCGGAAAGGAAACTCCACTTGATGAGGCACAAGATTCCGCTGCTCCTGCCGTCGCGTCTCGAGCAGCCAAGCGTGGTGTCAAGAAGGGAAAGCGAAAAGGCAGAAGAGCTCGAGACACGGACGAAGACATGGAGAATGGAGCTGAGAATACCGAAGATCAGTTGCAAGAAGATGAGGAAACAGGCGACGTAGCTGATGATGCTCACGACGCTGAAGCCGCTGCAAAATCAGAAGAAGAATGTAAGTCAATTGTCCCAGTATGTGATAACCTGTTGCTGATTATTGGCAGTGACCCGAAAAATTGCAGCCATTGACGCTCTTGTGGTGTTGGAGAAGGAATTTGCGACACTGCGGGAAAAGTAAGTATGGCCTTGCTAGGTAGAATCATCAATTCTAATGTTGTACAGGATCTACGATGAAAAGATTGCCAAGATTGATCGCGAACTGGAACAACTTACAAGCCCAGAACCAACACATCCAGAACTTCTGCGTCAGCTTGAATGTTTACAGCGACATCGCGATAAGAAAATCAATTATGAGCATACGCTGTATCAGTATCGCATGCAGTCGCTCATGAGTCGGAGTCTTGCCGATCGCGCTCAAATCCATAGCACCTACTTCCAGCGCATCCGAGATACGCGAGAGAAGCACTCTACTGCTGTTAGCAAGCAATTCTATGCTATCCAGCATGATCGCTTCAAGACCGAGGAGCTTGGCGCTCATCATTATATTCCCTTTCCCACCAGGCGGTCCCAGCAAATTTCGCAACAAGCTGCATACAACCAAGAAGTATCGGTCATGGCTGGAGTTGCAAAGTACGTTGGATTTCCTGCGGCGCCAACCCTGTCTGCGGCTCGTACGACTGAAATCGACGACGATTTCGAGAAAATGGGCGTAAGTCAATTTTATCTTATTCTTTGGGGTGCGTTCAGCTCACAGTGAGTGCGACAGATTTCCATTGAACACCGCCCGGTTGTGGCTCCGCAATCTGGAATACGAGGAGGCATTTCTTCCGATTTGCCCCGCTACACAACGGCTGAAGAAAGCCATCACGACCAACAACCTCTCTGGGCTAATCCTCAATATGTGCAAGCGAATCGGCCAGCACATCTGGCCAATTTGACATCTTTCACAACGCCAGCGGCACAGAAGCGTGTCATAGATATCAACGCGCCAAATGGGTCTGCATCTACCATAGCAGACAATGCATCCGCTGCAAACTCCTCGACAGCCAACACTCCATATGGAATAGACCAGGATCACAGACAGCAGAGAGCGCCGCCGGGCAGCGTCGACTTTGATGCCTTAGACAGAAAGTCTGGATTCAGATCTCAAAGCTCATCTCCACTCGATGTCCGCAAGGGACCATCCAGTAACCCAACTCATTTGTTCGAAGCCAGACATGAAGCTCCTACCCGGAACCCAGGCTACTCTCCACCACGATTCGGCTTGTTTGGCACTTCGAAAACAGAGTCCTCCCCGCCGCTGTCCACTTCCAATAAAGCATTGGGCGGCATTCATTCTTCAGGGCTCATGACTGGATCAGGGCCCAGTCGGATGATTGCACGGTGACAAATAGCGAAACCTCGTTTCTAATCCGATGAGTTACCTTATGATACCCATTCTGTTCAGTGACTGGCATCCCGCATGTCACCACATACCCTAAAAGATGTACTTCACGACCTGTTTTCGAGACAACGGGCCTTTACGACTATGAGACCTATAATTCTGCACAGTAACATTGTCTGTACAATCAGTTACCTACCTCCCAATAAAAAATGAGTGGCGAGACACAGTTGGCTTTGGGATTTGTTTGAGGGTTTTCATGTGATTTAATTTTTGCTATCATTACCAGGGTGGGATTTGTTTTGATTGATTTGATATGGACACTCTCATTGCAGAAAATGCATGGCATATGAATGGTGTAAGCGTCGTTGGTGTATTGATTTTATCTTGTTGCTGTTCTCCGCTTGATTGTATATAATGAATGAATGAATGACTGGGGTATAGACCGTTGAGGATAGCGAAACATCGAGCTGTTCAACATACCTACGTTCAATGTGCTACATCCTGCGACTATTAAGGCTAGTCGAATTTCAGAATTCATTGTAAACTATGTAGGTAGCTCGGATCTAAAATACAAAAACAAAAAGCCATAAAAGATAAGCTGCGGGACACATAGCCGACGTTAACGGATTACGAAACGATAACATTCCAAGGTTTAAATCACCGCCCAGACCATCGCCACATTGCTCTTCGAAGCCAGTCATTCTGTTCTGCAGTTCCTGTATAGGTCCCTGTCCCGCCAAACCTATAAAAGTGTTCCCCTCGACTAGTGATATCCGAAGGTACTCCAAAATAGTCGAATGTGTCACGGACTGCATTAGTGTCAAACCCCCGTTGAGCCATGTCCTGCATATTGCGAACCATTTGGTTGCCGCCGTTATTACCTTGTAGCATTTGTAGGCCATGTTGCATAAGGTTTGGTGCAGCTTCTCTGAGAGCCTGTCCGGCAAGTTGTCCGGCAGTGTCCCTCGCCATTCTTCCAAAAGCGTATACTCCATCCCAGTAATATGACTGTCCATCTGTCTGGCCTGCACGAGGTGTATCAGTAGGACGTGTACCAGCAGGACGTGTACCAGCAGGACGTGTACCAGCAGGACGTGTACCAGCAGCAGGTGTGTCGGCAGGAGGTGTGTCTGCAGGAGGTGTGCCGGACGGGGAAGGCTCCTCATGGCTCATCTCTGGGGGAGCTGGGCGGAAAACCCGAGCGGCAGTTGTAGAGTCTCGTGGCACATTGTCATTGAGCTGTTGCAAGATACGGGGCTCTGCCCTTGGTGCACCTTGACAGTACAGGGATACCATCTCTCGTGCCTGAGCGCTAAGCTCTTGTGCCTCAAGGCTTGGGTCTTCTGTAAGTTCATCCCAGGGGAGGATTTCTTCAGTCTGAACTCCATCGATGTATCTCTTGCCGAATTGATAGTTGTGTGCTCCTTGAAAGTCGGCCCACTCTTGCTCGATCCGCCTTTCCAATCGAGCGTTGGCTTGTTGCTGTTTTTTGACACTTCCTGCTTCCCAGAACGTGGTCACAAAAGTCAGATGCGGGAAATAGTCCTCTCCACAGAATTCGGCAAGCCACGTATAAATCCTTCTTTCAGCGGCGTCTGCTCGGGCCATCAAATTATTCACAACATACCATACCCCCGAGATAACAGCATGGCCGCGTATCTGCTCGAGTATGTCTACTATGTCACAGAAGATCGCCCACTCGCCCCTTTCGTCATCCAATCCGGGAGTATCAATAATGAAGTATTCCGTGTCGTTGATTAAGGTGCTCACAATCTGGCATCGTTCAGTTCCTAGCAGTGATGAATCTGTCAGCAAGTGAGCCATCAAGTCCACTATTTCAAAACGCACCTGCGTCAAGCGCATGTCCTGACAGACCAGTCACACCAGTCAAATGTTCTGCTATGGAAGACTTTCCTACAGCTTGCTTGCCAAGAAGAAGGATAACCTTCGCCTTAGTCCCTCGTTGGCTTCGAATTGACTCAAGACACCTCCTGGTTCGTGCCGCATTCACGGGTCCCGTAGGTTCCATACTGGACCAAGGTAACACTCTTGAAAACGATGGAAAGAAGGCTATGATATCCTGGGGAGGTAGATTGGGTGTCTCTTTTCTTTTTCACATTTCAAAGAGCTGCCTGATTATTGTCTGAAACATCTAGCCTATATCCGCCTATTTATGGCCTTCTCGGCGAGATTGCTAAAAGAGCCTCATGAAAAGGGATATCAACAACTCGGTGAAAGATACACTGATCAGGTGCCACGTCAGCATACCCCGCATCTTTTGTGTGAGGATGGTTGTTATCAGTGAATAGAAGGCTGAAGCCTTACATGCAGCTGCCAGGATTTTGATGGCTATGCTCATGCAGAGACAATGATAGCATAGTATGGTTGATGCGAACCCCTCACTAGATTTCAAAAAAGACCGGGCATACCAGTGTTGCTGTCCAATTGTTTATCAATGAGTAATCGAAGGTGGTCATGAGCTGCATGGTTATCAGTAATCTTCCAAATAGGGAGTCGGTATTATCGGGCGCAAGCAGCACACCATTTCTCACTGCCATGGAATAATCAACTAACATGAATTGAGCCTCAACCAGCAAAGTCTAGCTGGACACAGGTTATCGAATGATTTCCCGATCACGTCCCAGATAACAGCGGCGTGAGTTATCAACTAGCTTTGAACGTTTCGTATCATCGACTTCACACAGAAACCCTCTGCCCTATTGAGCATCAACCTTCCTCGAGACAATGTCATCACCACCCAGTATCGCGGACTATACCGTGGCATGGCTCACGCCGCTATACTTTGAAGCGGGTGCCGCACTGGCCATGTTTGATGAATACCACGGCGTTCCGAATCACAGAGCACCCGGCCAAACAATACAGTATCATCTTGGTCGCATGGGACAGCACAATGTCGCCATCGCCGGCTTCCCCGCTGGTGAGGTTGGAATCGGCGTTGCGGCTAGTATTGCTGCAGAGCTGATGCGGGACTTTCCCAATTTAGAGGTTGGACTCCTTGTAGGTATCGCAGCAGGAATTCCGTCGGCAGAAAGAGATATTCGTCTGGGCGATGTAGTAGTCGCAGTGCCTACAGGCAACAATTCAGGGGTCATTGGATATGACTTAGTCAATATCGAACCGGAAGAGATAGTCTTGAAACAATGGCAAAATGCATCCCACCCTAGTCTCAGATCAGCCATTACCAATATAAGGGCACGTTCTACCCATCCTAATAACGTGGCTCTCAGGGGAAACGGATTCCTGTCCCATCTTGAAAAGTTCCAGCGAACACTCTTTGAGCGACCTTTAACCGGGCCACTAACTCGATCTTCTCCACAGAGGAGTACTCGGCAGTCAGGAGACAGTCCCATTGTGCACTATGGTTGTATTCTTTCAGGTAACGCAGTCATAAAATCAGCAAAAGTACGTGACGCCATGTCAAAGCCCAACAAGGCCATCGCCATTGAAATGGAAGCGGCGGGTATGATGAACAGATTACCCGTGGCAGTTATTCGCGGAATCAGTGACTTTGCAGACGCTGAAAAGAATGATGAATGGCAATTCTATGCTGCAGCCACTGCAGCAGCATATGCTAAGGAGCTCACACTTAGCGTAGCTCCTTTTCATACTAGAAATGGTATTTTACCCCTAAAATGCATGACAGATTCCACCTTCTTACATATACCAGAACCTAGTACGGACCTTCATTCGCGAACGAGAATGAGCCAGGCAGATCTCAATCTCATACTAGACGGAAAAGCGCAACACATCCCCTACAAAGTCGATTGGAGAAGGTCCGTTGTTGATCTTCTCAAGGTTTTAAATCTTGACTCATCCCCAGTGGCTCGGGCGCGGCTGGCGCGAAGATGGAATATACGGGTAGGGCAAGATGGTGATGCGGTACAGAACGTAGCCCTTCATTGGGTAATAATGGATGAAATTGCGAGAAACCAAGGAAATGCGTCGTTGAGACTCGCTGCGGCTTTGTCTATTTATGGTCAGGGTAATTGAGCTGTCGACATGGGGATAGTGGAGACTCGTTCATGCACCTTTTTGTCAGTATACGTGAGGAAATGAGATTTTTTTTTTTCATTCCATATATAGCTTGATATCGACCGATATAGAATACTCAAATCTTCATCCGTTCAGTCAATCAAAAACGCTTTTAAATTCATGTAGTGTATCGAAATCCCAAACTCCTTATGCAAGATAAAACTCCATCAATTCGGCCGAAAAGTATTTATACAATTGTTGTTGTTCTCTATAGTGAGCAAAAGTCCTGAGAACTATTTCTGCTGTTGACTCGTAGCCGGCGCGGAGGGAACGACGACATCGGAGAAATCTTCTTGACCGACTGCGCGGATTGTGAATGCATCTAGTAACATCAATCAGTTACTAAATCCCCCCAAGAAAGAGTTTGGTATTGGGGATAAGAGGAAAGAGACGTACAAACACCAACGACAAAACCGCAGAGACCGAGACCCGTCAATGCGTTTTTTACGAGGTAGGGTCGTCGAGCACGCAAAAGGGCGGCGCCGGCGCGGTAGTCTTTGCCGTAGTAACTTGAGTTGAACCTATATAAATGAAGAGAGGTTAGTTTTGGGATTCAATGTTGGGTTTGGGCTGGTGAGTGGATGGACGGAGGGGTATGTTTGTCGAAGTTAAGGGAATCGGGCTGAGTGAGGGAATGGGTAGCGTACAGTCCGGATGGCATTTTGACGGTCGATTCGAGCACTTGAAGGCAGAGGGTTGCGATCAATTGATGAGGAAGAGAGTCGGTATCGTCTGTTGGAGGAATGAAGCGGACGTCGGAGAAGGATGGAGGAAAGCCACAATTTGATGATCGTGCAACGGGCTTGGCATCATATGGTGTGGCGCATGATTATAGATTCATTTACAAAGGATACTGTACGCTTTTGTGAATGATCTTGAATATTAGCAGCTCTTAATTTCTATTAACTGTGTCTTTTATATTATATGTACTTTGGAATTCTTTGCATCAACATGCTAGCTAAATTATATGATCGTGATGGGGGTATCGGGGTATCCTGACATTTCACATATGTGGCAGTGCACAGTTCACGCTGATTGGTCTGTCATGTCCTCATGTTTGTTCCTCGCGGACAAGCTTGGTTGCTCAGCCAAGGACAAAGATTCATCTTTCAACCTTCCTCTTACAATAACACGATCTTTCGATCTCCCGTAGCTAGACTCGAATTATTCAATCGTCTCAACCAGGTTCAGCTTCCTCTCGTTACCATACGAATGCCCATACTGTTCCGCTCAAAACTCCGATTTACATCTCGACACGCGACTAAAGAGCTCTTGCGCTACATTCATCTCAAGCCTCGACATCAACCTGTCCTCGACTGATTAGAACCTCATCCTAGCAGGCGGCTGCGCCAGCTGCCAAGAGTCACCTCACAATGGCTCAAGTCGATTTAAAAGAGCAATTAACCCAGCTCGAAGCAGCCCGCAACCTCGTCTTATCCGATGCCGCACTCTACCCCCAAGTCCTGCAGGGCATCTTACCCATCATCGGCGCAAATGCGCGGTTAGACCTTCGACGATGGGGCGCCGATTTTCTCGCGGAGACGTTTGCGAATACGACGTTACCTTCGGATCGCAAGGAACAGCTCGCTGGTACGGTTCTTCCTACGTTGAACGAATATTTGGGCAATGATGCGCAGGATGTTGCAGTCGTCAAGAGCACGGTGCAGACGGCGTCGAGTCTGTATCCGTTCGTTTTCAGGCATATGTATGTGTTCCTATCTCGTTTCTTGTCAAGCTCCCTTAGCATATCGTAGAGATGTCCCTCCTCCGTTGGATTGGACACAAGTAGCCCCGTCAATATCCGTTCAATGTCTGACCTGGTGTTCGCCTAGAATTCACCATCCAACCGACACTGCCATGTGGGATCAGATCACGGCAATAAAACATAATATACTCCAGAGAATGGATACCGCACCGCACCCGGTCAGGGTCTGCTGTATCAAGTTTGTGCAAAAGGTCGTTCATACACAGACCCCGGGGCCGATTGCTGATCCACGAGTTCGTCTCTTTTCCCTTTCAGGATTGCCGTACAAATTTGTTGATTTATGTGTCGCAGCGACCCGAGAGAAATGAAACTTCCATTGCCATTGTGCCTAGGACGCATTCACTGCTCTCGATACCGAATCTTGAAGCAGAAGCGTCCGGTTTACTAGATCGGCTACTTACTGTCCTTCAAGATAATGCCGAGTAAGTACTCTGACGAAAGATTAGGGCTGGTGGCTAACCGACATAGTGATGCTATTCTTGTAAATGCGACAATCAACTGCCTCGGGATACTGATTCGCACTCGGCCTACCATCGCTAATAAAATTTTGGAAACGTTGTTGAACTTCAACCCTATCAAAGTAGATCACGGGCCTTTAACACCTACTATGCGGGTGAAAATCAAGTCAATGGAGCGGACGACGCGCGCTGTACTGATCAACCTATTAAAAAGGTTAGTTTTGAATATTGATCTATCAAACATACAGCTGACATATCTACTACAGAAACCCCAACCACCCCCTAGCCGGAAAGATACAGCAACACATGGAACGACTGGCCCAGAACTGCATAGAAGCATTCGATGCATCATCCCGGAAACGCGCACTACCTGTTGAACCGACAGACGGTCTCGACAATGCGAAAAGAGCAAGATTAGGCGCCGAAACTCCGCCTTTACTCAAGATTCCTCCTCTGCCTGAGGGGCCTATCAGCTATTCACAACTGTATACTCTCACAGAAGACATTGGACTGTCCTCGTTTGATGTCAAGCAATTACCTCCTGATCTGATTGTCAAGATTGCCGTAGCGGTACTTGGTCGAGTTGATCCTAATGCTCTTGCTCAAGCGACTGAGGTATGTGCCACCTCATGCAATACATTGAAAAACAGATTATACTAATAACACTAGGGTATTCGGGGTCGATATCAAACCTTAATAGCACGACAAGCACAACAAGCCCAGGCACCCCCGGAAGAAGAGGAGGATGAATATGAACCTGAATACCAACCCATGGACATCCCCTCAGCTGAAGTCCAAGATACCGCAAGCCCTATATTCGATTTAGAGCCAGAACTAGGCCCATTCCAACTCAGCCGGCCTCCACCCTTGACCGAAAACGAAGCCAACGAAATAGGCCGCGCCGCCGTTGACCGCGTCTTTGAGATGATGATAGCTACTCCCTTCAAAGCAACAACAGCAAGTACCAAACCCGCCACCGCCGGCGGCGCAGCTGCAGCTTCCTCATCATCCTCGTCTTCAGATCGAAAAGGCTTCGCGCGTCTCGCCGGCGGCTCCCTCGACACAAAAGAGGCATGGATAACAATGCTCGTGCGCATGGCGACGCGCGCACCCTCCAAACTCGAAGCCGCCGCCGGCGGCGAACTCCAAACCTCCGACGGCCGTCCCACAATATCAAACTACATCCGCGAACTCCTCTACCGACACATCCTCGAAGACTTCCGGCCACGCATCAATATTGGGATTATGTGGCTGAACGAAGAATGGTACAACGACCGCATGCAAATGGGTGCCGCAGCATCAGCACGCGAAAACAAGAGCAAGGAAGAAGATGTTTCCGTACCCCTGCACTACGATTCGTGGGTGTTAAGGTTGTTGGGCGGTATACTACCCTATCTTGATGCGAGGGATATCAAGATTCTGATTAGGTTTTTGAGTGAGATCCCGGAGGTGACGTTACCCATTATTGGGCGCGTGCAGACTCTAGCACGGGATCCGGAGAGGATTAATTTATGTGTTCAGGCTTTGCAGTGAGTCCTCGCCCTTCTAACGAATAGGTGGATACGAGTCTAATTTTGGGGGTAGTTATTTGGTGATGTTTCGGCCGCCGTCGAGGGAGATTTGTCTCAATGCCCTGGAGGAGATATACAATACCTGTACGTTTACCCTCCCATCTATCCTACTCCTCACCAATCCCTTGCCTAGAGGATACATGAATGATGCTAACAGCCAGAACAGATGAAGAAGCGCGCCCCTCAGCCAGCAAAGTCCTCTCCAAATGGCGGCCCGAAGTCATTGCCGCAGCACAACAACCCCGAACGATGGCTAGTGGTACCAATGGTGTGCAACAACAGCTTACTACCAACGCATAAAAAATCCCCTACATTCTCAAACAGGTCTTCGCGGAAACAGTAAGGAGGGAGGGGGGAAGGGGTGTGTAACAATATATTAACGAACCCGTTCACATACAGGTTATATGGCGCGTATCTTTACTCCAAGCTCGGGTGTTAACTGGGGCCTTTTCTCGTACTTTTTCTGGCCGTTATTGAATACCAGCGGAAATGGATACATATGCGGATATATGTATAACTAGGGAGAATACCTAATCAATATCGTCTCTGGGATTTCACTTTTCGATATATTCTCTATGATCTTCAAAATGTGTAGACAAGTAAAAACATCAAATGTCTTCTTGAGATCGGTCTAGAGCAAGTAACTTATTTATAACTATACGTATTATCATACAAAGAAAGATCCGAAGCTGAATCATGCACAAGAAAAAAGATACCCACGGACGTATCAGAAAATTTTTGCTCCGTCAAAATGTAATACCTATATAATGATGTAAATAGGTAGCGCGTGTCCCAGAAACAATATAATCGAAACAAAACAAAAACAATCAGAGAATCTCGTTTTATGGGGCATGCTCAGCAGATCTACTCAACCCGTAAAACAGGAGCTCCCTTCCTCTTGGAACTCTTCTTCTTCTTATGACCCTTCTCGAACGCCACGGCACTCTGATGATCGCGCCCCACGTTGTCGAGCGGTTTCACTTTATAGATTCGAATAATCCAGTTTTCGCTGGTGAATGCTTCTTCTACGGTGCTCAGTTGGGGTCCCTCGGCGGGGAGGCGGACGCCGCGGACGCGGTCTTGGGCCATGCCGGCGGGGAAGAGGTTGTTGAAGTTGTAGTAGGACATTTTGTACCTATCAAAGATTAGTGGGAAAGTTTGTAAAGGATAGAAGAAAGGAAAAGGGCTTACATCAAGCTGTTGCGCATGGTGGGTGTGGCTTCGTCGTCGACACGGTATTCGCCGCGTGCAGTGAAAAAGTCTCGCTCCTTCACCTGGTCCGGCCAGATGCCCTCTGCGATACGCACCATCCACAAGAACTTATTGATATCGTCGCCGGAGTAGCCGAGCAATCCTCCAAAGACCACAAGCACGTAGTCTACGTCATGCTGGCGGAGGATGGGGTAGCTGACTTCTTCGCGAGAACTCATTGCTTTGCCGACGGTGGCAATGTGCGTGTTGTTCCAGGTGTTGTTGTCAACTAGGGTTGGTCGGTCGGCCATGCCACCGATCTGGTAGCCATAGTCCCACCAGGACATGATCTTGGCGTTTTTCTCCGTGTTTTGGCGCAGCCAGTAGTATGCTTCACGGTAGTCATCGATGATGAACTGACTGCCGTCAGGCATGCGACTGGCCAACACAACGGATGGCGAGGAATAGGCGTTGGAAGTAACCCAGGTACAGTGCGCGACGAAAAGCAAGAGGTAGGCTGAAACAGAAGCGGCTATGAACACTTTTGAGAATGTCGATTGGATACCATAATTAGTACCACGTTCGCTTCGAAGTCCATCCGATTTCGCTGGAGCAGCGTCTTTGGCAGGTGCTGGGCTCTTGAGAAGCAAGTACGTGTCCAAGACGTATGACAATGCAATGGCAGCCGCAACGCATACAACTGGCGTAAGAGTGAGCATCAAACGAACCATCACACCAGCAAAGTAGCTTGCAAGGACAGAGTAGATGACAACGAAAACGTGCTCATCGCGAAGCTCGCGGAAGCACATGTAGACACCTGCTGGGAAAAGCCAGATCAAGAAGTTGAGATCGAAGAAGAAAGCGGGCCATGCTGTGGGCTGATGTTCAGACACAGAGGCAATAATAGGGATATGGATCTTGGCGTATCCCGTATCCCAGAGAGAGTAGAAACGACCGCTCCAAGGTGCAATCGTACCGGAAAGAGTCAGAGCGACCAGTCCGATGAACGAAACACCAAAAATAAGCAAAACCAGGGAAGTCAGGAGAGTCTGGAATTGCTTGCCAGGGACTTGGCCACGGATGAAATCGACAAAAGCAACCACCTGGATCAAACCAAAGATACCTGCGGAAGTCAGTAGGAGAAACTACTAGTTTCCAGAATGGTCATACCTAGAGCAGACATGTGGTCACTGCTGCGAATAGGCAAGAAACCAACAAAAGGAATCTGCATACTGGCAAGCGTTCCCAATGCGTACCATGTGGTGTAGCTGATGTACAGACGCGAGCTGTAGCGGCCCATACAAATGAGCACAAAGATATGCAATGGAATCAAGTTTGTGATGAAGACGTATCCACCCCATGCAGACACCATGTATCCGTAGAAAAGCGCAGTCAAAGCTCCCCACATAATGGAGCCGTTCTTGACAGCTTTGATCCAGAGGAAGAAGGTGAAAACAAGCAGGAAAATGGCAATCGCTTCATTGTCGTAGCTTCCGGCCACGGATCGGGAAATATATCCAGGTGTAATGCCCATAAATGCTGCGGCGAGTAGACCGGCAGACGGAGAAGTTGTCATTTCGTTGGTCAGGAGGTAAGTCGCCAATGCGGTCAACCCGGAGAACGCAGGTGCGAGGAGGACACAGATATTGCGGATATCAACCGGAATCGTAAGGAATCGAAGGAAGTGATAGATCACACCACTGGTCACCATCAATCCGGGGTAGAGAGTACCACCAGTGACACGTCCGAGAGGATGCCACGTTCCTAAACCGTCAGCTCGTCCCCTCTCCACGCTTGAATATCAGTACGTACGGTCATCAAACCAATCCCAGAAACTGTAGAAGCCATGTTCGACCAAGTGTTTTGTTGCTCGGAAGTTGAACCAGGGATCGACTGCACAATGGTATTGTAAGTATCGGCCACTCTCGTCTATTCAAGTCTCATTCGGATCATCCCAACGTACATTCGTGAATAATACTTTCAAATCCTAATCATATGTCAGTCAAATTTGTACCGAATTGTCAACTGTCAATTGAAACGTACGAATTACACTGAAAAGACGACTGGCAATGGCAGCGGCAGCAATGGTGCATAGAATGACGATGCGGAGGAGGCCGCGAGTATTTCTCCCTGTGTTTCCCTTTAGAAAAGGGTCGACTGCTGTGGAGGCCATGACGGCCGGTAGCAAACAGAAAATCAATCAACGAGAGAAGGGACCTCAATGAAGAGAAATCATGTGTGTTGTGTTGTTGTCGTGGTTGTCAAGAAGTGTAGGAGGACAATTAAGGACAGCTAGGTCTCTTTGAGGTCTTGGCGAATGGCAGCTCGGGACGACGCAAGCCAAGTGGAGAGCGGGTCTATCATTATCTCCGTTGACTAGCTCCCCGCAACTTTCATCCTGAAGCATCAACATCTTCACCAACATTACGTCGACAAGATTTCACAGGAACTAGGCTCCGTAAATTTCTCATTTTTTTCAGGATAGAGAATATTGATACTTGCTTGGTCGTCGAAATGGGCGCACCGCTGTCTCTCGAGCAGCTACAGAAGGTGCTTACAGAAACTCCCTCGAATGACGCACTCTACGACCTCCTCAGCTCCTACGAAGATGAAGCCTGCCAGCAGTTCACCCAAGCTGGAATAACAGGCGACGCGACCCTTCTCACTGCATTTTACTCCTCCTTTCTTTTCTCCCATCTCCTCATAGACGAAATGTAAGCGTGTTATTTACCGTCATCCGTCCCAGACACTGACCGAAACCAGACAAGAAGCTCGTGCTTTAACGCAGCGTATCCCTTCGACTCTGATCCAAAATGATCCAGTCATCCAGCACAGCATCGCGATACTACGGTCAATATACCAAAACAAATCCTCCGATACATACGCGTTACTGAGGGGTCAGCCATGGCCGACGCCGGTCGACATTGTTGTTCAGAGGCTTGATGGTAATTACACCTCTAGAGTCAGGTCTGGAAGAATTTCTAGCTGATATATATTATTTGCAGTTTATTTCACCGAAAAATCATTCCGAAACATAAGTCGCATCTACGAATTGATCAGACCCGAAGTAGCCGCCGAATACCTCGGATTGCAGAACAACGCGGAGTTGATAGATATGCTGGTGAAACGAGGATGGGAATGGGATGCCGATAAGGAACTATTTCGACCACATGTATCTGACGAGCATGTCAAGGCCGGCAAATCCAGACCACCCCTCGATCAAATCAGTCGCGTCGTGGGTTTGGCGAGTGTCTAAGGGAGCTGAAGGAAGCGATCGCATTATTCATAGAGCGTCTAGAATATGGCTTTACGATAACAACAAAATACATGACGAATTATGATTCAGACAGTTCATTGCATGCTCCAATATGCATGACACTTGAAAAGCAACTCAACATTCCTAGGAATGGTTTATCTTAGCAATACTCTACCCTGAATGATAATCGTAGTATACAAAGTAGCGTGGAAGACGGATATGTACAAGATGGCAGATAATGGTCTATCACGATAATATTCTTTTCCTTTCTCACTCGCACAAAGTCAATATTTTGGCAGACAGAACAATCAAAAAAAAGAAGTACAAAGGAGATGTAAATGATACAGATTTGGCTTCAGCCATATGCCCTTCGTAGTAAATGCCCTCTCTTATAGGCATCTATAAAGTCGTGTGGAAAGAGAAAATAAGAATGCCATCTATTAACCCACGTCCTCCGCCAAACGAATCGTCCATTGTCGAGTACACACGCATCTATTTCTCCTCCGCCTTGGCCATAAGGAACTTTTCTAGGTCGAACTTAGGATCTTCGGGGTCGGTGATAACTATTGCAGATTGGTCAATCATTCGTCCTTCTTTTTTCCAGCATTGTTGATTATACGTACGACCGTTGGCGCCAGCAGGGGCATTCTTCTTGGCCCATTCAGCCTTGGCCTTTGCAATCAATGATTCCTTGTGCTTGTATTCTCGTTCTTGTTCGGCATGTTTGGCCTGGGCGTTGAGCGTGGACTGGTGATAGAGACCGTAAAAGACACCACCAAAGAGGGCGGACCAGCGGAGAACCTATATGCAGAGGAATCGTACGTTAGAGGTTGACAATTGCATGCGAACGAGGTGGAGAGGTGGACTCACGTTGACACCTTGTGAAGCCATGACGATCGAATCCCACCTCTCGGAGACGAGGAAGGAAATCAGCAAAGAATTAAATCGAGAATAGAATTCCGGGCTAGATACCAAAAGGCGAGTCGCGCGGGTATCTAGAGTCAATGGCTGTATAATAATTGAATGTTGAAGCAGTACTTGCATCAAGGACAGAAGTTCTGTCGCGAGTTTTTCCGGGCCGCCGGCGAGCGGACGGGCCAAGGCGTGCTTATGTCAGCGGGTAACCTTAAGGCACGCCGCGGCTCTGACTGGTTCTCTCTCTCCGCGCTCCACATGTTATCGACAGGGACATGACAACAATATCTTTGAGCACAACACAGGCATAGCGCTTGGAGAACAACAAGAGTACGTTAATAATAATGCAAGCGCGCAAAGACGAGATCCTCGCCAAAAAGGCCAAACTCGCAGAGCTCAAGCGGCAGCGAGAATTACGCCAGAGAGAGTTCAACCAGAATCGCGCCAGCATTGGCGATGCCTCAGAGGTAAACAAGCTATCTACCAGCACTAAGCTGAGTATGCTAACACTGTCGGATTAACAGATAGTATCACCCGTCCCGAGCCGAGCTGATAGCAGAGCAGAGCTCGACAGCCTCATATCCCGACTCGTCGATCGACCTTCATCGACGTCAAACAGAGATGGAGACGGCCCCTCGCGAAGAGGCAGTCGCCCTAATTCGGTATTGAGTGCGAGCCAACTCAGCGGCGAAAATGCAGAGGTTTTCTCACCACCGCCTACTCGAATGGTATCGCAATCTGTAGCCACGCAAACAGAAGCTACAGGCCCGATTGTATCAGAACCAGCGCCCGCCCCTGAACCAAAAAAGGAAACGGTCACATATAGTAAAGCCGTGCAAACAGACGATCTTCCGGATTTACCAAACGCGGTAGCAGATTATCCGTTGGCAGAGAATGAGGAGGCCCCTTCTTCGCCATCGAAGAGACTGAGTCGGAGAGAGCGGGAACGAGATGACGAGATTCGCGAAAGAATTCGCAAAGAGATTGAAGAAGAGCTACAGGCATCTCAGCAGGTTAATGGAAATGGAATACCGGCATCGTCCAGTCAGCTCAGATATCCACTTCGCACATTGAACGACGATGAACTGAATGCAGTCACATCGTCGGATGATTTCTTGGACTTTGTGGAAAAGTCGAGTAAAGTCATTGAACGTGCGCTGGATGAGGAGTATGATATTTTGGCAGACTACGAACTCGGCGGCGTGAATGCGGACGACGAGGAGGATGATGAATATGGCAATAAACGGAGAGGAATAAAGGAAATCACACAATTTTACGACGAGCGATGGAGTAAGAAGCGAACAATCAGCGATTTGAGCTTTTCGCCAAAGGTATGACAAACTTCGACCACTTATAAATCGTCAAACTAATAAAGGACAGTTTCCCGAATTGATTCTCGCTGCATATACCAAAAATCCAACTGCACCACACGAACCAGATGGATTACTCCAAGTCTGGAATCAACATCTTCATTCCCGCCCCGAATACGTCTTTCATTCTACGTCAGATATCCTCACAGCCAAATTCTCACCATTCCACCCTAACCTAATTGTCGGCGGCACATATTCCGGCCAAGTGCTACTATGGGACACACGATCCAGCCGTGCCGGCGGTGGCGCACCAGTTCAAAAGACCCCCCTCACAGGCGCAGGCCACACCCATCCCGTCTACAGCATTGCCATAATCGGCACCCAAAATGCACACAACATTCTCACCGCGTCCACCGACGGCGTGGTCTGCGGCTGGACTGTAGACATGCTCTCCCAACCCCAAGAATACCTCGAACTCACCACCCCACCACCCTCACGAACCGAAGATCTCGCACCCACAACAATGTCCTTCCCCCAATCCGACCCGACTTTCTTTCTGGTTGGCACTGAAGAAGGCGGCATCTACCCATGCCATCGCTACGACCGCGCAGGCGCAAAAGCAGGTACAGACCAACGCCTCGCCTACCGCGGCCACGCCGCACCCGTTATGTCAACAGCCTTCCACCCAGCGCGCGGTCCCGTCGATTTCGGTGATCTCATGCTCAGCTCCAGTCTAGACTGGAGCGTGAAACTCTGGCGCGTCAGACCACCCGCTACAACAGCTGCATCCGCGACAGCCGGCGGACTCGCATCAACTCCTCAGGTGATTTCCCCATTACTAGACATAAACCGCGAAGATGTCGTTTACGACGCTAAATGGTCCCCGCATCGTCCTGGAGTGTTTGGTCTCGTCGATGGAGCCGGTAACGTCGAGGTATGGGATTTGTATCATGATACAGAAGTACCAGCCGTCAGGACGCAGCCAACGCCGGGACGGGGTGGAGTGTTGACGCGAAGCCTCAACAAGATTGCATGGGAGGAACGGGAGGGGAGAAGGGTTGCTACAGGTGGTTTGGATGGAGTTGTAACGGTCTTTGAGGTTGGGAAAGCTCTAAGTGGGCCTGTGGAGGAAGTGCCAGCTGAGGAGTGGGCGGGTATGAAGAGGTTGGTGAGTAAATTGGAGCAAACTGATAGGGGTATATAGGTGGGATGTGGTTCATTTACATAATGGAGAGGATCTGTATATTGAAGGAAAGATTTGTTTCATTAATTCGTCAGTTGTATACCCCCGCCAAATTCCTGTATTGAGTCGTGCAATCATACTCCGTGTTAAACATAGAGTGGAATATTAATATTCTAATCCCATAAAATCCAAACAATGTATCATATCATATCATATCCCATACTTCAAAACCGTCGTCAATCATGATCGTTAGTTTTTCCCTCGTCCATCCTTCTAATACGTATATCTAAACCCAGGCTACAATCGTCATCAGCACGCATCCATTCAACAGACTTGGGGGGAAAAAAAATGTCTTACCGTCCCCTCAATAACCCTCCCCCTTTTGCGTTGTCTATCATTCTCCATCTTGAACCAAACCGTAAACCCAGCCACAATCACAATCATCAATACATGCGAGCCAATAGACACCCACACCGCCGTCGGATACCACGGCGCCTCCTGTTGCCGGACAATAAAACTACCCGCTATGCCTCCCAGACCATTACAAGCCGTCACGGCCGCGGCGATGGTTGCTCGTTTCCATTGACCCACGATATTGTTTGCTTGGTAGGCGTTTAGGGCTGCCCAGTTAGAGACATACGCGCCCGTGGCGAGATAAGTGCCGATGTAGCGGACTGTGACTTGGTGGGAGATTGGGAGGCCGAACATGAGGAAGCCTGCTATTAGGACCAGGGCGTTGAAGATAATTGCTGGGCCGCGGAGGCGGAATTTATCACCCAGTAGGGAGGTGAGGAGCACTGGAATTACGGCCCAGTAGTATGGCTAGATGTATGTCAGAAGAGATTCCGATATGAAAGGAGGAAGGTAGTCTCACCGGCGCAGAAAGCACAATACTAGCATTCTCCGAAAACCCCATACCGGACTCCAAAATAATCGGCAGGAAATACGACATCGACGTCGACACCAAGTTCAACAAAAAAAATAACACCGAAAACCCATACAGCTTCGGATCCAAGAAATTAACCGCAACTTTCCGCCACGAAAACGGATCAGGGACGACGTCGCCTCTATCAACTCGAATCCGTTCCATTGCAAGCTCAATCTCCTGCTCGGAAAGAAACAGGACTGATTTGGAGGCCTTTTCGGGGAAATCGATCATCCACCAGTACGTCACGATGCCAATCAGGCAGGTGATTAGACCCTGAACGATGTACATCCATCGCCAACCCGCGAGGCCGGCGTGACCGTCGAGATGGTTTAGGCCATAATTCACTATACTCCCCGTCGCGAGCACCAGGACTTCACCGGATTGCAAAAATGCGAAGCGCAATTGCTGCTCTTTGCGGGTATACCATGTACTTATCAAATAGGTCAAACCGGGATATATTCCAGACATGGAAATACCCAGCAGAACGCGCAGGGCAATCATCTGCCGCCATGTCTGCACAAATGCCGTACACAGCGTGATAAGACCGAAACAGAATGTGATGAGCGCAAACCATATCCGCGGGCCGACGAACCGCACGGCGATTGTGGAGGGTAATTGAAACACCACGCTGGAAACAGTAAAGATGAAAATCGAGACTGAGTACCGATTGCCCTCTAGACCCAAATCAGAAATCATGCTCGTCACGGAGGCAGACGAGATAATGCCCGAGTCGAGCAGGTTCAGACTACATAGTAATCCCGCGATTGTGCATAGGCGCAAATCTACCTTCAGGCGCAGTTTCTTTTCGAGGCGGAGTTGCTCTTCTTTTGGGAGCTGTTCTTCCTCGGCTGGTGGATTCATGGTGTCGTTATCTGCGGGTTGGTGGGCGAAGGGTGTTGTTGCTTGTCGTTTTTCTTCGTCTGGTGGATAGGGTTCTGTTGCTGTCAGGACGGGCTTGAGATCCATGGTTGCGACCTGAGCACGACCGTCCAATGGCTGGAAATTATGTATATGGTTTTTTGAAGTTAGAAGAATCCAAGTTCGAGAGTGTAGTCATCAATAATCGGTCTGGTCAATTTTTCAATGTTGAGTCACATGAAAGCGACCTCGGAACGGCTCATAAATATTATTTATTTTTTTTTTCAGAATTACAATATCAAGCGAACCTCATTCTCGACGCGCAACGGGGTGAGCATCGCGGAATTAGCAGAACATCGAGGATATTTGTAATGATGCTGAGAAAGACAATAGGATAAGAAGTTGCTTCATAAGCAAGCACGCCGACGGTATCACGGCAGGTGCTCTGGACGCTGATCGAACATCGCCGAATCGCTCCTTCCTCGCTTGCTTTCTGCCAAACAGGAAGGAGCGACCGACTCGACTCCCTGCCGAGTCTCCATCTTCCAACAAACAACCGCCGAAGACGATCTGAGTATCATCAAAACTTCTCTTTCCAAGAATCCTCCCTTTATATCCGCGGCTGACTCCAAGTTGTCTGAACCCAGATGGAATAAGCACTGTGCCCATCCCGGCAAGGACTCCGACGGGGTCGGTCAGGCGGCTACGATTCTCCGCTGTGCCTGTCCTCCACATCCACTGTCCATGCCATGTAACCTGCTAATTTAGCATGGCTCTTTGCTGCCATAGACTTCAAGAGTCAAGACCATGTCTACTATGTAGCCTTATATGCTTTATCTGATCGACGAGACTGAACTCTGCATCTGAAACATACATCTCCCAACAGCGCAGCACTGGATTGCCGAAGCTTGGTGGTCATAGCTTGTCTGACGAGCGGGCGGCCCCGCATCGATAGAGGGAAGAAAGATAAGTTCTCCGCCGCCGCTGAAGAACCACGACGATAGCAACACCGGGCAAATGGAAACTAAACCATCGGGCGAACGGCCACGAGCTCGATTCCATCCCACGTCTCGCACTGACGTTGCATCATGGTATGTTTAGTTGTTTTATGCTTTTGTCTATCTTGTTTGGTGTCAAGAATTTCTCCTCACTTCCTTGTCCCATTTCCGGTCTACAAACAATAGCATTGTCATACTGCATGCAGAATCGTGCACGAATATACAGACACAATTAGGACTAACACAATACAACCAGGATGGTCGAGTTCATCCCCCCTCCAGAGCCTGAAGTGCTTCTGCCGCCATTGCTTGCCTGCTTGCCAACTGCTTTCGTCTCGACTCGCCCTCCTCCTGCATTACTGCCGCTGCTCTCTCCTATACTACGCCAGCGCGTCCAGATTCTCAGCTCCGTGGCGACCTCGCCCTCCGACTCATGGTTGCGCCTATTATGTTGGACCGATGAAAAGGCGGAACGGGTTTCACGTCTGCTAGACGGCGTCGTCTTCGAACCACACCCGGTTTCGGGAGAAATTGAAGTCCCAGAGGATTTGTCTATAGCTTATAAACGGCTGGACGAGGAGACACTGCGGTCAAAGTTGAATCTTCCTGAGTATCAGCTCAATGTGTTATATGTATGGTGCTCGAATGACCCAGATGGCGGTGGTCCTGGCTGGCGGATCGCGGAGCTAGAGCCATGCGAGGGTCCGGATGACGAAGACTCGACCTGGTCAGAAACAGTTAGCGACGCAAATGATCAGGCGAGGGAACGTATCATCGACGATGCTATAAGAGACGCGGATGCCGACAGGTTGCAGGTTGAACAGGAGGACGACGACGAGGATGATTACTGGGCACAATATGACAACACTCCGGGAAGAACACCGGCGACAAAGACACCAGTGTCTCGTGGATATCAACAAACATCAGGGCCGTCGGAAGATGCATACTTTTCTCAGTATGCAGAAGTGCAACCTGCGATGGACAACCATGACCCGTCCGAAGACGCCCCGGAGGCTGGAGAATCGTCGCTAAATGGGGATATCTTTGCAAAGATTATGCAACAGGCTCGCGAGTCCCGTGAGGCAGCAGCCCAGGATCCTTCTCCCCAACACGATGACGAACACGCAAATCTTGTATCAATGATGATAAACCATCCGCGACCATCATCAGCATCGTCTGGATCTGCGGTTGCAAAATTGGAACAAGAAGCAGAAAGCCAGTCGGCTTCAGAAGTTGCTATCAAGCAGCACATTGGCTCTAATATAAAGAGTCTCTATCGGTTAGCCAAGGCTACCGGAATGCCGCGAGCGGAGTTTCAGAATCTGATTCGCACAGAGATTGATCTTCTCAGTTTGTCCGACGATGACTAACTGGCAAAAATGTTGTCCAACATGAAGGCATATTCTGCGGGATCGGCGTTTGGCTTGCATACATCTATATCATATGCGTTTTTCTGGAGAAGTTGCTGTTTTGCTTGCATCCGAGCTTGCTACATTGTTATGAAGTACATAATCATCGCATACACTTGCGTCATTAGTTGTTGATACCAATATAAATTGATTGAAATATTTAAAGATAGAAAATTCTAATGTTTACGGAGTACACATGTGCAACAATAACGTGGACGACGTCCAACGTAAGAGAGCAATTATTGTATTGGCCTGCGTAATCGTCCGAGCGCCCTACGTCGGCTCCAATTGCTGGAGAGAGCTTCAAGGACACGCAAACAATAACTTCCTTCAACCATCCGACTTGGGACTGGGTTTCACTGTCATCGCCCTTTACCTTCCTTTTAATACTCAATTGCAATGCTTTTTTGATTTGTTACACGTATTTTTTTCTTGCCTTTTTCTCCAGGATATTACCTTTCATTAGCTGACGACCTCCAATCTAGCAACGGTGGTCACTTCTGCCCCTCTACGTTCGCTCTGTGATTTACAACATCACCATTTCATTCGTCCTATACCTTGTTAAAATTTCTTTCTCTCTTGCCGCATCTTAAAAATGTCGTCCACACCCTCCCTCCGTAAGAGAGCGGGTGCGAAAAAGGACGTCGCCGAACCAGCACCACCTGAAGCTTCCTTCCGCCAGAGCACTCCTGTGCCCGCCAAAGCAGCTACAAAACCTCCTTCAGAATGGGATTACTGGGTTGGTATGTTTGTGATGACTGTATTGGCCTTTGCGACTCGTTTCTGGATGATCAATTACCCGGATGAAGTCGTTTTTGACGAAGTGCATTTCGGAAAGGTTTGTTTTATCCCTTTATATGATTATCAGCTTCTAATCTTGTGTAGTTCGCTTCTTACTATCTCCAACGAACTTACTTCTTCGATGTCCACCCTCCATTCGCCAAATTGTTGTTTGCCTTCGTAGGCTGGCTGGTCGGCTACGATGGCAGCTTCACTTTTGAGAACATTGGCGATTCCTACATCACGAACAAAGTCCCCTACCTCGCATACCGCGCTTTGCCCGCAACTCTTGGATCGTTGACTATTCCGGTCGTCTTTGATATCATGTGGGAGTCTGGATATTCCTTGCCGGCCTGTGTTTTGGCTTCCGGATTGATGGTTTTCGACAATGCTCACATCGGTGAAGACCGCTTGATCTTGCTAGATGCTTGCTTGGTCTTGAGTGTCGCGGTCAGCATCCTCTGCTACGTCAAGTTCTACAAACAGCGTTACAACGAGTTTGGCCGCAAATGGTGGAAGTGGCTCCTCCTGACCGGTATCAGTTTGAGCTGTGTTATTTCCACCAAGTATGTTGGCATGTTCACCTTTGTTACTATCGGTTCTGCTGTGCTTGTTGATCTGTGGAACTTGCTTGACATCAAGCGACCACGAGGAGCTATTTCCTTGTTCCGGTTCAGTCAGCATTTTGCAGCCCGTGGATTTGCGCTGCTTGTCGTCCCGTTCTTCTTCTACCTGTTCTGGTTCCAGGTGCATTTCTCTATCCTGACTCGCTCCGGACCTGGTGATGACTTTATGACTCCCGAATTCCAAGCAACGCTGTCCGACAACCCATTGACCGCCAACGCTGTTGATCTTGAATACTACGACAACATCGTCATCCGCCACAAGGACACCAAGGTCTACCTTCACAGTCACTATGACCAGTACCCTCTTCGCTATGATGATGGACGTATCTCCAGTCAGGGACAGCAGGTTACCGGTTACCCCCACAACGACACCAACAACCAGTGGCAGATTTTGCCCAGTGTCCCATTCCCCGAGAACGACCTCACTGGCCACAAGATAAAGAACGGCGATATTGTTCAATTGCGCCATCTTTTCACAAACACGATTCTGTTGACACACGATGTGGCCTCGCCGCTTATGCCAACAAACCAGGAATTCACCACAGTTTCCCAGGAGCTCGCTGATGGTGAGCGTCACGACGATACCCTGTTTGAAATCAAGATTGAGAACGGCAAGCCGGGGCAGACTTTCCGTTCTTTGTCCGGCCTGTTCAAGTTGATTCATGTTCCTACTCGTGTGGCGATGTGGACACATACTACTCCTCTTCCTGAATGGGGTTACAAGCAGGCAGAAATCAACGGCAACAAGAATTCTTTGCAATCCAGCAACATATGGTACGTTGAAGAAGTGCCATCGATTCCTGCGGGATCCCCTCGTCTACAAAAGCAAGAACGCCAGGTTGCTCAGTTAGGATTCCTCCGCAAATGGGCAGAATTACAGCGCGCCATGTTCTTCCACAACAATGCTCTTACTAGCGAGCATCCGTACGCAAGTGAGCCATTCCAGTGGCCATTCCTCTTGCGTGGTGTCAGCTTCTGGACCAACGCCGAGACAAAGGGACAGATTTACTTTTTGGGTAACCCTATTGGATGGTGGTTTGCCAGCAGTTTGTTGGCTGTGTTTGTTGGTGTTATTGGAGCGGATCAACTGTCATTGCGCCGAGGCATCGACGCTATCGAAGAGAGTAAGCATTTCTCATTCCTCCTCCATTTGAAGTTCAATTGCTGACAGTTTTAGTTTGGGGACCCGGAGCTCGCAGCCGCCTCTACAACAGTACTGGATTCTTGTTCCTCTGCTGGGCAGCTCACTACTTCCCATTCTGGCTGATGGGTCGTCAACGTTTCTTGCACCACTACCTACCAGCCCACCTCGCATCGTGCCTTGTCGCCGCTGCCCTCGTCGAATTCATCTTCACCCTTGACCCTATTGCGCCTGCTAAAACCGACTACAAGGTCGACCCCACGGGCCGTGGCCGTTTGACTCTTGGGCGATTCCGTACTTCCAAGGAGCGATTAGGTCGACAGTCCCTATACGCCGGTTGGGCCGTTACTATTGTCATCCTATCGGCTGTAATCTACTCCTTTGTTTACTTTGCGCCGTTGACGTATGGTACTGGGTTGAGTGTGGATGAGGTTAATGCCAGGAAGTGGCTGGCATACGACTTGCATTTTGCCAAGTAGTTTTTTCGTCTGTGTATAAGTATAATTGAGAGGTTTTGGGGCGTGTATGAGGTGGATGCAGGCTTGCTAACAAGTTGATTGTGGTTGTTACTCTCCTATCATGATTCTTTGCAGGAATAAATAGCGGATTGTTCAATGTTTCAATGTTTGAGAATTTGTATTGAGTGTTTAACATGGATATCTAGATACAATATATTCAAAAGACATGACTTGAAAACAACAAAAATCTAAAGGATATCATAAACCATAAACCATAAAACATAAATAAAACAATTCAACGTTGCGACAGGTGTAAACGACTAAAAACGATTCATCCTCTTCCCAATCTCACTCTGCCACCCAAAACTCCTCTCAAACCCGTTCTTCGCACTCTGAAAATCAACCATGGCCTGATACACCTCTTCCCTTGACGTGCACACAAACGGACCGTATTGCACCACTTCCTGGTTTAGTGGTTGACCCGCCACGAGAATGAATCGTGACGTTTCTTCTGCGTTGTCAGGTACATAAGCCTCGATGTGGTCGCCGGATTGCTGGAATACGACGTTGTGGAATTGTTGGATTGGTTTTGTGGAGCCGTTGTCTCCGGTGAAGAAGTGTGTTGTTCCTTCGAGGGTGTATGCGAATGCGTTCCAGCCTAGTGGCAGGGACTGTTTTAGGTGTCCACCCGGTCGGATTGTGATATCGAAGAACCATAGCGGCGTATAAGCCAGATCGCGTACGGAGTCGACGCCATGCGATTGTCCGCTTATCACTTTGATGCTTACGCGGCCATCATCGACGTCCGCTGTCGGGATTTCAGTAGCGCGCAGGTCGCGGTAGCGAGGGTCAACGCCCTTAAGTTCCTTGGGCAGATCAACCCACAACTGCATGCCCACATTCGGACTCCCGTCTTCATTTTCATGCGGCATTTCAGCATGCATTATGCCCTTTCCGGCAGTCATGAACTGCAAATCCCCGGGTCCTATCGTACCCTTATTCCCCGCGAAATCTTCATGATCAACCCCACCAGAAAGTAAATAAGTAATGGTCTCTTGGCCCCGGTGAGGATGGTCGGGGAATCCGGCGCCCTTGCCGATTGTGAAGTGATCCAGCATCAGAAAGGGGCTGAAGTTGCGGAGTTTGGGCGTGCCGATTGAGCGTCGTACGCGTGCGCCGGCGCCTTCGGCTTGTTCGAGGGCTTGGAAGGCCATGCGGATTGCGCGGGTGGTCGTCATTTTGTCTGGTAGGATGATTTCTTGCTCGAGTTTGGAGGGGGACAGGGTTTGTTCTGTTGGTAAAGTGTCGATTGTGGAGAGAAGCTGTGACGGTATTATATCTCTGATACTCTCAAAGACGAAAGAAGTATTGTATATCCCAATAACAACTGCAGCGATACAAATCAAAATCGAGAGGAAGAGCTTCATCAGAGGGAGGACAACGCGGGGTTATTTATAGACAAGACGGTCCAGTCTGAACCAAGGAGAATGTTCGTATCAATTCGATTCGAAAACTTGTCAGAGTTTGATTTCAATTCATTGATAATTATTCGTCATGCGGATTTATATACATGTACTTCATAGGACGGGATGTAGAAAATGTATGAAGAGAGCGAATGAGAAGAGCGATGGCCGATTACAAAGAATAAGGTCAGCATTGAGCTTGGCCGGATGCGGTTAGTGTGATACACGGATCGGTATTACGGATATATCATTCAGATTTACTAATAGAGATGCAAGTTAAAGCTGTGTATTGTATTACCGATGGGTCTTTTGGCTCTAAATGATTGGCTGGCTCGGTATTCATAGTCGGAAATACGTACTGGCCCCGGAAATACTCCTGGCGGATATACATTTGAGCCGCAGCTCTTTGGCTTGTTCTACTCAACATTGAACTTATTCCAGCAACATACTGAAGTATCGACGAATCTCATGGAATTGCGTCATTTTGATAATGAAGACCTTTTTGGGCGTATTAAACGATAAATCGAGAAGATCCGAGGCCGGGCTTCTGATTGGTCAGTCGGTAGATAGACTCTTAGCCAACTAAATGCCTGTGTCTGAGACTCCGGCACGATTCTATCTTGAGTATTCAGTTTGATCAATCAATCTTCAATAATTGACTTTGGCACTGTCAATGTTGACTCCTCTTTCGTACAGTATGGCGATCATATCGGTACATCTATTTTCTATATCCTGAAGGGCCTTCAAATGAGACGTGGCATCACAACTGACATTTATAATCGTTGGTTTAACGCAACGCCACTCTCCTAGAGCCCTGAGTTTTTCACATTATATTACATAAATGGAATAAGCGTGGCTACTTCAATGTCCTACATTATTCGCTCCTAGGGAGACGGCTTTCTATTTTCTCTTCTTCTTCCTTCTTCTATGCTTCTTATTTTCGGCGTGTCGAAGCACCTCCGACATATAACTATGTGGCTTTGGTTAGATCGAATACGTACATTGGCGTTCGTTGTCACATGTGCAATGGTTCTGTGGTAAAGTTTGCGCTGGTCGAAATATCTGATTTCAATATTTGATCTTTGGATGAAATGCAGCTTATATAACCGACGACTGGTTGCTAACTACGTAGTATTTGGTTTGTTCTAGAATACAAAGTATATTCTCAATACTATGCCTTGTTCAGTCTTTACATGAATCAGTACTTCTCTTAATTAGTATTTAGCTTCCCCAGTCTTTGTCTTGATCGGTCTTTGTCTTGGTTAGTCTTATCTCGATCAGTCTTTAGCTCAACCAGTCTTTGTCTCAACCATTTTTGCCTTGACTGGTGTTATCTTGGATCAGTCTTTAGCGTGAGTGGTCTTTGTATTGTTCATCTTTGTCTTGATCAGTCTTTGGATGGAGTCTTTGTCTCGATCGATTTTAAGTTTTGAACACATGGGAACCATGCAATAGATAATGGCCTCTCAGATGCCTCGGGAATGATGGACTTGATGATAGGTAGATTCAGAATCATCTATAGGTGACAATATATAGTTCGTCGATCAAGTTCATATCTCCCTTTGTTATCCGATCTTCGAAATAGACCAGACAATGAAGAGTCATAGCTCGAGTCATACCATCCGATGTCCGACTCACTGAATACTGATATAGGAAGTAGCTGATTGAAGTGGAATTATACATCTCTCCGACACCTGGTTCTGGGAACGAGGATATTCAAAAGTACATACCATATAATCAAAATGTACGATATCAGCCCTCATCAAGTCCTCGCGTCGGCATACACCATGATCGTCCTCACTGGCATCGCCATCATATCCCGCTTCTTCCTGCGCGGCCTACGCAAAGAACCCTTCCGGCTCGAAGACGGCTTTATGCTTTTCGCGTTTGTAACATTCAACATCTTAGCCACAATAACCATCGTTGTGGTGCCCATTGCGTATGAAATCATAGCCGTGAGCTATGATCTGAGACCGATATACAATGGCCTGTTTGATGATGAGGTGTATCAGCTCCGAGTGGTGTTTGCGAGTAATTTGTTGTTTCCGGCGGTGTTGTGGTCGGTCAAATTGTCGTTGTTGCTTCTTTCGAAGAGGTTGGTGGATCAGCAGCAGGAGTGGATGAGGCGTTGGTGGTTTTTGTTTGGGTTTGTGGTTTTGGTATCCTCTCTTTGATATGTCAACTGGTTTTTACAGGATGCTGATGTGGTGTTAGACTTACATTGGAAATTGGATCTCTACCTTGACTACGTGTATTCCGATCCAAGACTATTTCAGGCCGGGTAGGTATATGCCCTGATCATGGATGCAGTCACGTCTACTGACAAAGCATAGGTGGTTGCACCTCCGAAAGAGACGTTAACGCACAAATCGCAAACCTTTACTACGTCGTGGTGACAGAAATTCTTACAGATGTACTGAGTAAGCCTTACAAATAAATCTCCATACAATCTCATCCTTTACTGACTTACGTAGTTATGGCCCTCCCTATTATAGTCTTACGTCAAGCCAATCTGGCTCGTCCAACATATTACAGAACTGCTGGAATCTTTTCTGTCGGCATTATATGCATCGTTGTGGCCCTTTCTCGAGGCATCACTATCGGTACTAGAGTGAAGGTGAATACGCCTACTTTGCCATGGATCCTTATCTGGGAGATGATTGAAGGCGGCATAGGTACAACTCTGTCAAAGTGGCGAGAAAGTTTAACTCACTAACAGAGGTTTATAGCGGTCATTGTTGGGTGCCTCCCCTCATACGCAGTCTTTATCATTCAGGCCAGAAAACAGGCAGGATCAAGAACAACCCAACGGACGGTTTCTGTTCACTATAAGCCTCGGGATATTGAAGTCGGTAGACAAGACAACAAATTTAGTACCGAAAACTTTATTACCCGCATGAAAAGGAGGATACAGGGTGGCCTGAAACGATTTTCGTATACACAAGATGAGAAGGGCAATTTTACGGGTGGGATTCATGAGACTCGATTAATTGAAGTGACTAGTCACTCTGTGGAGGAGAGTCATCTTGCTCCTAGAAGTGCCTATCCTTAGTAATATGTCATATATACTCTCTCATTTGTGTTCGTTGAATGGAATGAATATATTCTAAAATAGCTGGCTGTTCTTCACGTAGAACCTTGACATATGATTGGTTGAAAGGGTGTAGTATATAAATATTGCGCTAAACCTGTTTAATCTTGGTGGGCCGAGCTACCCCCAGCTTTATCGAAACGTTATCTGTTAACTTCTGCCTTTCATGACATGATTAGCATTTCGACAACAAATGCTATGATCATTAGCATGGCATGAATGAATGTTTTGATGATGTCTATCAACGATTTTCTATGATGCTATTCAGCCCGCATCCGAATGAACACATTTCATCCTCAGCCAACCTCCGCACCAGTATTCCGCACTGAGCTCCGCAGCTCGATCTTGAATCGAGACTCCTACGCCGTTTTATAGAACTTTTAATTTAGAGAGGATAAGAGCGCACAGAGCAAAATGAAGCAATCATTGTCGCTGCTGTGTTTAGCGTCGATTGCGTCAGGTACGCTCGCCGCAAAGCGACCATTCAGCATCCACGACGATGTACTCGCATATCCACAGGTATAATATCATTGCAGATTAGCTTTTGGTCAAATCTGACCTTTAATAGTATAAAGTCTCCTTTCCAGAAGAATATGTCCTCGAAACCGAAGCCGACATAATCCTCCAACTACAAAAAGATAGCTCATCCAACGACGCAACTTCCTCAAACATCGTCTCCGATAAACGAGATCTACAACGCCATGCATCGCAACGACCCATAGGTGGCTGGAAAACAACCGGCAAAAAAGAAGGGGCAGACTTGGACTGGGACCCTGAACTTTCGCTGAAATATTTCAGCTATGAAGAAATGAAACTCGATGGGCTACGATATCTTTGCAATATTCCGAGAGTCAACCATGGATCGGAAAACGATACAACGACTGAAACAACAGGCGGAAGTGATGGAGCAGGAAATCAGACGCAGGATGAGAATGAGACTGCTCGCGCTACGGATCGAGGACTAGAGTTACTCAAAGAAATGGAGGACACGTGTATGTATTACGTGTCGGGATGGTGGTCATATTCGTTCTGCTACAAGAAGCAGGTCAAGCAATTCCACGCCAAATCTGGTCCTGGTGTTCCCAACTATCCGCCTATAGAAGACCAGACCAGCCACTCATTTGTCCTGGGAAAGTTTCAGCAGGATGATGAAGAGTCTGAGACTGAGTCTGGTAGTAGCAACAAATCTGCGAAGACGAATACTGCCGAATTGCAGACCAAAGGTGAATCGAGATATCTCGTGCAAAGGTTGTCCGGTGGGACGGTCTGTGATCTTACGGGGGCTGAGCGCAAGATTGAAGTACAATTTCACTGCCATCCTCAATCCACAGATCGAATCGGTTGGATCAAGGAGCTGACTACTTGCTCTTACTTGATGGTGATATATACGCCACGTTTGTGTCACGATGTCGCGTTCCAACTTCCTCAATTCGAAGAAACACATTCCATCCAGTGCCGAGAAATACTCGCCCCAGACGAAATCGCAGACTTTGATGCCATGAAAGCTCATCATGACCAACAGAAACTTATTAATGCTGATATTGAAGAAGCCAAATTCGTTGGTGGCATTGAAGTCGGCGCAAAGAAAGAAGTCGGATCCGAGGGCAAAATTATCGAGAAAGGTCGTATGGCCAGAATCGGCGAGGAGACTGTCCAGATCATTGCTAAGCGCGAAGATGGCGAGCTCGCGCAATTGTCGAATACGGATCTCAAAAAATTTAATTTGAATCCTAAGGAGGTGGAAGCATTTGCGAATCAGTTGGATGAGAAGACTAAAGGTGGTGATTGGAGGTTGGAGATTGTGGAGAGCAATGGGGAGACTAGTTATCGGGCGATTATTAGTTCTGGTGGCGATGAGGAGGACGACGAGAATGCTGGAGAGAAGAAAGAAGGAACAGAAGAGACAAAAGAACAGACACCTCCTGCCAAGGACAACAAGGAAGGTGAGCCCGCTCCTACAAACGAAGAAACAGGCAGCGAGGAAACGTATAAAGACGAACTATGATTATGAATCGCTCGTCTATCCGCTTAACGGCTCAATTCCTGTATGATACCATGCACCAATGCATGTTAAATTTGTAAATACCCATTTCTCATCTTGCGTCTATTAGAACTAAATGCCTAGCGTATCAAGCCAACGATAACTCCTGTTTCTCCCTCATTAGCCTCTGCCTCCTCGATTTCCACCACCAATATGCCACCGTAAACGCCGTCAGAGGGATCGCAACCACAAAATATAGCCATATATACGGCGTTATCAGCATATTCGATTGTGTCACGCCATCATTCTGAACAGAGAAGAATGCGCCCATACTAAAGAAGCCCTTGTAATCACCCATTTTGTTAGTTCACTGCATCAAACCCAGCAGAGCGGAAAATGGGACATACAGAAACCGAAGTCGGAGGCAGATAGATCAGCGTCACCAACGTGATAACCCTCACGGTCGCACTATCATCCACCGTAAACATATTATATTTCAACATACTATTGGAAACTTGAGTAGATGTGTTTTCATTCTTCAGACTGATGGTGTTGGAAAGCTGTGGGCCGAAAGAATTAGGGTTAGCATGAACACGTGCCTTATTTTTTCCAACATTTCCAGAATTGGCAAAAACGTACCAGAGAAGAAATACTCGCAACGCGACTCATTAGATATTGTAAGTTGTCGTCGAAGCTGCTTACCATTTCCTGCATATTTTCGAGTCGTTCGTTTATGTGCGCTTTGTCGGGGTGGGTGTAGGTGTTGTTGAGTTTGGTTAGGAGTTGGAGGATCCGCCTTGTTGATGGGAAGATACTTTTGAGGGGTGCCAGGCGTTTTTCTAGGTTGTGCAGGCTAGAGAGAGATTTGTAGAGGTCTTCGAAGGGGAGGTCTTCGGTTATGTCTATGCATAGTGCTTGGTAACTCTGTGAGATTGTCAGCACTAAGTTTCTTGTGAAGCCCCTTTTTTTCCATTTAGGTGACCTACCGTTTTTATTAACAAGTCTTCTTCGTTTTTCATATATGCACGCCAATTGTACAAATAAGTCCCCAATATAAAGAGATGCAACTCCAAGGGGCTAGCATTCTTCTTCGTTATCGTCGACAGATCCACTCCGGATGATTGAGTCATTGGTATCGAGTCCCCATGTACGAGTGTTGCCTCTAAACTCTTTTGTAAAGGCGAGGAGTAGCGTGGATGCAACAATATAAAAACATTTCCTTTCTCCTTTCCATCGACGCACACTTTTTGATATACGCCAGTCTGACGGATGGACCATGTTTCTTCTCCAGTTGTTTCGTCCCTACTTTTGATTTCGGGATATTTGAAGATATACCCCATCTCTAAAAAGAACCTCGTTAGTTGATACCTAGTGAGAAAAAAAGATACCTACGTAGTTAGGAGAATTAGGAAAAATTCAGAGCAGCATTTGAATCACGTACCGTATGCGAAACGCCCATCCGGATATATTTGATTTATGCGTTTCCAGGGTGAAGCTATAAATCCATCTTCTAGCTCGATGACCTTCGAGTAGAAGGAGTTTAAAATTGGCATAAACTCGCCAGCCACCTTGTAATGAGATAGAATGGTTTGTAGCGTATCCTTGGGAATATCTAGAGCGGCCCAAGAGTAAGTCTGACAAATCGAACTATGCCGAGTACCACTTAGAGGTTGCAAATATTGTATATTGGAGGATTGAGATCGTACATTATACGAGTATAGCTTTCCTTCCGTCTATTACTGTTATCGTTTAAGTATGAAAACATATCGGTAGCATTGGATAGGCGACGATGACAGTCTGTTTAGTACAAATAAGGTTAATCTATAATGATACGAACGTGTACTCACTGGACATTACTTACCAGCAAGTGTGCCATTTTTATCAAGATGTGGCGGCATATGGAAGACATTAATCACGGCAACATAAGAAGAGTCGTCATCTTTCGACTCTGTGGAAGTTGTGTCTGATCCAAGCTGGCTTGGTTTCTCAAATAAGCCATTCTCAGAATATTGATTTATTAGCGGTGAAGACATGGAGTCTAAGCATTTGGTGCTTTCCATATTACCCAGGCAGTTGGTATACAGAACACTTCCACGAAACGAATATCAATTTCACGAGCTTAGATAAATCTAATCATGGACAACATTGAAACAGAGAAAGAAAAAAATATAGAACTAAACGTAATGAGTATTTTTCAGATAATAAAATAATCCCGAATTTGCCTAAGCATAAAGAGTTCTGCCTCGTTCTGTTCATATCGTCTGAACACAGACCTGCAAGGCTTGCATGAGCCAGCCTTGTCAATCCCCCTCTTTTCTGGACATCACCACCAATGGGACCAGAACAGCCAATTGTCTGATACAAATGCCAAATGGTCTTCATTTCTTCGAATGTGCCTCTCTGTGCCCCGACCGCAAGTTAGTATGCCCCCTCTCTTCCTCCTGTGCACGAAGTTATGGGCTTATTGACTTCAACTCATCTGTAGTGAGCGCACGCTCTGCTGTATATTGCCAGATCCCGTTGAGCATCTAGCAAGGTTAGTCGTTCTTATAGGAGCTTTTAGACCTAGTATGCACTGAAGTACCTTGAGGTTGAAAGTATCCTCACTCGTTCCCGGAAAGGCATTTTTCAAAACCTGCAAGAGGAGAGTTCTCTGGGTGTATTTACCATTCACATGGTAACGCGGCATTTTTGCTAGGGCGGTGGGCAGTGATAGCGAAATAGAAGGCTGACGAAAGGACTTTTCTTTTTCTGAGCTAGTCGATTATTTATGGATGGCAGTGAGAGGCATAGAACGATTTTTAAGAGAAAAACCCCTCCGGAGGCACAAACATAGCAATCAGTCCATCACTGGCCCGAGCCTCAGCCTTGTAAGATGAAGCACGAGGGCCCGGGGGCAACACAATGCACTATTATGCCATCTACGTATGATAGGAAAGTACCACAGATAAGTAGGCGCCACCTTGCATCTTGAACTGTGTTTCCCAACAGCGTGCACTATGCATGGGGTTCCTTACAAGGACGAATAGAATGATGGCCACAGAGAATCGGTTCGTAGTTTACATTCCAGCCTTGCGCCACGCCCTCAAGAACACTGGGACGCCATCCATTCAAAAGAACGAGGTGGTACAGACATGCCGCGTGACTGATAGCCCCCAACTAATGAGGGTTTACAGGAGAACGGAGATAATTTGCTTTTTCCATTTCGATGAACTCGTATTCCGGAATTACCGGTTCTATTGGACAATGTTGTGGTTGTACAATAGTATGTAGCCTAGTAAATAGAATGGCCGGGGCCTGTACTTAACATGGATAAACCATGACTGGGAATTTCTGCAATTCTAGCAAGGCTGTAAAATGTACATCGCAATGAGCGTCATGGCACTCCTGCTAGATGACGACGGCTTTTTGGTGAGGACTCTATGTCTCACTTATTCAGGCACACTGTTATTTTGACGCTAATCGGTGGTAGGACGTTCTTTTCTTCTAGAAAATCTCCGTTGTTGTTTCAAAATTTCCCATTTAAAGCAAATTGTCATATCCCACCTCACCTTTCAGTACAAGGCTCCGCGTGTTCAATCTTTTACATGTACTCTCCGAAACCTTCCTAACCTTGTTGCATGACAGGCCGCATTTACATCTGACGAATCTATCACTGAAAGATCAGAAATGTCAACTTCATCTATTGAGATCGATAGCGTATCCTCTCACCAAGATGAAGAGGATACACGTGCTCGCTTCCCAATTCGTACATCAACTTTTGAAGATGGACGGCAACCATTAGAGGGAATAAGAAGCAATAGGGATGTGGTTACTATTATTGGCGGTTCACCTGAGAGATCGCCACGATCCCTTCGGTAGGTATACCCTCTTCCACTCCACTGCTTGGGATGACTGACGCATTCTATTACTTTTCAAGGCGTGAACTGAAAAGTATACACATCTTCGTGAGTACATTTGGCAGTGAAACAAAAAAAACAAAAAGCGTATATACTGATAATTGATGACATTCGATAGCTCCTCTCAATAAGTGCTTGCATCGGCATGGGCTTCTACGTGCGAACCGGCAACATGGACTATCTCGGTGGACAAGGCGCAACAATCTACGCCTACGCTCTTCTTGGTATACTGTCCTCCATGGTCCTTCACAATATAGCTACGATGCTACGCGTATGGCCGGTTGCGGGGGCGCTTTTGCTATACGTCAAACATTTCCTGGATGAGGAGATTGGTACTGTTATCACTATTGTATATTGGTGAGTTACTCCTGTAGAGAACATTAGCTATTTCCCAGTCTGACTCTGACGGAATTGGACGCTGCTGATGCTCGGATATTTACAGGTTAACTTATTGCCTCTCCGCCTCAGCATTAGCCGCAACTGCAGCCGATCTTCTGGCCATTTTCTCTCTAAAGACTGGACCAACGGTTGTCATTATGATAATCGTCATTGTGCTCCCAGTGGCCCTGAACTCTTGGAGTTTAAGTGTGAGAGACATCGCATCCAATATACCCTTTTCGATAGTTATTTCGCCTTGCTAATGTATGCTCAAAAGATCTTTCGGCATATTGAGATTGCTATGGGTATATACAAGCTAGTTGTTGCGCTTGCAATCATTATAGCTTTGAACGTCATTAATTCTGGTATGCTATAACCATCATGGCCTATCTGCTGTCATAGCAGGGATATAACTAATGGCATACTCACCCTCACAGAGCAAAGCCCAAAAAATGAACTTGAAAGTGAGTCACGCCAAAACATCTTCTTGTCCGAGTTTTAACGCGGGACTTGCTTCAAGGTCGAGAGGACCTTTTCGTTGGCGGTCATCATCAGAAAGCTAGCTGGTTTGGCGGTTTCATGTATGTATCCGCTGCAGAAGGTTGTATACAGACTGACTGATACTGATAAGGTCTGCGATTCTTTTGGGATCGTTTTCACTCGTTGGTATTGAGGTCGTCGCCGCTGCTGCTCAGGAAACCGTGGTTTACGAACAGCGAGAGTCGGGATCGCCGCCTCAGACAAGCTGGATTGTCACAGACCAGTTCTCGTGGCCTGCAAAATGGGTGCCAGCTGTGATCACCATGTTATATATATGGGGTGTCTGGGCAGTGACTTCCGATATCCCATCAAGCGACCTACGGCAATTCCAACTCAATGGTAATCTAACTGGATCTGAACTTGGTGCCTGTAAAGCCTCAATATTCATTGATGCAACTTGCCAGAATGGAAGTGCAACTGGATTGGCTAAAGGTTTAACCGTCCTGCTCATGCTCAGTTTGACTTTCACCGCTACGGCTGCACTATATGTCTCCTCGAGGACATTGTATGGATTTGCAAGTGACATGATGCAAGACATGCAAGACAAGCGGGGATTTCTGAGACACTTCTATAAGTTCTGCGGGAAGACGAACGATTACGATGTGCCGCAGAATGCGGTATTTGTCTCTGCATGGCTATTCTGGGTGCCGTTCCTCAAGTTCGCAAATCCAAAACACGAGACATTCTCCCAGGTAAGTTATTTGAATCACCTACCCAATCTGACCCCGGAAGCAGTAGATACGCGTCTTCCTATGTTGTCGCTCTTGGGGATTTACGTTGACTGTTGTTATCTCTTATAACCATAGGCTATTACCCTCATCACAGACATGGGCTCTGTTTGTTGCATTCTAGTCTGGGCATGTGAAAGTTTTGCAGCAATGCGACTGTATTACTGGTAAGACACACGAGGTTTAGCTACTCTCTAGGACTATTTCACTAACAAACTTGCCATGTTCTGCGCCTAGTTACAAAACTTTCAAAAACTCCATCGATGCCGAGCATGGCAGAGACAGCGAACCAATGCAAAAGCATCTCCTTGTCGACAACAGATACTGGTATATCAGCAATATGTTTATATCAGGGTTGGCAGGGGTTGCTTGTCTTTTAGTTGTACTGCTCGGTGGAAGCATGATTGTGGTGGAAGTTACTACCACTCTCTATGCCATAGCTTCGTTTGGTGTAGTAAGTACTTCCCATATCCCCCCTCTTCTCGGGAATTCCCCTCCAGATTGGTCTATTTTGTGTGAAGTATTTTGAGTCTTGGCAACACGCAATTCTGACTATACACAGTTGGCCTTTTTCGTGCTCCTGGTCTTGGCACTTAAGCTGAATAGGGGTTATGGAGAGAACAAGCTGTGGCTATACTTGAGATTGAACCCCATAGGCAGATTAAAAGACTTTCAAGAAAGGGTGGAAGCCTTGAATTTAGCTCGATTGAGGGCAGGCGTTCCGACCAGCCGTGGAGCTAGACCTTGACTTCTCGATTCGAGTCGGCAATGTCTTTTGATCTGTCTAATCGGGTCGGGATTTTGTCCACGTATGGTTTTCATATAAATGGAAGAAGGGTTCTGTCCGATAAGTTTTGTTCATATTGGCAGATTTCTTGAATACTGATCCGCGAGATGCCCTCGAGTCATCTTTCGCAGGAAGCTCTCTCTTTTATCGACCCGGTTCAATGTATATCATCTGGAATGGCTACTGCATCTTGAATCTCTGTACAGCCTCTGTGATATCTAGACGGCTAATTGACTGCTCGGCCGGAAGGCCAAGAAACAGAATCAACCTTCCCTCTTCATCGTAAAGGCCGGCGCTATAGCCTTTATAGGATTTCTTAATTGTGTCTTCGGATTTGGCACTGAATGGTATCTCTGTACTATTATCGATGTCTGTCGTAGATACCACGAAGATTCTTAGTCCACTCTCAACGCTTATCACGATACCAAACTTATCATCTTTGGTGAGAAGAACAGTATCAATCTTGCAGGGAAACCTTTTGATCCGGGATTCTGTCCCAGATTCCCCGGACCGGATAAGCCTTTTCTTATGAGTAATAGCTAGAAATCCTGGAGTGCAATTGAAAGGAACAGTTGATGTCCAGAATTCATTCGAAGAATCCTACCAAATTGAGAAGTTAGTGTCCAAATCATTATGTGATGTTGATCACAGAAGACAAAACACTCATAAGAAGAAAAATAGAAGTAGACTTACATCAGAAACAAATGTCCATTCCTCCTGAAAAATCCATTGTAAATCTTTGTACTGGAAATACAAGACTTTGGCAGCCGGTTTCAAGTCTTTATGGTACACGTAGGCCACCACAACCAAGTTGTGGCTGTTTCTAGTGAAACATATTTCACGCATGGTACGTACTTGACTGACTCGTTGCTCAAGCAGACCTTCGGGTCTTGATTGACCAGAGTGTGATTGACCAGAGTGTGATTGACCAGAGTGTGATTGACCGGATTGTGATTGACCGGATTGTGATTGACCGGATCTACTAGATGGTCTGGATCGACCAGGGAACGACAGCGTGGCCTCCTCAGAGGTTCGGGGAGGATCCCTAATTATATTGCTTAGCTCACAGGAAATTGGCAAATTCAAAGAAAGAAATAACCCCTTACTCTGCTTGCGGTTGTGGTTGTAACCTTCGCATACCCTCTGTTGAAATAATCTGTATGCTGTGTTTGTCGTTCTTCTTGCTTCTCGTACATGTGGCGATCCAATGTCCATCAGCGGAAACCGCTATTTTGAGCAGAGTCTGCCCTGTGGCCCAGGTAATCTCAAGCGATTCAAATTCGGTGCACGCGTTCTGGTCTCTCTCTAGTTGAAAGAGACATATCTAAGTTGTCTTCAGTACTTTGTAACTTCTTGTCCTGCTTTTGTTGAAACACGACCTGGGGACTCTCTTACCATGTGGTTTTGTTGAGTCTTTTCGACAAGACATATTTGCGATGAAGCGTACGTCGACACGGCAGATGAAAACCTCTCTTCCCAAAAGTTTCCTGATTGGGGAGCCATCGGTTGCATGAAGTCTAGTTGACCATTGGAGAGTAAAGCATCTGTGAAAAAGACGCCGAAGCTGTTCGTCTTTTTGCAATTGAAACATACATACTCAGCCTTTACGGGGACAACGCACTGTTCAAAGTCAACAAGCCCTTTCCGCTGATCAGAAAACGAGACCGTTTGGACAGTCGTATGTAACGCGTTATACGCCGTCCTTAACCTATCTTGAATGACATCTATTTTCTTTCTTTTTGTATAATCCGGTACAAGGATATCATCTTGTAATATCTTTCCCACGGTTTTCTTCATCTCTGTGACGGTTATATCCGGGTCCGAGAGCTCGCCGTTCTTGAAGTTATTGATCCAGTCTAATACAGGCTGTTTCAAGCTGTATTTTGACGACCCCGGCACCCGCTCGTGAAAAGTATCATAGCCGTTATCCCTGTTGCTGTCGTTTGATTCTAACTTTTTGCGGAGAAGCGCAATTTCTCCAGGGCCGCGAGTCGTGAAAATAAGAACCAATAACAGAATGCAGCCGTACGACCACACGTCACTGTTGTGCTGCACACCACGCTCCTGAGCAATTTCAGGTGCGCAATATGTCGAGTTATATATAGGTTTTCGCTTCTTTTTCGACGAGCTTAAAACGGAAAGACCGAAGTCGGACAGCTTGAAGACGAACCCTTCGTCCTCTGTAACGACCAAGATATTTTCCGGCTTGAGGTCACAATGTATTATTCGTGTGTCTTGTAATCTCTGAGATGAAGGAAGGGTCACTTTAGTAAGCGACTCCAAAGCTTCAGCTACATCAATCATGCAGCTGATGCAGTTCGATCTTTTTGCAGGAGTGTTTCTATGTTCTCTATTTTGCATAAAAACATCGAGATTATCACGATCGGTTAATGGTAGAAGAATCATGCGGACTGCGTCTGGGCTCTTTTCTTCACCAAGAACTAGGCTTCCATAGCTGCTGAGTATGATTCGATTGTATTTGTTGCTGGCCCGAATTTTCGATAGAACCTTCTTCTCTTCCCTAAATTCGTCAATAGAGTCATTGTTGAATTGCTTCACGGCAATCAGCTGCGGCTACGGTTTGGACGCAGGAGAAAATTATTAGCTGTTGAGTCAGGAGAAGGAGAAGGAATGGTAGCAAAACCCACATCGGGATTTCTGATATTAAGGTATTTGTATTGGAGGTGGCCAGGTCTGACAGCAACCTTGTAAACAATGCTTGTCGAACCTTCTCCGATCTTGACTGCTTCGGAAAGCGAGAAGGGCAGCTGAGCGCTCGATGGTAAGACTTTGTCCTCTCCCTCCTTTATGATCTCCATTTCTCTTGGCGCCTTCTTTTTGCACTGCTTGGTTATAGCTGACAAAAGTCTTGGTTTCTTCGACGTTCTACAAGGGTGCAAGAACTTGAAATAGTGGCACGAAAAGAAGAAAGAATGGACAATTAATCTGGCGGCGAGGCTCAAGTGTTTCCAAAATAGACTATCGACACGTGACAGTGTGACTTGGTATCATACTTATTCTTGCTTATTGGCCGCTTGGTGTTGATCTTATCAGCGACCAGACGACATGGTCTCGCGGGGCAGCCTTGCGACGAGGTTAACCCGTATGCGTGGCGCAAGACGGCGTAATTTGTCCGGCGTGAATCTGCTGTTCAGACTGAGAAACAAGGACCAACGCTGGCACAAATTGACGATATCTCGAGGACACAAGCCACTTCTGCACCTGGCCAACTTCAAGGAAGCGCTCCAAACGGCTTAGATTAACCCTGTTACAGGCTGATTGGAATTTGACCAAGGTCTTTTACTTTGCGCCCAAAACTCCGAACCGATGATAATGCATATTATTGACTAGTACACCTTACAATGACAGTCTCTGTCAAAGGGGTATAGAGAGACTTGTTAGGGTTTCGTCCCGATTAGCACTCTGCGGCCTGAGGCCACAAGCCCATTGATAGCTTGGCCCCTGATACCAGGCGTCGACGTTCTTCGTATCGCCACATAGCCAAGAAACCAATATATATACCGACGATTGAATTTCAAAGAAAGAAAGCACACAACAAGTAGATGGATCAAAATGAAGAGGTTGAGTGGTGACGGGCTGTCGGGAGTCTAGCGGGCGCCAAGACCAATGGCAGACCCATCCGCTTAGCAACTCCAATCTCCATCCGTCCAACTCTCCCCTCAGACAAGACAACGACGACATCATCACAACAGCTGGCAGGCAGTCATCGACCACCTCTTTCACCCGTCATCCGACACGAAGCGGCGAGTGCTTATATCTTCTAGCACTAAAAAAAAACTCACTGCGACCGCTCGCATCGCTTCGGACACGATCAATCGGGGAGACAGCTTAATCCGAGGGGACTCAGGGACTCCCGTCACCATGGGCTTCGTCGGCATCTACACTGCGGTCTACGACTATCAGCCGCAGGCCGAGGGCGAGCTGGAAATCCACGAAAATGACCTCCTCTATGTTCTCGACAAGGACGACGATGACTGGTGGAAGGCCAAAAAGAAGGCTGCTGATCCGGAGGACGAGGAACCAGTGGGACTGGTGCCGAATAACTACGTTCAAGAGGTAAGGGGTATCCGTCCGTTCACACACAACGATCGCTACTCGATGTATTCTCAATCAATCGTACGAGGTATCAATACGCGAAATGTGGAAAAGAATAGTAGAGAATTGCGGATTCCCGGAATCTCTTACAATTGACAATGTTTATGTATGAGTATTCGGCTGCAGTACGGAGTACTGACCACACCCTGAATAGGCACAACCCACCCACAAAGCCAAAGCGCTCTACGATTATACGCGGCAAACAGACGAAGAAATCTCCTTTTCCGAAGACGCCGAATTATCCGTATATGATACTACCGACCCCGACTGGACATTAGTTGGCTCGGGGACAGAATTTGGATTTGCCCCAGCAAATTATATTCAACTACTTTCCGAAGTTGCGCCATCGCAAACAACAGCCGTAGCGCATAAAGAGGCCGAACCGGAGCCTGCATCGTATACAAGTCCCGAGCCTGAACCGTCTCCGCCGCCATCGCTTCCTCAACGACCTGTACATACCGAACCGGAAGAGTATGCATCGGCCGAGTCCAGCCCGGCGATACCGGACTCGAGCCCTGCTGCGGCAATTGCTGGCATACTTCATAGACAACATGGATCTATGTCTTCTCACGATACATCGCGCGCCATTCCTCCAGCACCGCAAGCGTTTGCATCTCCTGAAGAGGAAGAGGAACCTGCGCCTAGCCTTCCGACGCGACCAATATCACAGCCAACGCCTCCCCGAGAAGCGCGCCGATATGAAGAGGAACCGGCCTCACCACCTCAACCTCCTCGTCCACAACACTTGCAAGTTAATCTGGCTCGGGATGACAATGCGCGAGTCCAAGAATCACCGCCATACAGTCGTGTTGGATACTCGGCACCGTCGCCACATTCACCTTCAGGATATCGTCTATACAATATCAACGAGATGATCTCAGTATTGGGCAAGCGAAAGAAGATGCCAACGACGTTGGGTCTGAATGTCCCGAAAGGCACAATTTTTATATCAGCCGATAGCTCCGAGGATGATACCCAGCAGGAATGGACCGCAGATAAGCTTACACACTATTCGATTGAAGGAAAACACGTCTTTATCGAGCTTGTCAAGCCGAGTAAAAGTGTTGACTTCCATGCCGGTTCCAAGGATACTGCCCATGAGATAGTTGCAGCATTAGGTGAGATTGCTGGTGCTTATAGGGCAGAAGGTCTGCGAGATGTACTTGAAGCAGCGCAAGGCGGTAGTGGAATTCAAAAGAAAGGACAGATGCTTTACGACTTTATGGCTCAGGGGGATGACGAAGTGACTGTCGCTAATGGAGATGAGGTGGTGATTTTGGACGACAGCAAATCCGACGAGTGGTGGATGGTGAGGCGCATAAAGAATGGCCGTGAAGGTGTGGTCCCTAGCAGCTATGTGGAAATTACCGGTCTCGTTGAAGCGTCAACCCCGACTCCATCTGCTAGCAAATCCAAAGCGGTCGATCAGAACAGACACGAGGAAGAACGCCTAGCAAAAGAAGCTTCACGAAGATCAAGGGTTGAATTTACGGACGGCCCACGATCTGAGGTAGGTCCAGGAATGACCCTTCCTAAAAGGCGTAGTAGTCTTTTCGCAACGGACGTTGGTAACAAAGAGGTGCAGCGTCATAAACGGGAGAAGTCTGATAAGGCATCTAAACAAAGTAAGTTTATTTATGTGGTGTAGTTGACAGGGCTAACCATATTATAGAACCGGACGCTTCGAAGACTAGGAATTGGACAGATAGATCTGGAACGTTTAGTGTTGAAGCTCAATTCCTCGGCCTTCACGATGGCAAGATTCATCTGCACAAGATGAATGGTATCAAAATTGCAGTTCCAACGGCCAAGATGTCTGTCGAAGATTTGGAATACGTCGAGAAAGTTACTGGCGAATCTTTGGATGAAGATAAGCCACTATCTGATATCCGACGTCGCAGCATGCAGGCAAAGAAGGAAGAAAAGGAGAAGGCCGAGAAGGAGAAGGATAAGAACGGCATTCATGTTCCAGAATATGATTGGTTTGACTTTTTCCTCAAAGCTGGCGTCGGACCTCATCTATGTGAGCGATACGCACAGAATTTCTCAAAGGATTCAATGGATGAGGCCGTCCTGCCGGATATTACGCCCGAAACTCTTCGCACTTTAGGCTTGAAGGAAGGTGATATCCTTCGTGTGATGCGTTACTTGGATACAATGTTCAACCGAACTGGATCTAAGTCTCGTCTAAGGAATGTCAGCTTTGGTGGCGAGGAAGTCATTGGAAACGGCGAGAGTGGTTTATTTTCTGGAGCTGGCGGTGCTCTTAAGAATAATACATCTCGTAAAGGCCGTCCAGCTCCTGCTGTGCAGACCGGCGACGTTGTGGATCCCAAGGCATTTGAAGTCAAAGATGGCAAAGAAGCTGCCGAAAAAGCAGAGGCTGCTCCGGCACGTCAAGCCACGCCTCCAGCCGAGAAGCCGGTTCAGCGTGGATTCGACGATGATGCTTGGGATGTTAAACGACCAAAGGAATCGCCAGCACCCGCTGCTGCTCCCACACCTGCGCCTGCTCCCGCCGCACCGGTCGAACCACCGAAGCCAGCTCCCCCGACTGGTGCAATGGCTGATTTGTCGCTGCTTCAAGCACCTTTGCAGCCAACACCCGCGACCAGCCAGCCGACTCCAGCTGCAGTTCCTGCTGCTACCGTTCCACCCCCGGCTGCGCCTCTTCCTCCTATGCAACCTCAACCGACTGCAACTCCAGCATACCCTCAACCTGCCGCACCTCAACAACCCCAAGCGACAGGGGCCAATCCAGGCTTCTTTCAACAATTGGGACCTCTACAACCACAACAGACGGCTGTTCCAAATCAGCCTCAAGGAATGGGCTTTTCTTTGCAGCCCCGACAGCGCCCTGTGCCTCCACAGGCTATGAACCAGAATTCGCTGCTTCCACCACCTCCTCAGCGGCCGTTGTCCGCACCTCAAGATTTCCAGCAAAGTCCTTTTGCCGCTCCTCCTTTGCAGCCTCAGCTGACCGGCATCCCTCGCAATGCGCCACAATTGGCACCTCCTGGCCAGAGTCTAGCGGAGCTCAGCCAGCAACGATTCCAGCCACAACAATATGGTCAACTACAGCCGCAGTTAACCGCATTCCCCCAGCAACAGCCACAGTTCCAGAATGGTCTCATGCCGCAGCCGACTGGTTTCCAGCCGCAATCGCAGTTTGGCTTCCAGCAGCAGCAACAGCAATTCGCGGGTATGGCGCCGCAGCCCACTGGATTTGCAGGATTCTCGCCACCTCCGCAACAACCCATGGCAACTGGAATCAACGGTATGCTTCCGCCTGCCTTGCAACCTCAACGAACAGCGGTCAATGGATTTGGCACAAGCATCAGCCCTCCCCCTCCACCTGTACCACCTATCCCTCAGATGCCCACAGCCGCGCCATTGCAGCCACAAAAGACAGGACCCGCACCGCCTGTCCGATTTGGAGTCAAGCACGATGCCAAGAAACTTACACCACAGCCTACGGGGATGCGTGCCAACCTCGCACAAGCCAGTACGTCCTCGCCTCGATCATTGATTTGTCTGACAGCAGCTAACTTGTTACAGCCCCGTCAAACCCCTTTGGTTTCTAGTTCTGGTCTGTCTGGACAGTATATACATATATCACTTTTGCCTTGTAATTTTTTGTGCCTATCTGCTTGAATTCGAGTTTGTTAGATGGTGTTATGGATTGTTCATGTTTTCTCAGTTCATTTTTTTCTCCATTGGACACGATTTTTCTTTTTTGTTCTTTCAGATTTTCACTTGCTATGAACTCAATGCAACGAGGTTTCTCCTAGCGTCTAGCGTCTAGCATCTGTCTCGTCTCGTGTCATTCATCAACTGTTGTGTATTCACTGCTCAGCGATTCTAGAATGATGTTTGCTGACTCGTCTTACTTCCTCACCGTCTATCTACCTAGTTATCTCCGTTGTATTATGCCACGCCGTCCGCGTCTTTCTTTGTTCTGTCGAGGCCTAATGCATGCCCTTTGTTTCCTTCCCCTTGTCTTCCTAATACACCATCTCGACTCGCAAGTTTTCTTGTCTCGTCCACAAACGACCCCCTTTCTCACCGCCCCTTTCAATCATGTCTATGTATTTGATGTATATAACTTTGAACTGAATAGTATATAGTAATTTTTCCAAAACCATACATGCCTATTTCGCGGAGATAGGTTCGACTCTAGACTCAATAGGGCTGCCACATAATTTTCACACTCCATAGTGAATGTCCACTCGTAAACGTCGTAAACGTCGGGCCGTTCGCGGGATTTATCCCGAATAGGGCAAGTGCATCACGATTCGAGATCGACGTCAGCTTATTCATACACTACACACTCATGTACTTGAATCTCACAAGGATTTTTATAGTGCTTACTAGGAGACAGATCTGAATCCCGTAATCTGTCCCCGATGGTGGACGCGGGACATGCCTCCTTTTTCGAGGTTGAAGGAACCTGTTGCCTAACTTGCCTTCAAGCTTAGGACTAGGCAGGGAGGCTACGTAGTTACGTCCGTAGGACCGAAGGACGTGGATAGAGTTACGTACTAAGCAAGATGATGAAACCTGCACAGACAATCACCTACATATCGACGGAGTACATGGATCACATTCAATTACGACGTTGAGTGCTCAGTGAACGAATGAGCCGAGGCCTTTGGATACAACCCTTACTAGGATAGGAAGTCGAGATTCGGGGCTCGGATGTCGTCTGTCGGGTTTCGGATGGCCCACTCGTTTACAAGTTAAGGCCCGCTTTATTCCTTTAATGCCATTAATGGCGGAGGATTTAACTCTTTATAGACTAACTGCGTGGTTTAGGCTGGCATATCCCCCGCAATACACGCACAGACCAGTTCATTTTTGGTGAGACGGTCACTTTTTAGGGAAGGGGATGCTGACTACGTACATACCGAGTTGGTAGGGATGCTGCTAAGATTTCTCTAGGGACTAGGATGTAGATATCCTGAAACCTCGAGGGATGCCAGGCATCCGCTGGTACTGTTAGAGTGTGGCTTGCATACTGGTTTATTTCTCAACGGTTGTGCGGCGGACAGGGATGGCACAAGCATCATACATAGTATACATCATATACACAAATACGTATAATATTAAGCTAAGATACGCACGTAGACGGGATTCGGAGGGTCCAAGAGACAGCATTTGAGACAGCCGTGGAATGTCAAAGTCAAAGTGAACCCTCCGATGACTGCCAGTGGGTCTAGTACTACGTCGTTCTTCTTTGTTTTAACCTATTTATACTCCCTCGCCGTCACCTCGTCTTCTTTCCATCCTATACAATTACATGTATATACAATCTACAACAGACGACAACAACAACGACAACATGGCTATCCCCTGGCAACTCATCCTCGGCTTCCTCGCAACCTCCATCACCTACTCCCTCCTCTCCTCCATCTACCTCCGCATCCAACACCGCCGCAAAGCATCCGCCCAAGGATGCCGACCCCCCAAGAAAATTTCCGGCGGCTTTCTAGGTCTAGGATACAACAACTACAAAACCATCGTCAAATACTCCTCTCAATTCAAGTCACTAGACCTAATCGACAAACACGCCCGCGAAAACGGATATACATACGAACAAACCGTCCTCGGCACCAGGGCGCTCGTAACAGCCGAACCGGAAAACATCAAAGCCATGCTGGCCACTCAATTCAACGATTTCGGTTTGGGACTAAGACGGAAAGCGTTTGGACCGTTTTTGGGTGATGGCATATTCACGCTTGATGGTGCCGGATGGACGCATTCGAGGGCGATGTTGAGGCCGCAGTTTTCGAGGGATCAGGTTGCTGATGTGGGCATGTTGGGCGATCATGTTGATCAGTTGATTGCGTTGATACCGGGGGATGGGACGCCGTTTGATATTCAGGAGTTGTTTTTTAAGATGACGCTTGATACGGCGACGGAGTTTTTGTTTGGGGAGTCGACGAATTGTTTGCTTGAGAATCAGCAGGGAAAGTCTTCGGCGTTGTCGACTATTGGTGGTGAAGAAGGGTTTGCGTATGCATTCAACAAATCGCAGGATTATGTGGTGAGACGGGTCAGAGCGCAGGATTGGTACTGGCTTGTCAATTCCGCGGAGGGTCGACGCGATTGCAAGAATGTGCATAATGTGGTTGATTATTATGTCGATGCAGCTTTGGCGAGATACAACCATGCCGGTGGTGATCAGGAGAAGTTTATTAGCTCAAATCCCGACAGATATGTTTTCCTCGACGCAATGATTACGGAGACGCAGGACCGAAGGGCTTTGAGAGATCAGATGCTTAATATTTTGCTGGCTGGCCGCGATACAACGGCTAGTCTTTTGAGTTCGTCGTTTTATTATCTTGCTCGATACCCGCGTGTATGGCAGCGCCTTCGCGAGGAGATTCTCGCGACATTCCCACCCAGCGAATCCGCAGATTCAATCACAATCACTCGTCTGCGCGAAGTTCGATACTTGAAACATTTCCTCAATGAAGTCCTGCGTCTCCTGCCTCCGGTGCCTACAAATGGCCGATTCGCCGTAAGGGATACCACGTTCCCTGTTGGCGGTGGTCCGGACGGCAAATCACCTGTCTTTGTGCCGAAGGGGACAAAATGTCTGTATAATGTTACTGTGATGCATCGCCGAAAGGATCTCTGGGGCCAGGACGCGGAGGAGTTCCGGCCCGAACGATGGGAGGAGAATGGTCGACATGGATGGGAGTATCTGCCGTTTAACGGTGGGCCCAGAATCTGCCTAGGCCGTGAGTTCCTCCCCTTTTGTGTGTATATGAATTTGTGCTAACTTTGTGTAGAGCAATACGCGTTGACAGAAGCAAGCTACGTCCTCGTCAGACTGCTGCAGCGGTTCGATCATGTCAGTAATGCGCAGCCGGAGATTACGAGCCCCTGCATGAAGTTGGCTTTGACTGCGTATCATGCACGCGGAGTGAAGGTTGGCTTGTTCGCTAACGAGTAACGATGGTTATGATTATATTCAATCTGTATATATACGTGTTTCAACCATTTAATGATATCCACTTAATCAGACTTATCAATTTCATCTAACAACCTCATCATCGTCACCTATGTAGGTACAAACAATAGGACCTACTCCTCCGGCCGATACGAAACAACCTTCCCAAACGTATCCGCCATCCCCCATATGCCTCTCCTCAAACACTCTACCTGCACAATCTGCGCATGATCCACGAAAAGATTAACATCAACCCCAAACTCCCTCACATACCAATTGTAGACTTTCGGATCCGCAGCTTCGAACATGACGCGTTCACTGGGTAATTCTTTCATTATTGTGCTGACCACATCCGTGCGCCAGGTCTTGACGTTTTCAGTTATTCCCTCCGATTCAATCATGAGTCTCTCTACCCCGGCAGCCAGAAATTGGCGGCCTAGGTTTATGAGTTTTCCGGGGTCGCTGGTACCGATTGCCGCTAATTCGCCGGCAGAAGTGTCCCCGCCGGCACCGAATTGGATTCCTAGCTCGGGTTTTGCGATTAGATTGTGGGAATGGACGGTGTCGATTAGGCGGAGCCAGTCGCTGGCGGGGAAGGAGAGGAAGCCGGAGGATAGTTCTATTACATCAAACCTGCATACCACACGTTAGTACTTGTGCGGGGAGGAGGGGAGGGGGAACGGGGAGGGGGACCCGAGATCTTTGCATTTGAGAAGATATTTTTCGAACACGGATTCGGTGTTGGGGTGTGTGAGGAGGTGTTCGGCCCATCCGCCCTGTTCGAGTCAGTCTTTTCCATACATCTATTGATGAGGAGGAGAAGAAGGGGGGGGCATACAGTAGAGACGTATACGCCATGCTCATGCGCCAAGTCAATTAATTCTCGAAGCTGTTTTTCGGGGAAGAGCGAGAATGATCCTTTCATTCGTTAGTTTTGCCAGGTCCTACCGGTAGAGAGGGTAGGGGTGGTGGGTGTATACTGACCTCCCGCGAACTTGAGACCGTCTACATGCGCGCCCATACTATATCCATATCCATATCAGTCAATGCACAAACTGTCTGCTTCTGATAAGGGGGACTAACGTCTCGAGTACATCAGCCAAATACCGTTTTCCCATGACCTATTCCCCATCCGCCCCCATCATCAGCGCTATCCTTATATGTCCTAAAAAAGGAGGTTAAGATGGGGAAGGTACACTATAATAAGGCCCCCTAATCTCCGTCACACCTTTCATCCTCGGCTTCCTTGGCCGCGGATTTGAGCGCGCAAAGCCCATGCCATTCTCCTTGTCTTGTAGGAGGATTGTCGGGTTGTGTTTTGTGGTATCTGCTGCTGATCCCTGTACGGGAGGGGTTGTTGAGAGTAGTCGTGCTTTAATTGCTGCTGTTGGCACTGGATATAGAGAGGATGTAGAAGGGAGTGCTCTAAGAATGGATGTTGAGCGGGGACGGAGGGAGGAGAGCATTTCGTCGTCGTCGGATGTAACGTTAGTATCAATTCCAGGAAAATATAAGAAATCTGTACTGAGGAAGTGTTTGTTGAGTACAAATCCAGATCATGGCTACGAGAGGAGATATTTTTGATATAGTGTTTATCAGCTACACACTATACCGACGTACACAAAATCTGATGCTGGATTGACGTCAAGGTGATGAATATTCGCTAGCTCCTGTCTAGGGTTTCTAGGATGTCTACTACATAGTAGGACTAAAGTCCGGCGGTCCATGTAACCATCTTCCCAAGTGTAAGTTCTGATAGGATGGTCTGCCCTAATCATTGTGTGTTTTGTTATCCCTGACTTCTGATAGTCGATGGTGTTGCTCAATGTTTGTATGGTTGTTAGGGCACGATAAATGACGTCATAGCACGTGCGACGCGAATAGCTACTTGCCTAATTAGGAAATTTGTATATGCATCTTCTTCGTTCTTCATAGCTCGTAAATCTGAGAATGCAGTATGTACATGTAACCAAACAAAAAAAAAGGAAATCAACAACTCGCTAGTTCTTATAATGCATCACAAAGTACGAAATAACTTCTTCATGGATTGCAGTTTCCGCTGCCTGCTGGATTGTGTGGATGTCTTTGAATCGACACCGTTATGTCTTTGCGTCTTTCGTAACGATGGAGTCGACTTTGGCTTTAGCGTCAATGTTGACGTCGACTGGGATGACGACTCACGAGAACGCCGTGTATTGCGGGGCTGGCTAGACGGATCTTTCTCCTTCTCGCGCCAGTCGTTCAGAGCCTCTACAGCAAATACGGTATCCGCGTGGTCTGGTCCCAAGGTATCGATGCGAAGCTGAATACAGTCTTCCATCATTTTAAACGCTTCTTCGTGTTGACCCATGCCGTGCCACGTAAAGGCAAGATTGGGCATGTTCATCAACGTATCTGGATGATTGGACATCAATCACCTTTTGACTCAATTCTAACTCTTCGTACTCATATAGTCGAACTTGTTCCTGATATAGTACTGATACGTTTCAGATGTTCAGCATATCTGCATGCCTCTCGCCTATGGAACACCCTCGTGCTGATTCCTACCCCTCCCCTCAAACTCTTCGGCTTTTTTCCACCATCGATGTTTCGAATATATCAAAAGGACGGCGCTTCGACTGACACTGTGGTCTAAGCATAGGTTTGCATGAGAGTACGAACCTGATTGTTCTTATTCATTAACTGACTCGTTTGTGAATTGGACATGGATTCATACCTAAGCCCATTCGCTGTCTGCCTCGCTCATCTTTAAGCTTGTGTGAAAACAGTTAACTAAATATAGCCAAGGCTGACACAGCCCAGTATCATCGCTAGAATCTGCCATTTTAGCCGTCACAGCTGGCGCGGATTTCAACATCTGGGTTTGCATTGCCAATGCATGGTTTTTCTATTAATAACACCTAGAAGCATAGATAACTTCATGTTGAAACCGACTAAACAAAAAGCGGCGCGCATAGATACTAGTGTGGGAAGATATAGATAGCCAAATACAGGCGCCTATTTTCTATGTCTGAAACGACTCCTTCGTCGAAATGTCTCATCAAACGAATTTTCGGACTAGTTGATTGGTGAGCGATCAATACTGGCGACTGGCACTATCGTATATATAGCACGGCGCGTACCTGGGCGGCTATCTAAGTTAGGGCAAATACCAAAATGTGAATACCATTTTATAGTCCTATTTAGAGATGCCTCGAGATCTTTCACATATAAATAAGTGCCTTTCGCTCCCTGAATTTCATTTTTATATTCTTTTCAGTCAATCAATCACTTTTATAACCGAGACCAATTACACACTTTGTTCCTTGCAAAACTCGATCTGTTCTTCACTTAATTGCAATCCATTTCGAATACAAATTCACCAACCTCTTCAAAAACCAGACCCCTCCAAATAAAACCTACCCAAATCCTCAAAACATGCCTTCGTCAACAACATCACGTGCATCCGAGGAGAGTTTCTATACGGCACAAACCCATGGTTCTGGCATCCACAGCGACACTGATTCAGTCGCGTCCAAGGACTCGTCTACATATCCCACTACTACTATGGACACTCGGAGTCGTAGTAATTCGCCCAAGAAGAACTCGTCGTCTCGCAGTACGGATACAAACAAATACAAATCCCGCTAAACCCTGCGAAAACGCAAAAGGCATAGGTCTAGTAAGTCATTCTTCAGACTGCAGTTGGCAGACTTTTCATTTTCGCTAACGGACTTCAGGTTTTGGAGCTGTGTATTCTGGTGGATTGTTCGCGATCAGGCAAATATCAGGGTGATTGGTATTAGGGTTTTGGTTGGTTAGGGATGGCGGCATGATAGGCAATTTCGCATCGTATTGGGTCAAGAGTCGGTGGACATCTCGCGCATTAGCAGTTATATGTATTACATGATATTTCATTTGCAATATTTCAGTTTACGTCATTTATATACTTTTCATTGATCACTTTGCACCTTATCGTATCTCAAGGTGAAGAAGTAATTTAGCACATACGTAGTATGTTGATGATACCAACTAGACCAAAAAGCAGCGCGCATACTCTAGATGATTTCGTATGGTAAGGTATAGCTAGCAACGAGGATCACGTGGAATGCAGAGTGAGGGAGTGGGATGTTGTCCCAACATAGTATGTACGTACGTACTAAAAAGCTAACAAAAGGCCGAAGGATTCGAAGGATCCGGAGTTCGGAACAGGAACTCAGAAATATGGGGACAGGCGTGATAAGGTTACGAGGTCAATCAGATAACTCACATTTCCTTCTTCTTCTTGATAAGTACGTACGTACGTAGTTTGGAAAATATTGATTGATAACCCCTAGTTAGCCTTCGGAGATTGTTGATTCCGTCTCAATGGGCAGTGGAATCAAGGAAAAATAATACCCGGAGCTACCGAAACAGGTTTACCAAGGGGGTGGTCCAGAATCCGATCCGAGGTGTGGATAACTTATGCTTGAGGACGCTGACTCGTTATGCTAATGCTGATCTGCCTCTTAATGTGAGAATAAGATGGGTTGCAGACTTGCAGCAGGGTCATCGCCAGGTCTCTTCCGCTGACTTCCGATTGTCCGCGCGTACGTACGTACGTAGTACGTGAACGAATCAGTAGAGCATCGAGTCGAGACCGAGTCGAGTTTTCAACTTTCTTTGATGGTTCTTTTTGTTCAGTCTTGTAGTTTGTAGCTTGTAAAGTGGTTGCACAAATAATGCGAAACCGGAGTCTATCTGATGATGACGATGTTTGCCAAACATCCTTCCAAGTTCGTTCTTGACGGCTGCCCATATTCTGGCAATGGCTTTGGAGGCTTGCCAGCATCTAGTTGGACTAATCTTATCTCCGCGCCCTACCACTGCATATATTACCCCAAATATGATTGGTATGTTCCAAGCTTAGTGTGTGAATGAGCCACCGCTACAAAATGTTTTCGTCTGGCCTGCTTGGCGTCAGCGAATCAACAGCCATCACAAGCTCGAATCAAAACGAGACACAGACCGGGAAGTCTAAATAATGTGGCCCGGTGGTCGGCCAAGAAATAGTACATGTGCTCTATTTCCCAAACCGCTATCGAGCCGGCTCTTTCGAATAATCATAAGTCATTTCTCGAAACCAAGCCAATGGCATCGATATTCGGAATGCACTATTTCTAATGCTCCAACTTTTCAAGCAATATTACGCAAAATGCCTGTTTTCTGTTCAGTAGTCTGTCCAATCTGCATCGTTTCTTCAGCTGTTGACTCCTCATTACGCAACTCTCTGCTTCGCTGCCCAGGATGAAAACAAGGGCCTTCGGCCTTTCACGGTACTCCCCGTGACTGCCTCAACCTCCTTTCCGCTTCTTTGTAATCATGGAGTTCGGCGATGAGGTAGTGCTTGCTGCTAGGTGGTGTATGTCCGTCCGTAAATATGTATCAGTAGTTGGCATGGCAAAGCCGTATATTTTCCCAGTTATGCATATAGGACTTACTCCACGTCAGATCTGCAAGCCTGGAAGCTGGAATATTCCGGATTCACTTCCTTTCTCTCGTCTTGACCTCATGTTTGTATTTATTTCTGAAATTCTGTCATCCGAACGCCTCTCTATTGTAGAAGTTTCACCCTCCAGGCATTCGTCATCATGGGTGTTGGAGCTGTTCTTGAACCTCTAACTGTCATTGTTCTCCTCTTCGGAGGCACGTGGATCAATCGTCGAAAGGAATATTCGAACAAATCAAGCAGACTCGGCGCTCGCGCACAATACTTTCTATCTTCTGATTCGATTTCCGACTCAGATGCTGACGAGGAAACGGGACTTCGGTATGCTCTGGACAAATATGCCTATGCAGAATCAAGACCACCGTCGCCCTCGTTATTGCAACATCACGAGGAACCATGGAGAACACGCACCATCGCAATCGGACCGTATAAGTTTGAGGTCAACTCGCCCAACACAGCAACATTCCGACATCGCATCTTGAGTCGTCTGCTATATCGACTTCCATTCTTGGTGGAGTGTTGGTATTGGGCGTTGGTCTACTGGGTAAGTAGTCCTAAGTAGTCATGAATGAAGACATTGGTAAAGTGGAATGATACTGATCGAGTCCATCCATAGACATACCAGATAGGCCGCGCTTTTACCGCTATGACCCTCAAAGATGACACTGTCGATGTCGCAAGGAACCACGCTTTACAACTCGTTCGGATCGAACAAGCGCTGGGAATATTTGTCGAACCCAATATTCAAAAGTTCTTCATGAACAGGCCCATGCTGATGAACTTGACGAATTGGATCTATTCATTCATTCATATCCCCGGCACCATTGCTTTCTTGGTATGGTTGTATTACTATACCACGACACGGAACTCGCTGGATGATCCAAGGTACAGCCCTCTCGACCATAGACTTAGTGGCTCGCCAGCAGGTCCGCTTCTGTATGCTGCACGTAGACGTACACTGGCGGTGTGCAATCTTTGCGCTTTCATAGTCTTCACGTTGTGGCCGTGCATGCCTCCTCGTCTATTGAGCGACGAAAATGTTACCGGTAGCGTCGGTGATTTGGCGAGAAGCTATGGATTTGTTGACACGGTTCACGGTGAAAAGGGCGCGGGAAGTGTCTGGACAGAGAATCGATTCTGCAATCAATATGGTAAGAGCCAGAATTCCCCGCTGAGTCCTGACTCTTTAAGACTAATTGCTAACAACAATATCCAGCTGCAATGCCCTCTCTGCACTTCGGTTACTCCTTGATGATAGGACTAACCATCATGACAATACCCCTGCCACCTCAACATAGACAGTCAAAGTCTGTTCGATTGCCTCTTTTGCCCAATCGCATCAGCTTACGATTCGTTCTGCCATCATGGCGTCGTATGCTTTGTGTTGCTATGGGCGCGGCATATCCCTTGACAATTTTGGCTGCCATCATCGCCACAGCTAACCACTTCGTTCTGGATGCGGTGGCTGGTGCCTTTGTATGCGTCTTTGGATGGTGGGCCAACTCGATCTTATTGAATCTGCTGCCTATTGAGGATTATTTCCTCTGGGTATTGCGAATGCATAAGCCCGAGAGACAGATTGTTGACGTCTATGAGGATTCGCACCAGCAAGAAGAAACTAAGATTGTGGCACATGCGACTCTAATGTCGTGATCTACATCTGTTGGTGTGCGTGTTTGTGTGTTGCTTTATATATATCGACCGTCCCAACGATGGAAACCATGACTAGATGGATGAAAGTCGTTGACACGAACGCGGCCCAACTCGCTGGGCTCATTGCGATGAATGTGTTTTTGGAGATGTCTTTCCCAGTCAGAGTCTCCATGAATATTGCAATCTTTGTACAAGCCTCGGTTCGTTTGCATTCAGTTTCAAAGCGCCAGTCTGTGAGCGTCTTATTGAAAAGGCAATGACAATGAAAGAAAATATTTGGATAATGAATGAATGAATAAATGTAACGAATGGAATGTTGTATTGAGAAAGAAGGAGCAGAGTTGTAGAAGACGAATGTGGGTGCCTGCCGTTTGTAAAGTATTCCTCTTCAGTCGCTCCTTCCTAGCCAATCATCATGAATCTACACCAACACTCAGTCGCTCTGTTTGAATTTGATTCAATCGGAAAACTATCCATTGTCGTTATTGACTAAGTCATTTGCCTGTTTCCTGCCAATTAGGTCTTATAAACCCCACGCCCATCCGATCTTGTCTCACTGCAGTAGCACGAATGAGTACTATGAGTCAATGCCACCTTGAATCCTGCGCGACTTTATCCTGTCTACTTAGCTTGGGGATCCGACACTATTGACGCCAGTCCTTCGCTCATATCGAAGCCGACTTTGCTTTGTATCATTCCGCTCGATCGTTCGATCAAGTTACGTTGATTGCCCACGACAGATCGCCAACTGAAAATCGGACTGAAGGAAGACGTGACCTTTGCGTATTCCCAGGCACTGCGTTGATTGTTTGTTAGAACGAAGTTGGTATTTATTCGAAGGTTCGTGATCAGAAACCATATAATCACAACCAGAATGAAAGTAAAGCCCACCATTTCAAAGCTCACAAAGAGCAGTTTGTTGTCGGGGAGTCGGTGCGGATAAACCGTTTGGGAGCTTTACTTTTTTGGAATCCTCCACATACGCGTTTGCGCTTGCGGCTTCTCGACTCCCGCCACAGGCCCATCTTGCGCGACCTTCCTCCGCCTACCTACCTTAACCTTAACACCTTCATCTCCCGGACCTCGCACATCCCATCTCTCTATTATTATCACGCAATTGCGATAGATTCAGACTTCCAATCCGTGCCCCCGAGAACTGCGCATCATGTCTGAGGAGTCTCCAGCCACCCCTGCTGTCGCCGCTGACGCTGGAGATTCGCGCGCCGCGGCAGCTGAATCCAAGCCCGAATCGACCACAGTTGAATCTGCTCAGAAACAAGACGATGGTAAACCATCCGAGACAGAGGAGAAGGAAAAGACTACAGGTTTGTTGCACCAATGGTCGGAAGGCAATTGGTCGCGTAGCTAACTTGGTCGTCCACAGAAACTGCGGAGAAACCAGAGGACACAGAAGCAGCAGCGACCGCTGCTGAGCCCATGGAAGTGAACGGCGGTGATAAAGAGGCAGCTCCAACAGAGGCTCCAGCAACCAACGGCGTTTCTACGCCCAAACCATCGAGTGCAAAGCGCAAGTCTGTGGGCGGACCGTCTTCAACAAAGAAGCTAAACAAGAAAAAGTCGTCGCAACGTATCACACACCTGGACGCTGCACCCGGAGAATACTACCTTGCGAGGTTGAAGAGCTTTCCTCCTTGGCCTTCGATTATTTGTGATGAGGAAATGCTTCCGCTAAGCTTGCTCAACACTCGCCCCGTGACGACCAAGCAAGCCGATGGTACATACAAGGAAGCATATGCCGATGGAGGAAGACGAGTCTACGACCGAACATTTCCCATTATGTTTTTGGAGACAAACGAGTTGTAAGTTGGACCGACGGAAAATTATTATTTACTGCTGATGGCTAACAAAATGATTCGTACAGTGCGTGGATTCCCAATACCGACCTCAGCCCCCTAGACCCTGAGCAATGCAAGGATGTCAGTGAAAAAGGAAAGCAAAAGCAATTGATTGCTGCGTACAAGGTCGCCGCTGAAGGTCACGATCTCCAGTACTTCAAGAACCTTCTCGCCGATCATCAACGGGCTATTCAACAAGAGGCTGAAGAACGCGAGGCTGCGGCAGCAGAGAAGGCAGCTTTGAAAGCCCAGAAGGAAGCTGCCAAGGAAGCCGCCAAGGAGGAAAAGAAGAAGAAGCGAAAGAGCGTTGCAGCTGAGACTGAGGATGTTGAGATGGCTGATGCAGAGGAGGGAGACAAGAAGGCCAAGACAAAGAAGCGCAAGAAGGATGCTGGAAGCGATGTTGAAGAGGAGAAGGTGAGATGACTATCAATACTTTTTAATTGTTCATGGGAACTTTGGCTAACATTCAATTTCAAACAGCCTACCAAAACCCCCAAGACGACGACCAAGCTCAAACTGAGCACACCCAAAGACCCGAATGCCGCCGAGAAGCCAAAGGCTACCAAGGCCAAGAAGGCGGCAGAGAAGAAACCTAGCGAGGAGGTCGTGGCCCCTCCTAAAGAGAAGACTCCACAAATCGATCCCCAGGAAGCCAAAGCCAATAAACAGAAGAGAGGTATGTATCGTTAGCAGAGCACTAGACTCAGAACTACTGAGCATTCAGCTAACCCGTGATTTGTCAGTTCTCTTCCTTCGCCACAAATTGCAGAAGGGTTTCTTGCAACGCGACCAAGCACCGAAAGAAGAAGAAATGGAGCAAATGACAAAATACTTGTCTGAGCTAGAGGCATTCGGTGAGATCGAGGTGTCTATCATTCGTGAAACGAAGATCAACAAAGTTTTGAGAGCCATTATCAAATTGCCCTCGATTCCCAAGGACGAACAGTACAGATTCAGACAGCGGTCCGTCGATATCTTGCAAGCATGGAAAACTCTTCTTGATTCGGATATCCCCACTCCGGCTGCCCCTGCTGATAAAGAGGCCAAGTCTGAGACGAATGGTGTGACTGGAGAAGCCACTTCAGCTGAGCCCAAAGTCGACGATGCCGAGCCCAAGGCGATCGAACCTGAGACAAGCGAAACTGGTGACCAAACAATGGTTGACGCAGAGCCCGCAGCAACAAAAGATAAGTCGGAAGCGCCTGAAGAGCCTGCTGGAAAAGAGACCGCAAAGGAGGAGGCAGTTGGTGATGCCCCCAAAGCCGCGGAAGAGTCATCCGCTTGAGTTATCATTATGTAATGTCAGTTTCTTTCCTGGTGGCCTCTGCTTTCAACTTCCATTGTCGATGGTTCTTGCAATTATGACTTGGTGTTTCTTGTACCGTTTTGTTGTCCAAGGGTGAGGTTCTCAAATTGTGTTTTATCTATCTTACTTTTATTCTGAGTATTTCCCTGGTTCGGTACCCAGAAAAGCCTTCGAGTCTCCTTTTTTTGGTTGGGTTGTGTATGAAAATATACGCGTGCTTGTAGGTTTCAACACCACTTTGCAAGCATCTCTTCATCATCGGTGATTAGGTTCATCGCTCATTTCATACTTCAGGTTGAGGTCTATGTCAAGTTTCACGATCGTTCAAGAACTTGACTATGTCGCTTTCCTAGCATATACTAATATCTTGAAGTCGGTTCGGCTTTCCTCTTGTTGGTGGTGAAGATCTTGTCCCTGTTCTTCCTATTCCTCTTTTTTTCAGTTGCGTGAGTCTAGTCAGGAGGATACGGAAGAGGTAATGAATAGCACAAATAAAAATTAGTCATTATACTTACAGTAGGGTTTCAAGCTCGAGAAAATTGTTGACCTGAGGTTGCTGTAATAATTACCGTAATGCGAATACGGTATTGTGCGCTAAAGACGGCAAAAGCTCCGCCCGCAATTCAAGCTTCAAAAAAGTTGAATAGAACCTCAGAGCTCGAACGACACACATATCTCTTTTCTACGACGCTTTCTACGCCGCTGTTCTACTATCCTGATTATTGGATTGATATCAGAGTTGATCAAAAATAGCCAAGATGATGCACCCATCGAGGCAGGCGTATGTGGAGGAAGCCGAGGACACAGACATGGGCATCAGTCTCGCGGATCTCCGTAAGTTTTTTTCCTCCTCTCCTTCGAATCTATTCTCCAATGTTGTGTATATACATGCTAATCACTTAACTAGCAACCGACCGCGATTATGACCTCCCCTCCGCCGGCGCCGGCATCGCGCCAGAACGCGCATCAGCACTTCTCTCACAATTCGAACGTAAACGCCGCGCAGCCGCCATCGTAGTTCCCACGGACGACAACCGCGTACGCCTACGCCTCCGCGAACTGGGTGAACCAATAACCCTCTTCGGCGAAGGACCAGCCGATCGTCGCGACCGTTTGAGAGAGCTGTTGACTACAATACAAGAACAGCAACTGGCCGGCAACGAAGATGTTGAGATGCGCGAGGGCACGCTTACGGAGCCTGATGTCGCGGAGGAAGAAGAAGGTGAACAGCAGGAAGAATTTTATACGGAGGGTTCCCAGGAATTGTTAGATGCGAGGAAGAAAATTGCGTTGTATTCGTTGCCGCGAGCCAAAGCGCGTGTAGCGTGGCAGTTGGAGCAGTCCAAGATACCGTTACGAACGCATATAAAGCATCGAAAAGCTGTAAAAGAAAAGTTGCAGGGATTTGATCTTTATGGGTCTCAGATTGCCGCCGATAGGCCTGTTGGTATCGCGAGGTTTGCGCCGGATGGAGAGACGATTGCGACGGGGAACTGGGCGGGTGGGATCAAATTGCTTAGTGTGCCGAATTTGGAGGAGAAGTTTAGTGTCAAGGGGCATAATGATCGAGTCACGGGATTGTCGTGGTTTCCGGGTGCGACCCTGCCTACCTCGAATGTATCGGAGTCGTCGCTGAATTTGGCGTCTGGTGGAGGGGAAGGGAATGTTAATTTGTGGTCGTTGGATAAGAAGGAGCCGCTGGCGACGTTGTCGGGACATACGGAACGTGTTTGTCGGGTGGAGTTTCATCCGTCGGGGAAATATTTGGCGTCTGCCTCGTATGATACGACGTGGAGGTTGTGGGATGTTGAGACCACGACGGAACTGTTGCTGCAGGAGGGTCATTCGAAGGAAGTATATGCTGTTTCTTTTAACTCGGATGGATCGTTGATGGCTAGTGGAGGTTTGGATAGTTACGGAAGAATATGGGACCTGCGAACGGGTCGGACGGTCATGGTCTTGCAAGGCCACATTCGAGAAATCTACGGTGTGGATTGGGGCGTGGACGGTTATCGCGTTCTCACAGGATCCGGAGATGGATGGGTGAAATGCTGGGATCTACGCAAAGTCGACTGCAGCGGTAGTATCGGAGCACACAAGAGCGTCGTCTCGGATGTGCGGTGGTATAAAGGTGGTGATTCTGCACATTCATATCTTCCAACCACAACAACGCAGAAAGAAAATGGAGATGCCATGGAAACGGATACAGCAGAGCCGCGAAAAGCGGGCACCTTTTTTGTCACCTCTGGGTTTGACCGAAATATCAACGTGTTTAGTGCTGATGACTGGTCGTTCGTGAAGTCGTTGAGCGGTCATTCGGATAAGGTGCTGAGTGTGGATATTAGTCCTGATGCTAAGTGGATTGCGAGCTCGAGTCATGATCGGACGGTCAAGCTTTGGGGTATTGAATAAGGAGTTCACTTTCTACCTCAAACTTGCAACTTTCGAGTCATGTTCAATTGATACCAACTGGGAACGACACCAACTACGAGATATGATATTCGCTATTCCAGTCAATAGCTTGAGACTCAACTGCATCGCTGGCTGCTGATATAAAGCAGTTTGAATAGCACAAACTCCGCCGCCTCAGCAACTACACGGCTCGTTCTCATTCTAGAGTATCTCTCAGCGACTGAGTGAGTCCTACGGTCGATATACGTCCATCTTTTCTCGAGGAAATCCCAAAAAGGTAAAGCGCCAAGAAGCACAGCGGACCAATCGGGTACCCGCGTGGTGACGTAGCGGCGCTAAATAGCTTAGTAGCCTTAGGTACATAGTCCGAAGCTCGGATTAATCTTAATAATCAAACTTTGAATCTTTAAATCGAGCATCGTCAACTTTTTGATCCTATACTTCACTACTTCCTCCGCTATACATAAATCTTACTTGAAAATTATCATCACTCAATATGAGAGGTACTACGCTGCGGCCACAGAGGCTGCTATCGTCGGTGCGCGTCAGATATTCATCACCGCGCCCAGTCTGTCTTCTATGTCAGCACAAGCAGTTCACATCCAGAACAATCAGACTACCCTCCATACAACGACGCGGTCTGGCATCAACTCCAAATAGACTCTATCCAAACCAAACCCCCGCCGAAAAGCAAAGCGCCAACGCCCCACTCACCCCCGACATCACAAACCACTACACAATATTCCCAACTACACTTCCCCAAGGGCCCCCTCCCAATTCGTCGTTTACAATCGACGTATCCGCCCTCCGGCGCGAATTCCTTCAACTCCAAAACGCCATTCACCCCGACAAATTTCCGCAGGGCCCCGAAAAACAACGCGCCGAAGCCCTCTCGTCGCGCATCAACGACGCATATCGCACTCTGATCGACCCGCTGAGTCGCGCGCAATATCTGCTTGCTGAGATCCACGGCATCGACGTTTTGGCGGAAGACAGCGCGTCGAAATATGCGCTTGATTCAGAGACGTTGATGGAGATCATGGATGTTCAAGAAACCGTGGAAGAATTGTCGTCTGCACCTGTCGCGGAGGCGGAGGCTACCGTTAACAGACTCCGTGCGGAGAATGCGAGCCGAATTGAAGAATCAGTGAACAAATTGCAGAAGGCGTTTGATGAGGGGGATATTGAGACTGCGCAGATGGAGACGGTGAAGTTGAGGTTTTGGTATAGTCTGAGAAATGGGTTGAGGGAGTGGGAGCATGGGCATGGACAGATTCGGATTGTGCATTGATTTAGGTATATACTTAGATAGATTATATTATACCTAGCACTCCGCTTGTACAACTTTATTATATTGTTGCAATATACGATGACGGGCATCTTCAATACGCACATCCATCAATGTTGCGATGGATTCTACATAATTCTCGCGTACTGCTTAGAAATCATATACGTAGCGAGGCTATGCCATAGAATCAAAACATGTAAGACTTAACTCGCCTATTCTGATAGTCTTATAATGATCAGTGATCATAAAGACCGCTTATCCCCACCACACCACGGCGTTAGGAACTAGAAAACTATCGTTATGGATAATCCAATCAACATGCCACATACCTACTCCATAGTAGGTGTTAGGGTACATACTACATGACGCCCTTTTGACGCCCATATTATGCGATATGTCATCTTTTAAAATTCATGCTGCATTAAGCCCGTGCAAGTCCGTTCTTATCACCGATGTCACGTAGTGCGATAATTCCAAGGTTGGCTTACCAATTCCTGCTTACTGCATCGACCGAATTATATGGAAAATAAACAAGATCAATTGTTACCTCGGCGGGGTTATCAATTATAGGACAACAACATAGCATAACCTTGGAACAGCAACGGATATAGAAAAGAGGGGTTGCCAATCATCAGATCTTACTTAGCTATTCACAACATTCTCATCAACGAAAAGATACATCAACAATTCAAGCAGATAAATTGAGCTACAATAATGACTCGTCCATTCACCCTCTCGTCCAGTTTCAAACTAAACTCGGGCTTCGAAGTCCCCCTGTTAGGCTTCGGAGTAAGTCGACTCCAACTCTACAACAGAACTTGTGGCCCATAGCAGAAACTTACACAAAACTAATTAACTGATACGTTAGGTCTTTCAAACACCCCCAAGCGAGACAAGCGCTGCAGTCCAAGAAGCCCTCAAAGCAGGTTATCGCCATATCGACAGCGCAGCCTTCTACCGCAACGAACGTGCCTGCGCGGACGGAATCGTCAAATCAGGTATTCCGCGTGAAGAGATTTTCTTCACGACAAAGGTACCGCCGCAAGCAATCTCCTACGAAGGCGCTAAAGAGTCAGTACGGAAGAGTCTGGAGCAGGTGGGTGGTCAGTTGAAGTATATCGATTTGGTGCTTTTGCATGCTCCCTATGGTGGCAAGGAGGGGAGATTGGGGGCTTGGAAGGCGCTTGCGGAGGCTGTTGAGGAGGGGACGGTGAGGAGTATTGGTGTTTCGAATTATGGCGTGCCGGTATATCCCCATAGCCCCCTTTGATAGTTTTTCCGCTAATCATGGACAGCATCTCGACGAACTAGAGACATACATCAAAGACACAGACGCAAAGCTCGGCAAGGGTAAAGGTGGAATCCTGAGTGTCAATCAAATCGAACTTCACCCTTGGCTGCAGCGCAGAGATATTATTGATTGGTGTCAGAAACGAGGCGTTTTGGTCCAGGCATGGGCTCCGTTGGCGCAGGCGAATCGGTGGAATGATCCAACCCTAAAAGATATTGTTAAACGGACTGGCAAGACGGAGGCTCAGATCTTGCTGAGGTGGAGTTTGCAGAAGGTGCGTATCCATTCAGCAATTTATGAGCGTTTTTCCATGGCTGATCCTGAACTGTTTGATGATAGGGCTTCAATCCCCTTCCCAAATCCGTGACTCCATCCCGTATTCTGGAGAATACCAAGATTTTCGATTTTGAGTTGTCCGATTCCGAGATGGCGGTGTTGGAGACGGATGAGTATGACTATCATGGTTGGGAGTAAGTTTCTCTTCTTCTGCTTACTGTCGTGTGACGACTTGCTAACTGTTTGTATAGTCCTACGACATCCAGCTTGTAAGCATGGATTTGACTGCTCTGTTAGCTAGATGGATCAGTTCGAGTACAAAGTCTCTGAGTAGATGCTCCCAGCTTTCTGGTGTGCTGCTTGGCAGAAAAATTCCTTAATATAGTTTCAATAGCAACATGACTTGAATGATAATACGCATTTAGACAGCTCTATGTAAGTATGTATAACTTATAAATGTTTTGTTATATTTAGGGCTAGTGTACACTGGCACTAACAAACCTTAATTTTGACATTGAGAAGAATCGGGTGATCGAGATTTATCCAACTATTCTTCGATATTTCACTGTATTCACAGCCTATATTATTCAAGACCCCATTATAGTACCCAGGTACGCAACTAAAAGCATTAAGTTGACTCGGCTCTACACAAAGGCCCATTCTCCTCCTGCTGCGTCCATCCCTCACCTCCCCACCCACCTCCAACACTAAAACACACCATCAGGATCATAATTTTGCTTCATCGACCTAAGGTACTCATAGTTACTCTCTTGGCCCCAGAAATCGATCTCGTATCCTCGCTTACAGCTTCATTAGCGTATGCGCCCATCCCCGGCGTCCATTCGCGCATCGTATCTGTCTTTCTGTAGATGACATCGTCCCTGAACTCTTGGACTTATTGCATTCAGAAATCTGGGCTCGAGGTTGGTTTTGGATCCGTTTGCCGTTGACGGAGGAGGTGTAAAGGGTGTTCCAGGTTGAGAGGGATGACCAGCAGTGATCGGATGGCGTGTAGATTCTTCGTTAGATGGAGACTAGCTTTGAGAGAGGGAGGGAGGAAGACATGCACGTTTGAATTCAATGGGCTAGATGGGGTTGTGCTACAGCGAGGAGTAGAAGGGTTGGCTAGAGCATCGTGAGAGAGTACTTAGGTATATTTGGTTTTTTATTCCTCGAGTATAAAGTCTTTCGCATTCTTCATTTCTTGTATGCTTGTTTGATGATGAATTTCAACGTAGAATCTGGAGGGAGGAAGTCTATTTTTATGGGCTTTGGCACTTGGGTTCTCCTAATTGGCATAAATGCGAGGATTTTAAATTATGGCTATACTGGAATCTGGAGTAACAGCCCTAATTGTTTGGAGAAGATTTTTCAGCGAAGCTGGAAAAGCATGCTTCACCGACACTTTCGGTGCCCATTGATCAGCATTTTGGCAGAAGATTCACAGATTAAGGTCAGGTGTACCTGGCTTGAAAGAAATTCTCCTACGAGTTGTTCTCAAGAGCTTCCTTAGCCCTAATAGCGGGGCTATTGTGATCAATGGACTTGGCATCTACAACTTCCTAATCGGGCAATGAGCGTACACTTTTTGGGGGGTCTTTTGTGTGATGTCAGGTATGGCATGCAAGCTAAGAAATTGATTAAATGGAAAAAGTCCAGTCCGTAAATCGGTTCGCCGCTTTATGAGTGCTTGTTTTTTTGCTGATACCATCGTTCAAGTTTGCAGCCAGAAAAAACATGTACGGAGCATACATATATGCACGTGTACAGTGACGATTCCATAGACCAAGTCAGAGAACAACAACCTCTTACTGCAACCTCTCCCTTACCAATCTCTCTCTCGTCTCCATGAGCACTTTCCCCAACAGATTCAACCCCCATCTCTCTCTATTCGCACCCGCGTTCGCCGCCCCAAACCCAACACCCCATATCCTATCCCTCGGACTCGCCTCAACCAACTCCCTATTTCCCGTTGCCAGCAACTGTTGTTTAAGCTCCTCATCCTGCGAAAACTTCAGATAATTGCCCTCTAATACAAATCCATATCGATTTTGCTCCCACACCTCGTCCGAGAAATTGGGGATCTTTCGGCCCAAGTCTCGAATTGTGCGGGGATGGAGTTTCCAACCGTTTTGGATTTGGAGGGTTATGGGGTCATCGGGACCGCCGAAGAGGAGGGCTTTGCGGTGCATCATGTATCTAAGAAATAAGGTTAGAAGATGTGCTTTGTGAATTCCTAAGTGTGAGGGAGGGAAATACTGTTCTGCATTGGCATAGGTGTATTCCTTGTCACCGTCTTTCCAGCTAAATGATGACGGCCACCATTGTCCACAGAACCCATATTCTCCTTCTGGTCTCCAAAAGTAGACTGGATTGTTGCTGTCAATTGATGTCGGTGTAGTCATGTTGAGAGTGTTCCAAAGTTTTGATCTAGCCCTAAAACTCCAGGTATAATGATGAATAATTTGTCTCGGTCTTGATACAATTAATGCTTTTAACTCTTCAGAATCTATTCCAATAAACCTAACATTCTAACAGTTTTGAGGCTCTATTTATCTTCAATAGGCTTAAAATTGTGAGTCATTAAAAGCATCATCCACGGATGATCTTTGGGTTGCTCAGCCACCCGAGCCTTTCCCTATCTTGACTCCGACTATTTTGCGAAGTCTAAGATCGGGTCAGTGTACGATAATCAGAGACAAGGCAGACTTCTTAGGTACGGAGGATGCCTTCTCTCATTTACTCTAAAGCTGTCGTCTGTTGTTTAGCGTTGTGTCTTGATAATAACCCTAACCCTAAAGAAAATATCAAGCTTTAATTCCGAGATCTTCCCAACCACAGCGAGTCAATGCAGGCTGCGATTCTCAATCATTGGGGAGAACATGTCTAGGCATCAGTCTCAGCTCCCTGACCATGATCACTATCATCATCCACAACAGCACCTGTATCTTGTAGCACCCTTCCTTGGATCTAACGTTCCGCCCTTTGCTCGTATGCAGGGTTTATCACAGCTTCAGCTTCCTGCTCAGCCGCCTTCTCACGGTCATCCAAAGCTTCATTTTCTTCCGTAAAAGCGTTGGTCACATAATCATTTGCCGCTTCTGTCCTGTCTGATTCTACTTTCTCCATCGCATCTTCTTCAGCCTCTTCACCCTGCTCAAAATTATCTGCATCATCTTCTCCTCCCTCTGATTGATCAGATTCTAGCTCTTTCTCCTCTCCTTTCTCAAAGAAGTAATGGGTTGAGGGATGGAAATTCTCTACCGTACGATAACACTTGAAACAGAGATCATAGTCAGAACATTGAATACAATGGAAAAAGATGCCCCAGAGTCCCTAAGCTGTATGATAGCCATCACTTCCGGCAACACACCAAATTGGGAATCAATCAGAAAGAGGACAGGTTTGAATACCATCAGACACCCATCACAATAGCCAGAACCCAGTCATGGATCCATACAACGGGCCGCCCAAAGGGCCCAAAGGGGAACTTGCAAAAGGGACAAATGAGGAGAACTACCAACAAGAGAGTGGGCAGCAACGCCTTTTCAAGGGCCAGAATAACGCGTGGCCTTGTCGGAATATGAGCAAGCCAACCATTCAAGTATTGTTCACGACATGGAAGAATTGAAGTCTTGTGCAAATAAATCAGGGAGACAATCAGGGTCCACTACTTGAGAATAAAAAGACCAGAAAGAAACCCAGCGAAGGTTGCTTCGTGGCTATATAACGAGAAAGATGGCGGTATGTGCGGTGCATCTCTTAGGACAAACCCTGCCATCCCCATTCCTAGTAACTGAAAACTGTTATAGTAGTTGAGACGTACTTCGATATCATTGATGAACTCAATGGAAATGACACAATTGACTGGAACGAGTTTGAGCAAGGTTACGACGTTTTGAAGTTCAATTCAATATTGAAGTTTGTTCACTTCCGAAAATTGAAACTGAATAGTCCTCCCGAAGAAGGCGATGATTTGGCTCAAGATGATATGATAGTCTGCCTTTTTATATTGCCGGCTTGTGACAACCTGTCAATAATTCTAATCCATTCTTACTCTATATTCATTCATCTTACTTTGCGTGCCCTAACCTACGTATATAAACATGTTCTCAGCCCGCGTATGCACTCCTATGAAATCCACGCCTACCTAGGTAGCAAACATATAACTCGCTTAGCACGTGCTTTAAGATCTGAGTCCGACCATTTGCGAAGCCTCAAGGCTGAGTACTAGGAAGTGAGACAGACTTCTATTTTAAAGAACATCTTCCACCATACTAGGAGGTCTATCGCCGACTACTATGTCAACTTTTCGACATTTGTTCTGATTAGCGGCCCTATGTCGCGATTGGAACCATACGATATCAGGACTACCAAGTCCTGGTTTAGAAGTTCTCAGAGGCCGAGTTCCTATAAGAAACTTCTGAAGGCTAGTGTACCTCTTCAACTCACAGACGAGACTGCGCTGCCACGTAGCCCTAACCCTACCAGCACCCCCCAAGAACCCTAACTCAGAGATCTTCCCCAACACAGCGCTGAACGATACTTACTGTAACTGCAACGATTTGAACAATAACAAGAAACTGCTTACATCTATAGACTTCTCCTCACTAACCTTCCCATTAGAAAGCAAAGTACCATGCAATGCCATCATTTTCGCTCCTCCAGAATCCATCCTTTCCACCACGGCCAACCAAAACATTCCACCAAATCGACAGTTATGAGTAATCCCAATTAGTAATCACCTCTTCCACTCCATTTCTCATTCTAAGACTATTTACAAATTATACTCACCCACAAACACGATGGGAAAACCTCAAAACTTGCGGTCCACGGACAACCAAAAACCCTTGCGGAGCCAGCGCTGCCCTGCGGCATCTTGCGGTCTCTTGCGGTATCCTGCGGTATCCTGCGGAATTTCCGGACATGTTCCCGCTCTGTACACCGCAAGTAAACTGACTAATTGAATTGAATTGTTGATTATTTAATTGTTGGAAGTGTAATCAGATATCCGTTGGATTGGTTGATTAGAGATCATGGTTAGATAGATTTGATTAGAATGGATCATGCGTATGTACTTAGGTATTGAGGCGGTTTTTAGATATAAAAGGGTGGATAATCGCCAGGAATATGATATTTTCTATAATTTAACAGCTAACAAGCACAGCAAGCAAGACAGTCACCGTTTCAAACATCCTCAGCACATAGAAATCTATAAATCCTACTTATACTTCAAACATGCCTTCATACTTGATCACAGGAACAAGCCGTGGCCTCGGCCTCGGTTTTGCGACTGAACTGGTACGTTCCTTCACGATTCCTTCTCCGAATCATCTGAGCTAATAGCATTTCCCCTTCGATAAAAACAGCTCAAAGACCCCCAAAACCTCGTCATCGCAACCGCACGCAACACCGCGGGATCCTCGGGTTTACAAAAACTCAAGACCGAATACCCGCAGAACGACCGCCTCATTCTACTCGATCTCGATGTCTCGAAAGTCGAAAGTATCCGTGCCGCGGTCAAGACTTTGGAACCGTTGCTTCCCAATGGGTTGGATAATCTTGTCAGCAATGCGGGTGTGAGTTATAGTAGTATGAAGACTTTTGAGGAGATGTATGTTTTCTTCTTGGATTTGTAAGAGAAGCGTATGGAGGTTTGCTAATAGGTTATGTATCTTCTAGTGATATTGAAGAATTCACCGCCGAAGTCGTCTTTACCGTCACGGCGCCATTCAATCTATTGCGCGAGTTCCTTCCGCTTGTGCGCAAGAGTGAGACGAAGAAAGCATTGTTTGTCACTTCGATTTTGGGCTCAATTCAGTTCGCGCCGAATCTGCCCAATCTCATGAACGCATATTCTGTGGCTCGGGCTGCGTTGAACATGTAATTTTTTTGCCCTCCTATTGCCTGATGAAAGTGAGGATGTTGACAGGATTGTAGGTTGGTTCGCAAATGGTCCGTGATTCTGAAGGACGAGGGTATTACCGCTGCCGTTATTCACCCGGGTAAGTTACATTCTCTCAGCACTAGACATCCTGAAACCTTTAGTAATTGTACATCGCAACAGGCTGGATTGGTGAAACCGAAATGGGGGACGAAATCTCAGAGTGGGTTGCAAAATACAACCCAACTTTGGAAAATCTGTCTACCGAAAAAGCTGCTGCCGACTGCATGAAGATCTTGAACAACATGACCAAGGAAGACTGGGGTGCTTATTTCCATCAAAACGGCAGCAGACTTCCCTTTTAATTGGATAGACTCCTTTTGTGGACGGTCTGTTCAGGTAAGGCAAACGAATTGTCGGGTTGTTTTGTGGGTTTCTGATGCCAATTCGATTTCTCGGGCCTGTAATACATCTGCATAGACACCTGGAATCTGGTTAGTCTTTTATATAAGAATAGATCTTCTGATAGTGACTTACCTGCAACCCGCCACCGCTCATTCACTCGTAAAAGTAAACTCTTAACAACGCCGAATTTCTCGCCGATTTCGTCGTCCAACAACGTGCCTCGGTCAAGCACCAGAAGAATACAGCCCACCTGATACAAAACGTGCGTAAAGAATATCGGGATACAGTCTGCCTTGTTCGGGCCAGTAGTCGTTAGATTCATGTACAATGTAGCCGCCGTAATCAAACGATTAACGCCCTCCAAGGACTCGGGCCAGAAATTGTCCAACGAAATTTGCGGTACTCCGTCTGGCATGGCGATAGTACTCAGACGTTGAAAGTGGTGCTGCTGAAGTAATAGGATGGCACTTGCATCTATTAGTTCAAGCCAGCTCATTACATTGCAAGGAGTACTTACCTAAAACTCATCTCTGATGAAGCACAAAAATCTAACCTTCGATGGGTTGCTTCGCTATCTGCAGCATGTACAAGAGCGAGTAAGGTCCGGCGTAGTTGCGCCGTTTGATCGATATCATTTATTCCATTCTCTATCTCGGCTGATGGTGTAATAGAATGAAACACTTGGCTGAGTAAATAAGTTGCCTGGGCTAGCCTTGCGAAGCCTCCTATCTTGAGCGAGAAGCCGGTTGATATCTTGACAGCGTCGGTAGGTTTGGCAGACTTGGAGATACTTAGTAAATTGAATGCAAATAAAGAATGATAGTCTTACGCAATCGTTCCATGATGTATCATCTACCGGTAAATACATATCAAATGTTGGGTCCTCGGTTGAGAGCGGTCTTGTGGGATTGTTGAGATTGAGGAAGCTGGTCAACTGAGTTTTGAGTATCCAAGACAAAAGAAGTATACACTCACCGATCAAAAATCAAGACAGCCCACCATACTCTTCTGTTTTCCTCAACCTCGTTCCATGACCGCTGCCCAGGTATCTCCTCATCTTCCGCAGCCGATGTTGGAGAGCAATGCTTATATATTCCTAGAGCAAGTCCATATCGTGCACATGCACCCACAGTCAAATATGAAGCGGGATACATAGCATGACCTATCTCATAAAGTGCAATAAGTAATCCGGCTTGGAGCACATGTGTCGACAGGACGCCGGCGGTTTCCACCTCATGATGAAAACGCTTTGCAGTGCGGTAAAGGAAATTATTAGGGCCCTCATCGTCGGAAGGTGCAGTATTGCAAAGTTTCATGCATAGGGTGAGAAGACTAAGCTCCGTCTGTCGCTGCGTCCATGGACTCAATAGAGAAACGAAAAACCCTTTTTTGAACACGATGGGAAGCCAGAAATGGAATGTCGAGAAGAATGTATTCGCAATCTCTCGTATGGAAGATGTATCCCCGATTAGAGAAGAGACCTCTGCGGGAATTGGGATATCAGACCGGGGCAGTTCGATCTGGGCTTGTCGGAAGATGTGTGGTGCCAGGAAATAGATGGCACTAGCTTCTGTATTACCAGACTGAGTGGTCTCCGGCGATGACTGACTATCCGGCGTTTGACTGTACAGTGTACGTGAATCTCTCTCGGATGTTCGAGCACGGGGGTAATTACAGTCGATGTCTTTCTTGATGCAAAGGTCACAGCTGGGAATTTTCCTGTCACAGCGTCTTTTGCTTCTCCGGCATGGGAGACAGGCGTGACGAGCAAGCTCAGTTTCAGATGGCATTTTGATCTGAATAATCGGGAATACCTAGTCTCGTCTTGTGATCGAGTAATGTAACCGTGTGATATTCATTTGTTCAGGAAGGACGTTTGATCAAGTAAGCATCGTTGATGTGGACGCCAAATGCTAGATTAGTCATTATGCTTATTAATAATTGTACAGTTTTCCAGCCAATCATCGTAGAGTGGTGTTGACCAATCAGAACACGAGCGCATTCTAATTACTGCCTGAGGCCGCATGCAAGATAACGAATTTCTACCAAAGTCATGTCGATATTAATGATAATCAGTCATTCTAAGTGACATTAATGCAGCAAATGCAAACCGCAACTCGTACGCACTGCACGACTCGCCCAATGAGCGGTGAAGCTATGAATGTACAACTGCAAGCCCAGTACCCACTTCATTGGGCATGAGTCTCCAAAAAGCGACACTTTCGCAAGCTCAGATTGGGCACACATCACCCTCGATCCTTGTCCTAGAAAATAGTAGATAGGCAGGTAGATATGGAAGTGACGCCGCTCAAGTGGGAATAGAATCCTTCTTCCGGCTGCTGTACATATAGTAAGTAATTATAGCATGGGGGTGCAACTGGCTACCCAGGTAAAAGATGGTTGATTGACTTGATTGAGTGCTTGGACCGAATATGCAATGCGGTCCCCCAAGTTCTTGACTCTCCAGAATCCTTGTAGCTGTCGTCAAGCTCGTGATTGTCGCCTCGCTATCGTGATGCGGTCGACTGGACTGTCAGTCGGTGGCTTCAATTGAACAGACAGCTCGCCTCACTCTATCTTGTAGCCCGTATGGTGGATGAATCGGTATCTCGTCTTTCCAACGCATCGACTAGACAGTCACGTAGCATCCTTAGCTCCAAGTACACCTATTTTATAAGTCCTCCGTAGACCTCCGTAGAATTGATAACGGTCAAATATTCAGATGGCTGGTCAAAGTTGATCTGTGCTCAGAGCGAAACGGTTAGTCGCTTTAGTGACTCAAATCAACGCCGCCCACGTAGCGCCGTAGCTCTTTTATTTTTTTCTTCTCTCTCCATTTCTTTTCTTTCTTCTTGCATGAATTCACGCGATGCTTTTTGATTTTTAATCATTGGTTATTTCCTGCGATTTCTGTATTTTGCGATCCTCGGGTTGGGTGAGTTGAGCGAGAGAGAAGAGGAGTCATAAACATTCATTCATGTTTTGTTTCTGCTGTGGGTTTACTTTTTGTTTACACTGAGTGTCATTTCTCATTTCGACGATGAACAGAATTCCGGATTTCACCAGGTAGGTCATAACCTACATGAAAACATGAGCTTGAACTAACAATCGCAGCCTTATCTCCTCTCCTCCATTTACCTTCCTCGTCGGCAAAGAGCATACAAAATTAACAATCCAATCCGGGCTCGCCAAACATGTCTCCAGACCTCTGGATGATCTCATGAACAATGGCCACACTCGGGAATCGAAACATCGCATTGCCGTGTTAGAAGACGAGGAGGTTGAGGTCTTTACTGCTTTTACTCAATATGCATATACGGGCAATTATACTGTGCCGGTGCAAAAGACGGACTCGGCGACTGAGTCATCTTCGGCAGTGACTGCTGCACCTGCACCTCCACCTGCAGCTTCACCGCGATCCGGCTCTGGTTCTAGTGGTGGAGATACACCAAATGGACATGTCTTAAACAACCAGCAGCAGCAGTCGCCGCCGCCGCCGCAGAATATTAATGTAGTGCGAACTCAGTCGTCGGCTTCATTTCTGCCTCCTCCGGCTCCGACACCACCTCCATTTGCTGATCGGATCGATGCCAGACCACCCGTGCGCAGATATGCGGAGACACCGTTGGCAATCACGCAGACTGCGGGTGTCGATGATCAATGGGAAAATCCATTTGCGCATCCGGCCGAACATTCACCGCAGCGGAACGGAACGTCTCATCGTGGGAATACTCCTCCAGTTGAAAACAAGAGGGAGGTGGTAGTCATACAGGATAGACCACAGCCACCTCCGGAGGAGGATATTGAGCCAGCCTTTCCGCTTTCCAGGCGACATAGCAGAAAGGATAAGAAGAAGAAGCGAAAGGATACGGTCGTGGCTGCGAACGGCTTTGAGGAGACAGTCCCAAAGAGTTTGACGCCTCCGTCTACTCCGCCTTTTGATTTGAGGGATGGTCAGGATCAAGAGGGAACGCCAAAAGTTACCAAGCCCGTCGTTCGCGAATACGATCCTGACTGTGCCATCGAGACGGATACCGGTGACGATGGAGATATTGATGGGGATGATGGCGACTGGTGGGACCAGCCTGCGCCGTCTCAGAACTTCTCGAGAAGGCGAGATTATGAGGACAAGCTGTCTAACGCCCGCAGACTACAATCGCAGAATCAGCAGCAGCCACCACCACAACCCCCTTCACCACCTCGTCTCTCACCCCAACAGCACGCAATGCCATTGATCGATACATCCTTCGCCAGCCATCCCATGTCATCTACTCCGCGCAAGAAAGGCGTCAAATCCTGGAATGAGTTCGCACAAATCGACTACTTCCACCAAGAACGCAGCGAAGGATCAGGCGTGACGACACCCACCCCCTTACAAACCTTCGTTGTACCTTACATCCTCTTCCACGCCAAAGTCTACGTCTTTGCAACCCGCTACCTGATCCCGGGACTCGCTCAACTCTGTCTCCAAAAGTTACACACTTCACTCGTCGACTATCCCCTCGACCCACCCGCCGATAACGACGACGACCTCAACAGTCAGCACGCCTTGAACTATCAGACACCAGACATGGAATCCCTCCGCTTCAACGCATACGCCAAAATGTTCCTCGACATCTTGAAGTATACATACGAAAACACAACGCGTTTCGAGCCTGAATCACAGACATCAGCTACGCTGCTACGGGAATGCGAGTTGCGGAAACTTGTGGCTCAGTATGCGGCTTGTAAGATGCGTGAGTTGGCGGTTTATACACCTGCGCCTATTCCCGTGCCATCGTCACCTAGTCATGGTCCCGGATCGGGGGTAAGTGTCATCACTGCTCCGGGTGGTGGATTGAGGGAGCTTTTGGATAAGATTCCTGAACTTGCTTCTGACTTGGTTTTCCTTATGATGTGATTTTTTCCCCTTCTATTTTCTATTTTCTGGTTTGTAGGAGTTGGTGTTTGGGTTTTATGATGATGATTTATGTTTATGATGTTATGCTTGTCTTTTTTTCTCCATTTGTTTGAGCGAGTTATATGTTAAAATCTAGCACTTGAGCGTCAATTTGCCTATCTGTCTGTCATGTTATTCTTCTGCTGATTCCACCATCATGTTGTACAAATCTCTGCAAATAGTATACTAGCCAAGCCACCTCACGAGAATGAATGAATGACTTACGACCCTCCTACTTACCCATCGGCCAAAATCATGAAGTATCAAATCTTCGCCCTCCCAGCCCTTAGTTGCGCACTATCCATTCTCCTCCCCTCATCATCCTGTTCCTCAACCTCTAACGAAGGAAACTTAGCCGGCATAATCCGTCTCGGACTTGAGCCGGGGACAACCGCATATTTCGAGAAGTCCGTGATGCCGCATTCGCGTCGTAGGAAGTCTTCGTCGAGGTCGAGGAGGCCGTTTACCTTTGCAGCGGGGGCGTTGAGGATTGCTAGGACAGCGTCGGAGAATATTGTCTAGTAAAAGTTAGCTTTGTGCAGAGTAAAGTGGAAGGAAGAAGAGGGATGTACGGCTTTGCGGAGGTCGCGTTCGGATGTTGGATCTTTTCGGACCATGTCTCCTGTAGCGGCGGACTCGATGGACTATATCCGAGATTAGCAATTAATCAAAGGCTTGAAGTTCATGCTTAGAAAGAAGGTCATACCACAGCAGGCCATACACTGGTAATAGCCATATCCTTCCTTCCCTGCCTCTCAAAATCCATCGCCAGACCTTTCGTGAGTACACTCATCCCAACTTTGCCTACGCAATCCCATCCATATCAGCCCCCGACCCACCACCTCAAACAAAGGGAAAGAAGGGGGAACAGACCCATAGCATACGCGGTCTTCCCCCTAAAAAACCTCGAATAAATCGGCGGCGAAACAACCACTATCCTCCCCTTCCACCCATTCCTCTCAAACTCTGGCAACGCAGCATGCACACTCGCATACAAACCCTCCGGATTAATCCTCTGCATCAACTGAAACCTCTTAACCGGCGTATTCTCGACTGACGACCACCAAATCGCGCCGGAGTTGTAGATGAGGACATCTAGTTTTCCGTATATGCGGACTGTTTCTGCTACAAGAAAGTCAATTTGAGGGATGGAGCGGGTGTCGACTGCAATTGCGGTGGCGGTGCCGTTGTACAAGTCAGTGATTTCGCGGGCGACGGTGTTGATGGTTGAGGATGGGGAGTTGGGGGGTGGTGGGAAGGGGGTGGATGGGTCGTGAGGGTTTGAGGTCGTTTTGGCGGCGACGACGACTTGGAAATGTCAGTTTGTGCCAGCACTTTAGGTATATTGCTCTTTTGGCGTGTAATTGAAGGTGGCATACCGGCGTAGCCGTTACGAGCTAGGTCGATGGCTATCTGTCGCCCGATGCCGCGAGAAGCTCCAATGACCAGGGCGACTTGCTTTGCCATTTTGCTGACCTGCTAAAAGCTTCTGTAGATGTGAATCAGATCTGGTATAGAAGTTAGCTTTGTTCATTGAAGCAAATGTCTCAATATCAACGGAATCACGCTCGGGCTCTCAACTTTGAACCATTAATGCTCACCAGATTACAGCACGCAGCCAACTTCAAGCTGAATCTATGAAACCTTTCCTAGAGTATCTTCCAACAATCAACTATACTGTTCTGCTTGGTGTAGCAACTTTATACCAGCCGGGAGTACTCAAGATCTCCAAATGCAGTAATCTATACGGTAACTCGGCGTTTATTTATTGATGAGTGAACAATATATTCCAACATTGAATAAATGGGATCTTCGTTTTGGCCGAGGTGGTTCACGACCCTGGACACGTCATAATTATCTTTTTATTTAGGAATTGTTATCTGGTGTCCTTCGATGGGTTCTAGCTGATGATGTTGCTGCAGAAGGTTGATCTGGGGTTGATGGAGCTGGAAGAATGATAACCGAAATGGGCGCTGCTTTAAGTTACCCCGGTATTTGCATACTGATCAGCGTATTCATATGTTTCTAAAGAGTTTATCCATTTGTACCGCGTGATTAGTAGAATAATGATCAATTAGCATCTTGATACACTGTACTCTAAGCTAATCCAGATAAATTCTCATGACTTCAACATCAAAGCTGTAAGTATCTGCTCTTTGATCATGTTCGACAACGAACCTCGGCCCAAGTCTACTAAAGCGGCACCGCAATGCCTGAGTTCCCCAGACAAATCCACTACTAGTCTGCTACATCTCTAGTTGAAGCTCCTCCCCAGCCACTGATCACAAATCCATAATTCCTCAATCACGCAATTCGAACCTTTGACCAATCTCAAAGCCTGTCAGCCATAACATAAGCAAGTGTCGCGCGCAATGGGTGGCATTATCCATGCTTACTACGACTGCGGTACGTCTCCACTCTTATCGAAATACATACTTTAGTGTTTGTGCATGGAGGTTGATGTTGATGTTGACGGATGACAGTATCGCCATACTCATTCTTCGCATTTACGCATTTGGAGAAAGTGCGCGGTGTACTTGCTAGTCATGGCGTTAGGATCGAGTACATTTCCCCCTGAAAGACGTTCATACCTAGATACCAAGTGAACTAATAATATACAGAACACATCCCATCTTCCTGGGAGGAATCATGAATGGCTCCGGTAAATCATCCTCAGATAATGAAAGGGGAATACCTTCTAATTTCCTGAAGGAAACAAACCCCCCTGGTCCCTCCCCGCAAAAGCCAAACTCGGCCAGCTGGAACTGCAGCGCGCAATGCGATACTGGAAAGTAGAGCCATTCAGCATGCCAAACTTTTTCCCTATTCTGACTATTCTCGTACGTTACTCCTCCCTTACATTCATCAAGCACCTCAACAAGGAAGTTAACCGGTATGGCATGGCAACAGCCCCAACGAGCCCTCACATACATAAAACATACCTACCCCTCCACCCAATTCGAGAACACATTCCACTTATATTGGCAATGGTTCCTGTACAAACACCGCGATATCTCTAAACCGGACGTACTCCGCGAATTACTTTCGTCCGCCGAAGCAGGATTCTCGCGTGAGCAGGCGGAAGAGATTGTGACAGCGGCGATGACAGATAAAAAATGGAAGGAGGCGCTAACCGCAACGACGCAGGAGGCGTTGGATAGAGGCGCATTTGGGGCGCCGTTTTTTTGGGTTGTGAGGACTGATAATGATGCGGATGTTGATGGGCAGGGAAGGACGGTGGGGGAGGAGCCGTTTTTCGGGAGTGATCGGTATGTATTATCTACTTTAAGACGGTGTTGAGAGGAAGATTCTAATGGGTTCTTGGTAGGTTCCATCAAATGTGGGAGTATTTGGGGTTGCCGTTTGAGGATATTAAACTTCTTCCACCGAGTGAGGTTAAGCTGTGATGTTAATTTAATAGCGCGCAGGTGCAGATTGAAGTCATTATCATGTTCGTTTATTGTATGATCTAAGATCTAATCATGTCTTCGTATCCATTCAGCCATAAACCATTTCTCTTACCGAAAGATATTCGACTCCTGCCTCTTTTTTTTTTTTTTTTTTTTTTTTTTTTACCAAGGAGTCCGCCCTGCTAGCTCCTCAGCAGCCATCGGACCAGGAGCAACGCGAATCTCAATCCCTGCATTGACAAGATTCGTCCGGAGGAGTCGTAAATGTGCCTCGTTTACGTATTCCTCCACACTATCCAAAGCTTCCTTGATCACATCTTTACGCAGATCGGTCTGTTTCGAGACGAGTAACCCCTTCTCCAAGTCGATACGTGCATCAAGTGTACCGTTTTCAATCAACTTGATCAATTCCTGCACGAATGGGGATCCAATCTCCGTAGGCGAAGCAACACCTCCAACAACCTTGGGCGCAAAGACCTTTGCCATGGCGTCGAGGGAAACGCGACTGAATGGGACGGCATATTGTTGAATAGACTTGGTCCGGATCTGGTTGTACAATGCTGCAATATGGCGTTGAAGATGAATGTCAAGCAAATAATCTGCCTTGTATTCTTCCAAAATGTCTAGGCAAGACCGAAACTTGGAGTTGCAAAAGAAGGATATGGCGCGACGGATATGAGGTTCCAACTCGAGGTAATTTCGGAATTGACTGTTTTCCAGCACTCGGCGTTGCAACTCGTTTCGATCCATGGAAGCCAGTGCACATAATCCACCATACACGGCGACGTCGTTTGCTGTCAGAACTTCATTGTAGCTATCGCCCAAAGTGGGTTCAGCACCGAGAAACTGATTCGCAGCATCTAGATAATTTCCCTGCCCAAGTTGAGCTAGACCTGATGCAGAAGATATTTTTGCTGCGTTCTTGGACTGATCATCCTCTGGCTTTGGTCCTGATCTGTATCGTGCAACAGCCTGCAGCACACCGAACCAGTCGCCACGATCGATAGCAACGTTGATAGTTTTGAGGTGCATAGCTGCGAAGTGACTGGGCGTGGTGCAATTGTCTTTGAGACGGGCATATGCTTTTGACGCAGATGCCAGATCGCCAACAGCATGATAATGCGAAGCTAGATCATCCGTACCCATCTATACAAATCAGCTTCTTCCTCATGTATCCAATCTCCGTGGTAGACCTACTCGTATGCTCTCCTTGATGAGGTTATTTTTGTAACCTTTCAGTTCATGCTCAAGTTTATCTGTCTCCGCCCTGACTGTCTGTTTTGTGACATCCACCCATCGTTGATCGATAACTGCGTCTGGGTCGTGTGGTGCTGCTTGTTTCAATGCTTCGACTGCTTGCTCGTATCGTTCGACGTCTTTGCCGGATTTTGCTTCGGCGACTGCTAGCCTGAGGGCGTCGAGAGATAATACGGTCGAACATTTGCCGATGAGGAATAATCGTTCGAAACGCGTGCGGCCTGTATCGATGATGAGTCGCTGTGTTTCTGGGGTAAGAAAAGAAGATAATACCTTTGTAATTCGCGATGTAAGATTCTAGATCAAATTTTGGAGCTTCTAAATAAAGTATTAGTACTTATATTCAACAGAAAGTAGGGGAAATCAACATTACCATCAACTTTGATGTAGTTGGCCTGCTTTGCTTCAGTCAGAGAGCTGTCTCCAACCAGGCCATCGCCCGCCTTTGACGCGTCGAGAAGAGTGGATGAACTCATCCTTTCGAGGATCTTTTTGCGATTAGTTTCTTGTGTTGCAGTAGTCAGGAAGATGGAGAGGCGAGGTTGAAATAAGGTGAGGCTATGATGTCGTCCCTGCCTAGGTCGTTGTGATCATGCTGCAAGGCCCAATCACATGAATCCTAGTAAGCCCTAAGTCTTTCAATAATTTCCTATTTAGGAAATAATCTTAACGAGCCTGATGTGCAAATATGAAGTTATTCACAACAGGAATGTGGTGTAAGAAGAGGAAGGTGAATGATTCTTAGAAGTTTGTAGTTGAAGCTGTTTATGCGGGGAATCTCTGACGGAGCTACAAAGTGTCTGGCAGAACTCTTTCACCGCTCTGCACACCGCTCTCTCTTGTTCATCACAAAGAAAATATTCATGGGCTTCATCATTTATCTGCTCTCTAATTTTCATAATTCTACTGTTTCAAGCTAAAGCAATTATTTAAGGACTTTTATTTGTTGCCCTCATCCAAAATTGTCGACATACTCCATCAACCCGTCTCGACATACAGCTCCGCCCTCACTCTCGATGTTTCAATAGCCAACTCGATGCACAATTTGTATAGGCCATAGAGTCGACAGGGCATTGCTTCGGCAAGCCCATATAAGAAACCCGGCTTTCTCTAGGCTCTTGTTGTAATGTCAATATTAGGCTAGACCGTGCTTCTGCCATTGATGCACGATGCATCTCACCCGTCCTGGATGGCTGCAGAAGGGTCCGGCGGAATTGGGAAGGTTTGTTTGCGGAGGCTGGAGAACTGGAGACTAAGCGCCACTGGGATGGCTTGTGCCTTGTGGATGGGTGGAATAGATCCTGCGTCGCCTTCTTTTGGATTAAAAATTTTATGGAAAGACTGATCCTACACGAGACGCTTTACATACGAGAGTTTTCGATCTGAGAGGATGTTGAGACGCTGTTTCTTCAACAACTTACTTCACATCTAGGTGTCCGAAAGAGAAAACTGTCGATTGCACCGCGTCTATACACGATTCAGACAAAGCTGCCTGCCGCGTCTCATATCCAGCCGGACAATATCAAAACATTAAGCGATCTGCGGTACATCTCAACCGATTTCGATCTTATGCATAATGATCTGTTATATTGGGTGATATTACAATAACAACTGAAGACTATCGCCAGGGCGTATTCTAGAAGGCGACATGAATCGTAGGACGCATACTCTGACGACAACGTGTTGGATTGGACATCACGTATCTGCAGGTCGCTGGAAAGGTTATGCAGGAGAACACGACGAGTTGATAACCGGCAGACACTAGCGCTCGAAAAAAGGCATCTTCTCGTAGTCCGTTCTTCGTCAGTGCGAGTCTGAGGGCCCTCGTAAACCTGGGGACGATCTTCACCGGTAATCCCGACCACCAGTTATTCCCGGCAGCATCTCCGGTCGCCATGTAAAATCGGCTTTCAGGAAAATATTTCATGAAGCCAGTCGCCCACTAGTCCTGGAAAGATGCCATGCAGTAGCCAAGTGGCTAATTGACTAGAATATGATGCCTCAACTTGAGTGGACTCCGATTTCCTGATTAGGTCTTTTGCATCGCCTTCTAGGATATTTCTTCATTCGCGTATAGCGTGGATTTGCTTTTTTCCTGCTTCTATTCATCCTTCTAGCGTGTTGCTTTTTTCGTATGCGGGATTCTTCAGGTGTTCTGGAGAGAAGAAAGTAGGTTAGTTGCAGTTGGAAAAATTCTCCTGGCGCGTTTAACCCACCATCAGTGACCCAAACTCGCGTCTCACTAATGCACTCTTCGAGCCTATTGCAGCAGGGTTAATGCAAGGGAATTCCCCTAGAAGACTTGAAAACCTTCTAGAAGGAAATAACATCGAATTTTGCCTGGAGGTGCATATAAAGACTTCACAAGGCTGAAAATCGTCCAATCAGACGAGACGTCGGACATTTTTCTCTCTGATGGAAAATAAACTTATCCCAACTCTGCATCCAACCGAGAGTTAAGAAGAAAAGAAAAGCTTCATCCACAAGAGATGAAGAAAAGTCGAGATCGGAATGTCGTCTGACAACTTCCGATAGGTCTAATGATTCGAGATTGGGTCTACGCAAGCAGGCTATTCTCCTACGGTTTCGATTCTTTCGGTTTCATCTAGCTGGACATACGTCGATAGGAACAGAAGCATAAAAAGAAAAGAAAGGAAAAGAAATCTTCTAGAACATTAAACTAAGATATGTTAACGTGTCTGACTGCTCTTGACTTGTGGATCCTCGACGTCTACAGTGTCATGCAAACATATAAGAAGGGCGATCTACCTAGATATCGACTGTGAAGAAAAAAAGAAGATAAAGAAGCAAGAATTCAATACGTACATGTCATGCAGGCCTTGTAAAGTCTCAAACTGGTAGGCCTGGGTAAGCTATTGACGAGGATGCTACCTTTATATTGAGAGAGGGCCGCCTTCTCCTCGATTATTCTTCCCTGGCACGACTATTCTTATCTATTCTTACTGTCCCAACGTTGAGAAAGAATAGTTAGCTGATAATAGTCAATTGATATTGGACAATTGACATCAGAGACGAAGGCACCGGGGAAATCGAATCAGAGAAGAGGGTTCCACCAGCCCTGACGACGAGGAGCTCGTGTTTTGTTTTACCTATCTCCCCCCTCCAAATATTTCTGGTCCCTCCCACCTTTTCCTCCCTCTTCCTCTTCTTCTCCCAGCCACCCCTCTTCTCTTTTTCTTCTGTCAGTCACCTCGACAGAATCTGTTCTTCTTCTTCATCTCTCTTGTCATCAACATCTTCATATCGTTCTCTCTTCCTCTGGCTACATCCCCTCATTTTTACCATCCTCAAGTCCCTCGGGAAGGGAAGTCTTGTCTCGCATCCGCTTGTTGATATCGAGTCTGTCGACCATGATGTCTCCAAAGTGGGACGACCCTGACCCTGGCTTTGTCGCCATGAGTCAAGCCTTCACCCTCAACCCCTATCGCGATGCACCTTTTGTCCCTCAGCGTCTCATGAGTCCCCCTATCGCTTACCCTGCCCCTTTGTCTCCTTGTCTCTGTGCTGAGCCTAAACCTGATTCCGTTCCTGAGCCCAAGGCTGACGAGCTTGCTCCTCAGCAAGAGGTTGAAGGCGAATCTGAGCATGGGGATGAGCATGCTCCTGAACACGAGTCTGATCATAAGAGTGAGCACGAACCTGAGCATGATGAGCATGAACATGAACACGAGCTTGAGCTTGAGCCTGAGCATCAATCTGAGCCCTCCCCCCCTCGGGAAATCAAGCACGAAATAGCCTGGTCTACCATCGAAGCGGGCCTTCAAGGCTTCGCAAGTGTCAGGCCCTCCACTTCCTCATCCTCAAATGGCTACATTGATGAGTATGGCTGTGCTCATTTTTCTGACACCGTCGACACTGTTGACTCCATTGGTCCCATCGAGACGATTCAGTCGTTCCCTTACCCTTTCAACACGACTTACAATTCCCAGTCTCGCTTGCCAATGGTTGGAGACATCACCATGGGTTCTGATGGACACATCACTACTCAGATCGCTGGCAACACTGGCACTGTTGGCTATTTTTCCGTCTTTCCCACTGCGTACCAGCCTCAGCCATACACGCCTCCTTATGTGGATGATTACTTTGGCTCTCCTACCTCTGCTACCTCTGCCAATGCCTCCTATGGCCCTTCCTATGACGGCCCTAACTACGCTGCTGCGTCCTACGGCACTCCTTCTTACGCCAACGGCTATGGCAACGGTTATGGCAGCAACGGTTATGGCAACGCCTATGCTAGTGCCTATAGTAGCAACCCGTACAACACCACTGCCTATGATCTTTCCTCAAACCAGGGCATGGGATCTCAAATCGGAATGGGTTATCACCAGTACAATCCCTATGGTGAATCAGCTCAGATGCCATTGTCTGCAAGCATGCCTACCTCAACCATGCCTGCTTCCACTTCGACCATGCCTGCCTCCACTTCGACCTTGCCAAACTTGACCGTCACGACTCCAACCAGGGACACTGTGAGCAATGGTCCAGTCACTCCCGATTGCTCTTTGCATCACCTTCATCCCTCGAAGCACGTTCTACCTGGCTCTCCTCTCCGAGGTGATCGTAGTGGGACTGCATTCTATCGCTACGTCACCCCTCCATTCCATACTACCGGGGCACCTCACTACGTGCTTGGAGAAGAGCCACCTACCACCTCCGCCGTTGCCCGCAAGCAGTCAGCTCACGCCCGTGGACTTTCCAGTGGCTCCGACTCTGGACGCTCTCGCTCTTCGCGTCTATCCTCTTCTTCTTCGTCTGGCGCATCTACAGTCGGTTACAATCGCCAGACCGTCCTTGACAGCATTTCTCTCCACAAGCTCTTGGCCATGCAGAAGATCCCCCTGCCACCTGTTGGGGACAACCTTGCCAAGGATCGCTACATCGTCAGGGGCAAGCAGCTGAAGCTTTCTTACGGTCAAATCAAGGCGATCGCCGGTTGGCCCGATGCCGAGTCGACTCTCCGTGGACGTTTCCGTAACTTCACCAAGGCTAAACACGAGCGAGTTCGAAAGCCGCTTTGGCATGAGATTGACGTGAGTATTCCTGCATTTATCTTTCATTCCTTTCTCACTTTGCTCGGTTTCCTTACTAAGATCTATACAGAAACGCCTCCTCATCAAGGTTGTCATGAAATACGCCCGAGACAGCCTCAACAGAATGCCTGCCGGTGGCCGCAATGGGATTACTGGTCATCATCCCGGTATGCGCTACACCGTGCAGACCCTGCCCGAAGGCACCGAGGCAAACATCCCCTGGAGAGACGTCGCGAAGCGTATGGTGGCATGGGGAGGCACCTACGAATTCGGCGCCTCGACTACCAAGCGCAAGTGGTTCGAGCTTACTCGCCGTAAGCGCTCGTTCTGATTCTCGTCCGTTCGGTCGTTCGCTTGCTCGCTTGCTTTCCTTGCAAGTAAACACCGAATCATGAGAATCGGAGAGCCACCACGCTCACCAATCATACACTTTTCTTCTGGGCTCGCTTTTTCTTTCTTTTTTTTTCTTCAATCCATTCAAACCGAGATATGGGTCTCCGGAGGGCGTCAAATAGGAGTATCGGAACGGAACAAGATGATACCATTGAGGATCTGGGGGGAGTACCGGTTGCTTTTTATTTCTTTTTTCAACGATCAATAGCTTTAGTTGGCCCAGGTGTACATTAGAAATCCAGGAACAGACAAGAAAGTCGCAAGACGTATGTATTCATGAAATGAAATGAAATGAATCTATACCAAGCATCCTCTCTTTCTTATGCTATGTATACAGTATGTATATCTACAGAATGTGCGAGATCACTTGGCGAGAAAATTAGATGGGTATTCCAACCTCCGCCAATAAATCATTAATCACCTCCCCATCCTCTCGAAGATGATTCCACTGCTCCTCCGTCTTCACCATCAGTGTGCCAGCCAGTATAGTCCCGTTCAGTGATACATCAGAGTCAGACCCTAAGCCAGGCAGACTAGCAGTCTCCTTCTGTCGAGGACAGATCATCATGATATCCTTCGTCATCGCAAGATTGTAACTTATCGCCGCCGGGCCTGAGGTTCGCGTTTGTTCCTCTGTTGTGATGGTAGGCAGCGATGGCGTCGACGCGAGAAGTGCCGCGCGGTAGAGGGAAAGATACATCTCATGCAGCGTCTCAACTGACGGCGATCCAGGCGGTATCCGCATCCCAAAATGCTGAAATGGTAGATTAGAAAGGTGTCGAATCCCATTCGAAGAAGTCTCCGAAGACGTAAGTAACAAATCAATCAACGGCGTCCATGACGCAGGGCGCTTCTCTGACCCAGAGTCCTCTTGTTGATCACGCATATCCTCGATGGGGAGGAATTGGATATGTCGATGTGGTTGCGAAGCGCCACTCTCTTCGCCTGAGTTGAAGAATGCGAATAACTTCCTCCTCCTCCCTTCTTTCTTCTCCTCCTTCTCCTCCGTCACATCATTCCCATCGCTGTTACTACGATCATCCTCCCAAGCCTCCAAACAAGCATACGCAATGCCCAAATCCTCCTTCTCCAAAAGATCAGTCTGCTTCTCAAACCGCTTAGTCGCGAGGATGAAATGATTCGGTATAACGGGAAACTTGTTCAGGACCAGATTGTGAGTCTTTTCAGCTGCTTTTCCTGCTCCAGCAGCTGCAGCTAAAGATACATCGGTGATGAGTAAATCTCCAGTGGGGTTCTCAAAGGGGTCTGGTTTTGGTCCTCCTATGGAAGGTTTGGATTGTTTTTCGGGTTTTTTGGAGAGGGCTGGGCAGTAGCGGAGTTGATACTATGTATATCATTAATTATCTTTATATTAATTAATTCTATGCATGGAGTAAAAAGGGACGCACGTCAATGCCACGCTTACTGCTTAGTATAACGAGATGTGTGGCTGAAAAGAGTAGACTTCCAGACTCCTTTGCGTTTGTGAAGCGTCTCGAGACGAGCGAGGGAAGACTCTCTGTTAGGCCGAGATTCATTTCGATTGTAACATGTATTCTGCTTAGGTATGAACCCTAAGTTCCAATGTTGTAAGAGCGTGAGGTGTTGTCTGGTTAAGGTTTGTGGTGTGAATAAACTTGGAGTCCGGATCTTTGGTGGAGATCTCATGCGGGGTTGGATGGGGGCCCCCATACAGAAGATCATCTGTGAGCACTGAGCAAGATGTGTGAATTTCACTCTATTTCTTGTCTACTGCTCACATACATATATTCTATAGCGATTTTTACAAGCGATAACATAGTTAAGTGGGAATTTATTTAAATTGTCTAGTCAAACTGGAATAATACATATGCACAACCAGACTACATGTCCAATCCTCGAAATACTCACTAACGCCAAAACTCGGTATGATTCTCATGGGGATTTCCTATATCGCCATGCATTGCATCCAACGCCAGCAAGGAACAGTATCCCGTTGAAAATAGCCATGATATAAAACGGTGCCCCAGTCGAAGACTTATCAAAGAGCAGGCCACCCAGCTTGGTCAATATGAGTATACCAGCTCCACCATACAGCGAGTATATGCCTGCAATGCACCCCTTCAAATGCTTCAGGTCTTCAAAGCTGAGGCTCCCCCCTGGCTTGGTGATTAGTGGGTCATGCTCTGTATGAGAGTTGTTCTCGACGCTATCCTGGTCTAGGCCCGTCGATTCTTGTGACATGCCTGCACTTTCCTGGTGCTTGTCGCTGGAATTGATGTTAAGGACACCGTTGCTGAGAATACCCAAGCTGCAAACGATTGCTCCGATTTGGCTGATTCCAATAAACGACACCATGACAAATACACCGCCGCTTACATGCGGTGCTGTAGGTTGTGGGCTGAAGATCAGAGGGAAGGTGATGTATCCTACAACACCCAAGAGTGCAGCAAAGAGTAATGGTATGTTATACCGACGCGATTTTTCTGACAAGTAGCCGAATACTGGAGCAGTAAGCAAAGCTATCAACTGCGATACGCCGGTTAGGATGGAAGCCAGTATATAAGCTTCTGGACATGACTTTTTGATATCTCCAAGGCCGCCTGAAGGTGGTTTATCCTGATCTGTCCGTTGACAAAGTCCGAGCCTTCGATAGTAATAATTGACGATTAACGGTATGAAGAGAGATATTGCGACTGAGGATGCCCGAGCAACGAGACCGCCAACATAACCCAGGCAGATATCGGGATGTCGAAAGCCGAGTTTGAATGCATGAACAAGGTCTTTGCCATAGCTCGTAAGTGTGCTTGGCCGATAACCGGGGTATTCTTCGTCTGTGTAAGCGCCCTGCCAAAGCGACTGGATATGCTTCTCTTCTTCGCCGGGCAGGTTTCGAAGCCCAAAGAAACACGTAATTGCAACTAGGAATGCTACAGATGCAACCACATAAAAGCTTTGTCGAATCGCATGAGCTGGCGATGAACCGGACCTCTCAAAGTATGCTGGGAGAGGTAGAAACACGGCCAGCGAGATCAACGCACCACAACCTGCGAACAGCCCAACAAATCCGGCGAGTCGCGAAGATGAAGAAGTAGGTGTCGGTTCGGGTATTTGTTCTCGCGATCGGCTCCGTTCGAATCGCGAAGGCGTAATTGTGATTTCCGATGAAAGTGATGGTCTCCAGGCGTGGTTTGAGCGTCGTTGATGACCAGGACCTTGAGGAAGATTGCCTCCGGTTATTGTAGGCAAGGTAGCCGTCACCATGGTCGCAACAGCCGAGCCTCCCAGGCTGAAAAGTAGTCGACCGAGAAGAAGCTGTGGGTAGACATTGGAGGCTTGTACGAAGAGAACCAATGATAGAGCAATGATCGTGTAACCGATAGTGCAGACCTGTCAGTACACAATCAGTACGTGTCAACTAATCATCGGAATTTGACAAACTTACATATCGGACTCCAATCTTATCGGACAGCAATCCCCAAGCCGGACAAGCAATCAATGCCAACAATTCATCTGCAAAGCCGAGTGACCCTACCGCATCGCCTTCACCTTTTTCAAGCCCAATGAGATCCGTCACTACAAACGACACGGACGAGTTGAGAAAGACGAGAAACGCAATCGAGAATGGGCAAACACCGAGCAGATACGTTGCTGTCTGCAAGCGGGATGCCGTAAAGAGTGGTGGACGCTGAGTCGTCATGTTGCCGTTATCCAAGACTCCGAGCAGTAAACAAAACAATCATATGAAGCAGCAATATGATAGACGAGTCAAATGCAATTCCTCATGTTGTTCAAGAGCACTACAGCTTGTATAGGCTCTCTGCCGTGTTGCTCACATCACAATTCGTGGTCGGAGGATTCGAGATGGGAGTTTCAAGGGATGCGAGTCATCCTTCAGTTCTTTGCGCTTCTTTGATACCGCGTCATCGGCGGTCACGTGCAGCGCCCACTGCCTCCGACACTGATACAATGAAATTATAGCAGAAGAACCTGTTGTAAAGTAATTACTATGGAGTAATTGTGTTAAAAAATGAAATACTTCGTCAAAAATTAGAACAGAAAGATAGTTGTGATGCAATGGCTGGGGCTGACATAAGCGGGGTATAGCAGAGACGGGAACTGGAGCAAAGTGATAGCTGGCTTGTTCGACACGCGACTTTGACAGCTTCTCCAATTCTCCTTTCATCGGCCAGACTTCCTGCACAACTTGCGATTCTCGCCTTTGTGCCCTTTTTAGCTATAAAGGATGTCTTCTTAACTCGAGGGTGTCTTTCCTATTATCTTGTGCTTATCTACCAATGATCGTTTGTCACCGTTGAGCTTCAGAGCGGCAATCAAGCATGCGATTAGCGGCGTATGCTGGGGTGAGCTCACCACCACCACCACCAACACGTCGGACAACAGCTTACTGATGATGGCTATCTAGGTCTCGGTGACCCTGGCTGCCGGGGTGATTTTAAAGGCATTGCATCAGCGATCCAATTTCTATGCAGCTGCCGTCTATCTCTCCCAGAGTAGCGCCAATCTGATGGTTAGTAAGCTCCTGGTCGACTCAGAACGGATCATCGGACTGACCATTGCGATGAAATAGATATTGACGAATCTATTTCTTGTCGCTACCGGATATTTCCTCTACGGCGCTCAACGCCTTTTGTACGGACAATTGCGCCCCATCGAGACCGAACAATTATATGAAAAGGCCTGGTTCGCCGTAACAGAGACATGCCTTGCTATGACTATATTTCGTGGGGAGTTGGGTGTCTGGTTCTTGGTCATGTTTGTCTGTCTGCTTGTGGGCAAGGTATGGGGATGGATCGGTGAAGGCAGAGTCGAAATCCTCGAACAACAACCGCCAGCGAATCCCCGCCTATTCCACGGCCGTCTCGCCACGTCGCTCGTATTGTCCGTCGCTTTCGATGCTCTAATGTTGGACTATGCGGTGAGGACTGTGTTGGAGTCAGCCCGCGCAGACATGATGGTCATGTTTGGCTTTGAGTTCGCCATTCTTACCATCTTGTCTACATCGACCCTGGCGCGATACTGTATCTCACTGGTTGAGATTTATATCAAGCATCGTCAGAAGATGACCAAACTGGCAGAGCGCAGAGCCGAAATTCGTTCAGATAGGGAGCGAGCAATACGCGAACACCGAGAATCCGGCGCTGAAGGGCTTCCCGATGGCCTACCCGATGAAAACGATGTGGATGAGATGGAGCTCGATATTCCTGGTTGGGAAGAAAAGGGTCGCTGGGTATTCTACCTCGATCTTATAACCGATTTCTGCAAACTTGTCGTATATCTGACCTTCTTCGCCATTCTGTTCGCATTTTACGGCCTCCCCATCCACATCTTGAGAGACGTGGTTGTCACCATCCGTTCATTCGGCCGACGCCTCGTCGATTTCATGAAGTACCGTACCGCGACAAGAGATATGAACGAACGATACCCCGACGCAACGGCAGAAGAAATAGCCAGGGAAGATACCTGCATCATTTGCCGAGAGGAGATGGTGCCGTGGCAACAACCAGCAGGCGAAGGTAACAGACGAAGAGTTCCAGAAAGACTCCGACCAAAGAAGCTTCCTTGCGGTCATATTCTTCATTTTGCTTGCCTCAGAAGCTGGTTGGAGCGGCAACAGAATTGTCCAATGTGTCGTCGACCGGTGGTCGTGCCACGAAACCAGCAGTATCCGGCAAATGACACGAACAATGACGGTCGTGCGAATGCAGCTCCAGGAGCGCAGCCAGGCCCTAACCAACCTGCTGCACCGGATAATGTACCGGGGGGTGGTCAGCCCCAGGCTCGGATATATCAGTTCGGACCATTCCGTATTGGTTTTGGTGCTGGTCGGGGAGATGTTTTCCGGAATTTGCATCAACAAATTCATGGAAATAATGCACCCCCTGTAAATATTCCTCCAGGTGCTCAACAGATTGGGTTTGGATTCGGATTCGGTCGACCACATCAAGCTCAGCAGATTCCCCTAGTTCCTCAGCCACTTCCGCAAGGCTTGAATGTTTTACAACCTGCAGCTATGCCGACCAACTTGGCCAGCATCCAGCAACAGCTAGCAAATCTCGAACAACAAATTGCCCAGGAATATCATAGTCTACGAGCTACAGCAGAGCAGCTTCATGTCATACGTGCTTTGCAAACCGAGCTTCAACGACTACGAACCGCGCAACAAAATCCTTTACCGTCTCAACTTTCCACAGAGCCACAACCAACATCCGCTGCTTTTACTCCGACGGCAACCACAACAACGGCGTTGTCAACAGCACCGCCTGCAACTGTCCATCATTTAACTGGCCAGTCGGCGACTCCAATTCCTGCCGGTGACAGTCGACTTCCACAGGGGCTCACACTTCCACAAGGATGGACATTAACGCCTCTTCGTCGAGTGGAGCCTTCGGCCGCTACAGCGGCAGCAGGAGTACCCGCTCCAGTATCGATATCACCGGCGGTTCTTGATCCTCGACTATTTGAGCCTTTGCCTCCTCGCTCGTCTAATGACGATCAACCATCAGACACCTCTACAACACAAGAACATGCATCCCAGCCTGTCAATAGGGAATTGAACCCACCGAACGAAACCGAACAGACCAGAAACGATTATGACAGAATCAATCCGTCGTTTCAATGGGGAGGTGTCACTAATACCGAGGCACAAGTTACCAAAAAGGACGATATCAATCCAGAGTCCTCCAGTCAAGATGCGGCTGCATCTTCTTCGTCAACAGACAAAGGCAAAGCCCGAGCCGCAACGGTGGAAGACCTCAACGACGACGATATGGATTGACCTTCATTCATTTTTGTATAAGCATGCTCAAAAAGCATACCATTCTGTATCTTCTTGTGTCACTTGTGGATGTTCTCAATATCGAATATAATCATCTACAGGCGTTCCTCCTTCTCCTTCTTTTCACAACCAGTTGTTTTTTCCAAACATGCATCATACCCCCCTTCTCCCGCTTATCTTATTCCTTCTTGTGAACCTTGATTATTATCATCATGAAGAATATACGTTACTACAATTTGACGCTTTTTCCTTTGCGAATTTCGGAGATTTGGCTATTCAGTTGAACAGGACCAATTCAGTTAGAGTTGAATCTAGAAGGACATTAGCCCTTTCTTGACTCTTCGACTATGGCTCAGCCTCCAAATGAGAGGATACGTAGACACTTTTTCAATTTCCCACAGATATTATTTTTCTGAGTTAAATTAAGCTTACCTTGGGCATTCGAATAGTACTAATATGTGCCCTGAGGGGCTGAAGCTATCCCAGATCCGCACCCAACCCTAAATGTTGCTATAAATAGCCTCTGTCCAATTGTTTTCGCATTGACTTTGATGCTGCTAATATTGCTAATGCATTTATGGAATTTCATGTCATTAGATGATAGTATTATAGCTCAGTACTTGAAGTAAATGGGATGAAGGTTTTTGATTGAGCTTTTCAGAATTGGTCCGAATGAAGATCTATACTAATATATTCTAAAAATATGTTTGAGTTGGATACTGGGACTGGGGAGGTGGTTGTTGTTTTCGCCGAGGGCGCTGAGGGAGAGTCTTCTGGGATCTTAAACAGTTGATATAGTATAGCATGTAGCATCAGTCTATATATCAAAATGTTTCTTGAATGGATTTGAGAGATGGAAACGGAGATCATAAACCGACTAAGCCAATCTCGGACTAGCACGGTGTGCCCCTTTCTTCGATGACGACGTAAATAGTACAGACTGACTGTAAGATCTTTGACATCCATCCTCATTCTTTGTCCATTCAACGTTTATTACGTTTAACATCATAATAATATCTAATTCTTAATGTTGGATCAGGTAGACATGTCAATCGCAGTGCCATAGTACATCTCTCCAAAACATCCGACTCATCCGCTCATGCACCGGTCAAACTACACTCTCCCCGGCCTCGGGATCTCAGTGTGCACCTTTGCCCTAATCATTGCAGCATGGCACTTATTCTTCACCGGTGACAAATGGCGCAGCATACCCCAAAAAGTCGGACTAGGGGATGTTATTCACTCCCCAAGGCCTGCATCATATATGCCAGATGGCTCTCCACCACCATTCAATATTAGCGCATTCCTGCCTGGGATTCCCAAACCACAAGGATCGCATTACTCCAAGACTTTGGTCATGGCGAAGACAAAGAAGGAAGATACTGCGTGGACAGAGTCAGAACTTGAGGGTACCGGTTGGGATGTTTCCATCTATGTGGTCGATGATCCCACTGCGCCTCTACACTCCCCAAAGAACAAAGGGCATGAAGCAATGGTCTATTTGACCTATATTATCGATAACTACGACAATCTGCCAGATATAATTGCATTCATGCACGCCCACCAATTCGCATGGCACAATGAAGAAATCTTCGACTTTGACGCAGCCGAAATGTTGCGACGCATAAGCCTGGAACGCGTCACGCGTGAAGGATACATGAACATGCGCTGCATCTGGTCCCCTGGTTGCCCCGCGCATCTCAAACCAGGCGCCATCGACGAGGACGTCGGCAAAAAGGAAGAAAGACTAATCGCAAAAGCCTGGAGTGAGATTTTCCCGGATATGGAGATTCCGCAGGTTCTTTCGCAGCCGTGTTGTGCGCAGTTTGCGCTGTCGAGGGAACGTGTACGCACGATCCCTAGGGAGAGGTTTGTGCATTATCGGCAGTGGTTGATTAATACGGATATGCGGGATACGATGTCCGGTAGAGTATGGGAGTACATATGGCATTTGGTTTTCACGGGACAGGAGGTTTCGTGTCCGTCGCAGAATGCTTGTTTGTGTGATGGGTTCGGGATTTGTTTTGGTGGGGAGGAGGAGGTTAATTATTATTATCGGACGTTGTGGAGGATTCGGGATGCCAATGATGAGCTGAAGAAGTGGCAGGAGATGGAGGGAACGTTGGATGAGGATGCTCGTATCAGGTTGAGCTTGGATGAGATGGCGGATGCTGAGCCGTCGCAGGATGATAGTCAGGGGATTCTGTTGACGGCTGAAGTGGAGGAGAAGACTGCTGAGTTGGCAAGATTGAAGAAGGAGGCATTGAAGAAGGGTGCGGATCCGGGCTATCGCGCGTGGGCAGCTGGACGTCAGTACAAAGCTGGTGATGGGTATTGATTGAAATAGCTCATTCTGTTCTCAAGCGACAGGTGATGCCATTAATATCACCCTACCCAATGTTCGGCACTCAGGCCTGCGGTATAGCAATGCTTATTTGCGAGAATATTAGACCCAATCTCTCTCGTTCAAGTCTAAAAAGCTGCAGAACTTCTACCGGAAGAAACATCTGAAGTTTAAGCGCTCAACCCTCGGCAACGGATATCTTGATCGTGAAGCATTACGAATGCCGTCAGGGGCATATTTCCCTACTTACATATACTGGACCAACGATATTAGATTCGGTTCGTGAGACATCAGCCGGGCTCTAAGCTGGTCAGCGGATCGACAATATGACAGGATATCCTCCACGGTTCCTTACTGATAATGCTATTGATATGCCGACATGTTCAGGCATGTTGGCTTATGTGTCCATAGGATTATCGGGCATGATCTTCACTGAATGATCTGATGGACAAACTAAACAGCTCACGCAGCTATAGGAAGCAATTATGTCCATGCATGTAAAGGCGCACTTAACGATAGATTAAGACCCGAAAAACAGGACAATTCAGCATCTACTTGACTGAAGGTAGAGGAGGAAAGAATAACAGGGAGCAAAAAGATCATACAAGACATACAGCAGTATTTATGTGACCGTAGACACCCCCATGCCGCTCAGAATGTAGCTACAAGGATTGAATGAGCAAATGCTGTATCTTTCTGTAGCCATATTTGGTGCGTAAGACTTAGTCTTCAAAACTCGAAATTTCCATCATCACGTTATCAAGATCAACGAAGGCTTCAAATCTGCCAACAGAATAATCATCAATTTCCCGGCCGTCTCGCTTTTTCAGTATACCTCATCAAATTTCATTGCAATCCCCATCATCGTTTTGCAATTTTCAATTGCCAACTTTCTTCGCAGCCAGTCTATCCAATGATTTCTCCTTTGTCGTTTTGTGATAGTCTATCTGTATCAGTAATGGTACAACATAACCTACCTAGGTTAGAACGCCTTCAAGAGTACATACCAATTATAGCTCGAACCCCCTGAAGAACCGAGGATCCCAACAGCACCATAGCAACAACCTGCCCAAACCCCCATGAATTCTCAGAATCACCCTTCAGATGATGCTCATTCGCAGCCCGCATTGCGAAAATCATATAAACGTGTATCGCATACTGGGACTTTGCCAAAAGCAGTAATAAAGCCTTATAGTCATGCGGTGCTAACATGGGAGTAAGTAGCTTGATTATCCTTTTGTTTGGAAACCGCTGCGCATATATGCGTTGAAGTTTTGAGGATGAGAAATATATTTCTCCGCAGAATCCCATGCTGTTGAAGAAGGAGATAGAAGTACTCGTGAGGTACAGGATGTCGGTCAGGGGATGTAAACGATTCAGAAATGGGATTTTAACGGCATAGTAGCAATGCCCAGGTACCTTGTCGTTCCATTTGTTGAGTTTCATTCCGAATAGGCTGATAAAAGCTATGTAAAGACAGATGAAGAGAGCGATCATGACGGAACGGTCACGGTTGTATGATCTCTTGTTTTCGATGATGCTTGTCAAGGCCATGCAGATTGAGACTCTAGGGGAAAAGAGGATAAATTGGTCATTTCAAATTTTTCTTTGTCCATTCCCAATCTATAGGGCCAACTTCGTTCTGGGAAAACCTACCCTGTCAGATTCACAGTGTCGTAGATGATATGGTAATGGTATAGATTCAAGCTGCGACTTTGGACCATTGCCCCAATAAGAAGCGATAGTCCTATCACTAAATCAGTTTTTCAAGAAAGTCTACAGTGAGGATGTTAAAAGAAATATCTTACCGTTCAAGATCTGCACATCAATGATGGTCTCTAACATACGCTCAATATACATTCTTTGTAATTGATGACGTATAAACAAAAAATTGCTTTTTGTCCTGGCTCGCATATTTGATGGGATCTCCTCGACTTCGTCGAACAGCTTCGAACAAATTGCATCGGAAAATTTAGAGTAGGAATCCAGAGCGCGCGTCAGGGATCCGTCAATGAAAGCAGACCATATGGTTAATATGAAAGAGAGTCCCGCTTGAATCACCAAGGCAAGTATAATCTGCAAGTTTACGTGGGTTCTATTGGCATTTTCTTGAGAGTCAATGACGGTGGGAGAAGTGTTCATTACTCCTAATCCCGCAATGTCAGTGTTTGAGTCTCCGACATCCTCGCATGCCTTGTTTGAAAGGTACTTCTTTCAGATGAAAACTGTCACATTCGATTATCAAGACAAAGATTGAGGAACAATCTACTGTACAAGATGGATGTTGTTCAGAGAAATCCGTGCGAGCCTGGTGGTCATGCTCAGCCGAAACTGTTCACGCCAATGGCTTCGCCACATTGTGATTAGGGCTAGGATCCATGTCAATACAACTGCAAATATCGGCAGGTATCGCGGCCTGGTGTGAGTATATTGTGATATTCATGGGACGAGGACTGGAATATATCGTTCTATCTCTAAAAAGAGAAAAAATGTGCGCGACCTTGGATGGTTCATGGAAGAGAGATAGATCGGTGTATGAAGTCTAGTCCAAACTGGTGAGAGGTCCCTGGCAAGGCTGGAGAGAAAGAGCGGCGGTATATGCAGAGTCATTATGCGCAGTGATCATTTAATGGATTTTAACATTTCCCATGAAAACTGGATGAGCTTGCTCCTAATTCTTATTCTCATATTTCTACGGAATCCTGACGGCCCTTCTATTCTTGATGCGAGGAACGAGAAAAGGCCTCTATACCGATAGTGTTGAAATCGATCGATGTATGCATGGATTGAAGCTACCTAGGGATTGTTTTTCTATTCTTCCACCCCTATTGTCGGTTTAGTTTCTATACAGTCCTGTTGGTACGTGTAGTATAGCCAAACCCTAAGAACAAATACTGGGCCTGATCAATACGTTGTAGGTGCAAAAACACGAATGTATTGATGCTACAATGCCAAAGAAGAAATGAAAAGATTTTAAAATTACAGTGCTGCGATGAACAAATTTAGGTAAGGAGTTGAACATCTCCGCGGTTCTTTGCCCGGTTAACCATACCGGTGTGGGTGGCGACTCTGGTAGTCGTATTCGCTGAGAGATACTGAGATAGCATAACTACTCCTGTAGTGTTTGAGCCTTAGACCAAAACAATTACTCAGTGAATCGAGTATGACTCTTCGATTACCCCATATTTCGGAAACCGGCAATTAATGTTCGTGAGGCTAGCGGTGGTCTGGTGATGTACGTGGTTACCGGATATGAGTTAGTTTGATAGGTGATAGTTGCTAACGGTGGGCTCGAGCGATCATATTGATTGGTGGATTGCAGCATGAACCATACAACTTGAAGTCTGTCTTGATTAAAGATTTGCACCATCCATGGATCGATCCATCGATGTGCGGGAATGTAGGGGACGAAGGATGAAGTATCCGGGTCACGGACCATAGATCCTAGCCTCAGGAATGTCCATGTGACTCCATGTCCGTCAGAGAGAACCTCGCCTTAATTCCTTGATTCTGCGTTGCCATGATGGGGTATCTCATCGTCTCTATATAAAAGCGAATATGAATTGATATCTCTGACGAACAGCATTGAGACGGTCGATAAGGTCGTGATATGGCGGATCATTCAACGCAAACCCCTTCCAAGAATCATTTATTATGTCTACCTGTCGAGATACGTCTTCTAATATATCCGTATTGTTGCGTCAGTCAATCGCCAGGCTCGCCGCGGAAATTCGAACTGCAAGTGCTTCAATTATGCCAGCAAATCCACAACGAGGCTTGGCCGTACTTCTTCGCTGAATATGGCCGGCATCAGTTTCGGAGCCTGCTTGAATTTATTACATGGGTCGAACGCGCCCCGTCGCCGTATGTCTTTGGCTTTGTCAAGAAAGTTTGCTTCAGATTCAGTGAAGCAAGCTGGGATAAGATATACACCCATGGCAAGTATGTTGCACATCACATTGGGGAATAACTATCCGGCCTCCTTGCTGATGAGTCGTATCAGGCTCGCTGCGGCTATTATCTATGCATTTATGACCAGTCTTGATTCTGTCCGTCACGTTCGGACGCTCCAGATTGATTTCCGAAATCATGGTGACGGAAGCAGCCCGAGCAACAAATATCACTTGCATCAGCAACTATGTCTTGACATTGTAGCTCGAAAGATGAAAAATGTTGACTCTCTTGACCTGGCTTGCAACATTTTGAATCTAGATTTTTTGCAAGGCTTCCACGATTTGCGCTATCTCCGCTTCTCGGGTTATGCTCAAACAACCCCAGACAGGTTTCTGCACATCATAAACACATTTACAAATCTTGAAAGATTGGAGGTGTTACATGTGACGCCGCAACTATATCTCATAAGCAACGATAACACTTCTCGGAATTTCGCAGTCTCAGCAGCCGTGTTGGCTGCTATGAGCTCGCCCTTGAAATCCATTTCCGTCACTTACACCGACAGCGATACGGCGCGGACACCGCCATGGTTTACGGTTGCCTGGATGAAGGCATTGCTCCGGCATGCTAAGACATTGCAATATCTCAAGTTGCATTGCTATTACCAACCAATGCCTGTCGATGTTTTCTGGGCTTTGCTTGATGTGCTTTCATCACTCGAGACACAATTATTGAAGCACATCGAGCTGAATTTGAGGGTGGCTTGCGTGCATACAGAACCGACGACCACAGTCTCTAGTTTGCGGTTAGGTGCTGCAAAAGATACCTTGGTCAAGATTCGTGAACTGCGCCAGATTTCTAATTATAAGGACCATCCACAAGAATGGATGGTAGTGTGAAGGTGCTCGATAGTCGTTGTGTTGTCTGAGATGGGTAAAACTTCAACAACCAGCTACTTGTGGTCTCGCCTGTGTTGGACACATTCAGAAGTCAAGTGCAGCAAACTTTACCCGTCCTTATACAAGTTCAAGATTCCCCAAGAACTCAATTTAAAGACTTCTCCACTATATTTTCGGACTTGTACCAGCAGGGGCTATGGCAGTTGGCGCATTTTCTGGACCAGGAACTGGGTTGTTAACGTGGTCAAGACTGGCTGGAAAAGATCGAAAAATCTCGGTCATGTTACAAGCAGTTATGATGATTTTGTTGCATGAACGACTCTATTGGCTAGGCATCAAGAATGTCGAACAAAAGGAATCCCTTGCTCGTGCCATGGTCGAAGTTCTGCAGCTACGGCGAAATATCGAAGGGTATCTTGCTAAGAGGTTGAATGTCATCTCAACAGATAATTGAGTAAATATCATCAAAGAGATTGTTTCTGTGTATCACGAAAGGATTCTTTTGGTTTGAGCTTGTTGGAACAGGTAACAACGAGTACGACAGTGGGCAAGCAAAACAAATGAGGGTCATGAATGCGCATGTCATACTCCCTGGTAATTCGACTATGGTTTACTTTGAGACCCCTGGATTTAGAGATAGAGAGATGTTACTATATTTTGGATACGTGCAGGCATACAAGTTAAACTATGAGTTAATCTATAAACCTAACCTTACATAAGAGATGAAGGCTAAATATCAAAGTATTCATCATGAATGAGTAGATCCCATCAGCGTTCATAATACTGCCTCATGGGGTTCCTGATAGTTTCCTCTCTGTCCTTTTCCATCCACATAGTCTCATCAGTCAGATACGATATCCATATCACTGGTCTCACCTTGCTCGCTTCCAGAGTCATTTTCTTGATATCCATAATGTCCCCATCGCTCATTGTTCTCCTGTTCCAACTCGCGTCTCACGTCTGCATTCATATCCTGCATGCTCTCTGTTTGATACTCATATGTAACTTCTGCATGTGCTATGGCATTTCCTAAAAGTTGACTGACCTCGGAGGACTTCGGTGCGATCGTCGTGCCCTTCATTACCATCATCGCCCCATTCTTCACGTACTTCTTCTCGTTCTTGCAATTCCCTAGAGAGTCTAATATTAGTTTCCAAGACTTTTACAGTGTTCCCGGTGCATATTTTTCATATCGGTTGGGTACCATCCACCATAAATACGCCCGCAAGAGTGTTGGGATTAGTTCAGAATGGCATACATACTATACTGGTCGTTATGGGGTTTCATGTTTTCAAGATGATCACGCTTTTGTTCATCGCTCCATTCTTCATCATATCCTTCTTTGAGATCTTCATAACGCTCTTGCCATTCTCTGTAGTCGTCTCTGTTCGAAGACTTCGCTGATTCTATAGCAACACTAGGAGATTTGCCAAAAGTACGATACTTTGTCCCACGGAAGGCAGACAGATGAATCTTTGTACAGCAGTAGTAAAAACGATCGTGGTGATTAGGTATTATAGTAATATGGGTGGTAAACCGCTGTCAACTTGAATCAATACTGAGGAGCAGATTATATCTCTTAATGTCAGCACCAGAAGCTTCGAGCTAGTAAAGGTAGAAGAAGACGATTCTGAGCAGGATAGCGCGGATTTGAGCGTCTAGCTGCGGTGTATAATTGGATGCCTCGTTCTTTTCTGATAACGGACCGAAATTCTAACCAACTTGCAGGCTTGTGCAAGCTCGAGGCTGATGTGCAAGGAAATAGTTATGAGGCTGACGCTGACTACAACATATGCGGGGTTATATCACATCAGGGCAACGCCTCTCAACCATTCTTCTTATCACGTTGTTCAATCTCTAAGAATGTTAGTAGTTATTTGAATTTGACCCTTGAATCATGTTACAGAATGCCAGCAGAAGAGGCTAGGTATCTGGTGGTGCATACTAACGTCTGGACCCTAACCAAACCTCGGCGACACGGAGCTATATTTGTCGTTACTATGTAGTTACTATAGTAATTAGTTTCAGGAGTTTACAAGGCTGTGAGAGGATGTAAAGCGGAGTTGCGTCAGCCTCACTCAAATATATCTGGCTTCCTCATTGTCTGCTCTCCCGGATAATAAGCCCCTGCTCTTACAATAGCCGATCCGAAATCATCTTCATCAATCACTGGATTGCTCTTCAGCCACTCGTCGACATATTCCCAAGTCTCCACGTTCTCTATTTCCACACATTCATGGAAATTCATGTTCGCGAAGGACAAATTGGTGCAAGTCGAAAATGCGTCAGAGACACTCTGCCTGGCATAAGCGTAGCCGAGTCGCACTTCTGCATAAGAATTGTATCCTTCATCATCGCTAAATACAACGTGTATTGGCTCATCAGATGCAACCAGGAGTGCCCGCGAGACATCAATTTTCCCTCGCTTTAATGACTGGACTCGGCTCATTGCGGATCGAGCTATCTCCAAGCTCGTTGAGTCCACGGCCATAAAGTAAGTTGGGGGTTCAGTAGACTCGTTGAAGCATTGCATCAAACTTCTTATATCCGGAGACTTGAGCTTCTTTGAGACATCGTACAGACAGAATTCATTCTCCGCCTCTCTCATAATGTATGATCGAATCAACCGCAGATCGGCGTCAGCCATAGGTGATAAGACGAAAATAGGATCATAGTTGCCGAGCACCAATTTGTCAGGGTTTGGCACGATTTCCTCATAGTTTCCATACAAGGCATTTCGACTATTGAATAAAGTGCTGTTGACTCTGAAGCCATTATACGAGGTGCCTTTTTTGCCGTCTGCCCATGGATTCCACATTATATGCCAGAAGTATGCGGCAAGCCTGGGTTCTTTCAAATCGCGCAAATCAATAAACTGCTCGTCGAAGTCTTTAATCACTCCCTGTTTATTTCTGCGGATATATTTATGTGCTCGAAGGATTTGGTAGGATCCGTCACATTTTCGATCAATGAATAGCGCAAAAGTTTCATCACAATCAGCGTGAATGTCTAGCTCAAGTTGTGAAAATAGGCGATACAAATCTTCCCGAGAGCATGGGTTTTCTTCGTCTGGCCAATTGTAGATGATGACGTCAGAAATCTGCTCTGACATTGTAACTGTAGCTTTGAGGCGCGTTGTTTCGTGTTCTGAGAGATATACAAGAGAAATCAAGGTAAGTTTCAACGGTTCCATCTTGAGGTACTCGGGTAGATGATGGGGCAATGCGTGAACCAGCTCAGGGCTTTGCTGCGCTGCTGGTTCGCACGGATCTGCTTGTGGTTGCTCAATGCTAATTACTGCATTTGGTGCTACGAGCTCAGAAAATGGGATCTCTCGTGACATCAGAGACTGTGTGATCAAATTCACCCGCCCCAGGCGAACACGAGCAACCTTCGACTCCGGGTCACCAGCAGACTGCACAACTATGGCTGTGTCCGTCCTCATTGACTCCTCATCGATGAAAATGCTCCCGCGAATGTCAAATATGGTGGACAATGGTGGTGTCTGGCTATGAATCCAGGGTACAGGCACCACAGGCCTCAATTCACCATCCGGCCGCTCGGTCCATGATTCGTCGATAACGAATATCCGTTGGCAGACTTCACCTATCTCACTGTCATTAAGCAGGCAAAGGAAGAATACTGCGAGTGCTTTCTTCTCGCGATAGCTCGGGTCCTCACGGGACTTGGGTAATTGCCATTTTGGGATGTCCCGTCTGACTGCCATTACTTAAACACACTAGGAAATCCTCGGTATATCACCTAGATAGAAACGAACTCAAAAGTACGGATTGGAGTCGAAAGTATTGGGGTACGCTAAAACTTAGTGCCTCTTAGCGAGAAAATCAAGACGAATTAGAGAGCCATAAAAACAAGAAAAACCTCGATATAAGCCAAAAAAAAAAAGAAAAAAAAAGAAAAAGAAAAAACATACAACAGCTGGGATTCGCTGGTGGTCACCCACCCAACTACTAACCAGCCGGCGTGTGGCTTAAGTACGGCTGAGCGGACGGGAAGCCCTGTTTTCCACACCCTATGGTCGTATGTGCTGGATATAGCAAAGCAATGGCTTATATTGATAGAGCCTTCATTGTTTCAATTGTCATGAGATATGACGTTAGGGCTATTCCCACCTCCTTTATCACTTATATCTGTAGTTGATCACACAAAAGCATTTCAATTCTTATCAACGTCTGAAAACTGTCATCAGACAAGCAAACACAGGATTGACACTCGTGTTACATAATCGGGGAAACATCAACTCATTGGGCTTGTTCTCTTCAGGTACTTAACACTGGACTCGGTGCCTCAGCTACTACTACAGATTCTCCCGGGCGGTTTGACTTGAGAGGGCATACAAGGCTGAAGGGGCTAATTGTCTCAGCCCTTTCTCCGCTCTCCAAAAGATATACTAAGATCCAACAGAACCTCTCTCGAGGACCTGTAACACCAAGTTACAACTCTAGTCCTCTTCGGTCTTTATTGATTACCTTTCAGAAATTAAAATGACTACCGTCGGTCATGATAAATACACTGTTGGATGGATCTGTCCAATATCTTGTGAATACGTTGCCGCTCAGGCTTTCCTCGATGAAGAGCATGGAAACCCAGAGTGTGTTTCTAAAAATGATAACAATGTCTACACCCTAGGGAGAGTTTGGAACCATAATGTGGTGATTGCTGGCTTACCACAAGGGGAGTATGGCATAGCTGCGGCGGCAGGTGTTGCACGAGATATGTTGCATAGTTTCCCCAACATCAGAATTGGCGTTATGGTTGGAATTGGTGGAGGTGCTCCAAGTCAGAAGCATGATATCCGCCTAGGTGACGTTGTTGTTAGTGCGCCATGCACTGGATGCGGCGGTCTTTTCCAGTACGACTTCGGCAAAACAATACAAAACGAAAAGTTTCAGACAACGGGCTTCTTAAATCAACCTCCGAGCCTCCTTCGGGCAGCTGTAACTGATATCGAAGCCCAGTATGAAAGAAAAGGTCATCGCCTCAAGGAGGCAATCAATGATGTTCTTGAGAGATGGCCAAGATTGCAGCGCAAATATAAAAGGCAAGATCAAAGCGGTGACAGGCTATATCGCTCGGACGTCATCCATCCTTTCAATGAAGAACGAAGGTGCGAAACAGTTTGTGGAAGTGACCTAACCAAGTTAGTATCGCGACCTCAACGGAACGACGACGAGAATGATATAGTTGTCCACTATGGCTTAATCGCATCTGCGAATCAGTTGATGAAAGACGCGCTGGTCAGGGATAAATTGATAATGGAGAAGGATGTGCTGTGTTTTGAGATGGAAGCAGCTGGTTTAATGAACCACTTTCCATGTTTGGTGATACGGGGTATATGTGATTATTCAGACTCGCACAAGAATAAGGAGTGGCAAGGATATGCAGCGATGGCGGCAGCTGCGTACGCCAAAGACTTGCTTTGCCGAATTTCTCCAAGTAGGGTGGAAGCTGAGGAAAAGATTAGCCATGCCCTTGCTTTGAGTAAGTGCAGCCGAACTAATATAGGAAATCTCATGGCTGACGAAACAAGTCGAGCGAGGTATGAACGAAGTTCGTGTTGCTACCCAGGTTACAACTAGTGCTGTTAAGAACTTGAGCATGGAGCACAGGCAAGAAAAAATTCGACGATGGCTAGCGCCGCCTGATCCTTCGACCAACCATAAAAAGGCTCTTCAACAACGTCACGAAAACTTAGGTCTTTGGTTCATTGGGCTTGAAGAATTCCATACCTGGAAAACACAACCAAATTCCGTCTTATGGCTCTATGGGATTCCTGGATGTGGTAAGACGATTCTCAGCTCCACAATCATCCAAAATCTCGACAGCACTATATCCTCACTATCACTTTTATATTTCTACTTTGACTTTAATGATATAAACAAACAGACGCTGGAGAGTCTTGTCAAGTCTCTTATAATTCAGCTTTACTACAAAAGAACAGACGCACGGGAATTGCTAGATTCCCTTTTTACTTCTTGTGACGAGGGACAGCGACAACCTACTTGGGAATCACTTTACAGCCTTCTCTTCAGAATGTTGGAAATGGCAAAAGAGGTGTGGATAGTACTTGATGCCCTTGATGAATGTCGTACAAGGGGAGCACAATCGACTGATCGAGTGCTATTATGGATACGAGATCTCTTAAACTCGAAGCGAAGAAATGTCCATCTTCTGATGACCAGTCGACCGGAACAGAGCATCAAAGCCGGAGTTGGTGAATTCTCTTGTACCAAAACAATGATACCTATCCAGTCAGAAGTTGTAAATGGCGATATAAATCATACGTTCATGCCAGAGTTAGAAATGATCAAGGCCTCAAGAGATGGAAATCGCATGAAGACGTCCAAGATGAGATTGAGACAACACTTACCGAAAAGTCCAACGGAATGTGAGTTTTTTAGAATCATTGACTACTTTTTGATTTGTAAAAAGGTTCTAATCTTTTAAAGGTTTCGATGGGTTGCCTGTCAACTGGATGCGTTGGAAAATTGCTTGAACTACCGCAGTCTTCGAAAGTCTCTTGCCTCTCTCCCGAAGGCGCTAGATGAGACCTATAATAGGATTATACACGACATTCCTAGCGAAATAAAGCAGTCGGCTATAAGAATCCTTCAATTCCTAGCGTTTTCCGAGCGGCCGTTGAGCATACAGGAAGCAATTGATGCGATAGCGGTGGATATTGAAGGCGAACCACATTTCAGTCCAAAACACAGAATGCCTGATCCAGCGGAGATTTCACGGTGTTGTTCCAGCTTGGTGGTCATAGTTCCTGAAAATGGTGAGGATCGCATTGGAAATGTCAGGAACCCGACGCTTCAATTGGCACATTTTTCTGTCAAGGAATATCTGGTATCAGACCGACTACCCAAAGACACGGCGCCATACTTTCAGAAGATAGCTGCCAATGCATCCATTTCGAAGGTGTGTCTTGCATACCTATTACAGCTGAACGGAAACATTCCAGCTAGTAGTATGATTGAGGTCTTTCCCCTAGCGGAGTTCTCTGCTAAGTACTGGATGGCACATGCAGTAGTTGCTGAACGCAACGATGAAACACTATGGAACTTCATCAAAAGTCTCATGAGCTGTGAGAATGGTTCCTATAAAACCTGCTATTGCCTTTATCGCCCAGACGAGCAATGGCAGGATTGCACAGATGCACTGGGGAATGAGCCTCCTTCGCCACTCTATTATGCGTCGTTTGTAGGGCTGACAAGAACAGTCGAGTGGTTGTTGAGTCAAGGCTCCGACGTCAATGTGCAAGGCGGAGTTCTTGGTAATGCTCTCCAGGCTGCTTCAGCTGCAGGCCATGAACAGATTGTGAAGCAACTGCTTGCTAAGCAATCGAATATCAACTCACAAATCGGTGACTTTGGAAATGCACTCCATGTAGCTTCACTTATTGGTCATGAACAGATAATAACTCTGTTGCTTGACAGCGGTGCGGATATTAATATTCAAGGCGGAAAATTTGGGAATGCACTTCAAGCAGCGTCATTTGGAGGCCATGAGCATATAGTCAACCTGCTCCTTGATAAGGGTGCAGACATTAATCTACAGCATGGACACTATGGTAATGCGTTGCAAGCAGCGTCATTTGTCGGCCATTTTCAGATTGTGAAGTTACTGCTTGACAGGGGCGCAGATGTCAATATGTGTGGTGGCCATTATAGTACTGCACTGCAGGCAGCTTCTGTTGCAAGGCATGAACGCATCGTGAAGATACTGGTCGGTAGTGGTGCAGATATTAATATACGAGGTGGATACTTTGGCCATGTGTTGCAGGCAGCTTCTTTCGGAGGCCATTACTTGATTGTGAAGCTCCTACTTGATAGAGGTGGAGATGTTAACGTCCAAGATGGATACTTTGGCAATGCACTCCAGGCTGTATGCGCTTCAGCCGGAAGCCATGAACAGATCATCAAGCTGCTGCTCAATAGGGTTGATGGTGATTATATTAATAGTCGGTGTGGATATTTTGGCAATGCACTTCAAGCTGCTTCGTTTCGCGGCCATGAGCGGATCGTGAAACTGCTGCTTAATAGTGGAGCAGATATTAATCTTCAAGGCGGACATTATGGTAATGCCTTGCAGGCGGCTTCATACAGAGGCCATAAACGGATCGTGAAACTATTGCTTGATGAAGGCGCTGACATTAACATTCAAGGTGGACATTTCGGGAATGCCCTCAAGGCGGCTTCAGCTGGAAACCATGAAGGGATCAAGGGGCTCCTACTTGAGAAGAGAGTACGCATGAGCCTGCTATAAGCCTCACCGCAACATATTTGGACCCAACAAAGTGGCTTTACTTGCTCCTTGACACCAATACTACCCGATAAGCCCAAGATCAAGCCGGTCCGAGCAATGAAAAAGCACTATACTCAAGCTTGCGTCTCTTTGTACGGCTAACCCCCTACAACGGATCTGCAGCCAGGACCCCTCGGAGCATAGGGCTTGCAAAGAGCCTAAAGAGACAATACAGCATGTAAATTTCGAGTGCCGGGTACCCGGGTACGCCGGATAAGCTGTCAACTGGTATTTCTCGAGCTCTCTACAACGCTAGAGTACTATCGCTTACAGCAACGGGGGATAGGTTCAAGAATAGGAGTGGGCCACTAGGAAAACCGAGTTGAAGAATAGTTGGATGAAGATCGAGCTGGAAAACAGGGATCGCATTGACCTCTTATTGAGGGTGAATGAATGAACTCTAGTTTAGGGATTTGAGCCCACTAGAAGTGCCCAGCGGTTGGAAATTAGGGGGAGTTCTTATAGAGCGAAGGCTGAGCAGGGCCGAGAAAGTGGAATAAGAGATATCACCCCTCCTAGCCATGTTTTGAATATAGTCCCAACCATGCATTAACTATCACATATCTTTACCTGCCTTTACCGGGCAAAGTTGACATCTATAGTGGTAGCACAGCAAACAGCTTGGGATCGACGACCTGAAGTCTTCTCCACACATGCAACACGACCAATATTTCTCTCCGTCCTAGCATGAACTTGTTAGCACTAGTTGGCCGAGAAGCAATCAAATGTCACTATGCGCAGTGTAAGGTATAGATTGAGATACACATACTCGAGGATCCATCAGCTTGCCATTTCTTTTACAGAGTTTGGACTTGTGCTGAAATGGTTTTTGATTATGCTGTATTTCCTGAAGGATCCTGTTTGAGCCCTGCACTTGTTCTTCGTATCTTCGCCGTCGCTGCCGGATAGCGACAATACTGTAAGAGGTAAGATGCATTGTATGAGCTATCTTTCCGCAATGCATTCAGTTATGACCTGACTTTCCTCTTTGCTTGATGACAGACTATACCTATTTCCTGATGGTGAAATTTCATCGGCTTATTCATTTATGGGGGTCTCTCCTGTCAAGGAAGACTCCGAAATGCAAAAAGTATTCCCAATGCTGCTGAAAGAACCAGCCGGCAGACTTTCAATCGTCATGAAGCAAAATTAAATACCCAGAAAACCCGGAGCTACTAACGTATGGTAGTTAATTTATGTGAAGAGGAATGATGGATAATATCTTGCCTCTCTGTGCAATTTTCCCTATCCAACCGGGAGGAAACATGAATATCATGAAGCGATCTTACCCTCCCAATCAGGCACAGCCTCCCCCTCCCTACCCCTCTTCTTTCCTCTTTATGTAGACTTGCCACATGCCGCCGAAGATAGGAGAGCATTCGGCACTATGTCACATGTGGAAGTATAACTACTTCAACTTGATTCGGCCTATCTATGCTCTATGCTTTTCGAGATCACTTTTTCACCTTCCATTGCTTCAAAAGAGTCTCCACTGGCTTCTGATTCCTGGTCTTGACGATCTCACCGACCTCCTTCGTCAGTGCTTCCGCCTCTTGGGACTTGCCTTGATTGCGCAATGTTGCCATGAGACAGTCGCTCACGTATAAGCTTTTAACATGATCTTTGCCCAGATTCTTGCGGCTCTTTTCTAGAGCATCTCTTTCTATCGTTTCTACCTCCGCCACGTTCCCTCGTTTCGCCACTATTTTGGCTAAAAATGTCATGGCATCAATGGTATCAGGATTGTCCTCTCTGAGAGTATGGATCATTCCCTCCACAGTCTTCTTTTGTAGCTTTTCTGCCTCCACAAGATTACCATTCTCTTTTTCATAAAGTATCCCAGCCAGTCCTCGCAGATCGGAGATGGTACAAAGATCAGAATCACCCAGTTTTTCGTGTCAGACATCCAGGGCTTCTCTCATCAAGCCTTCCGCTTCAGATTCATTACCTTGCTGAAGAAGTAGATTTGCGAGTCTCTCCATGCACGAAGTAGTACTGAGGTCATCTTTACCCAAGGTTCGCTGTAGTTTATCAAGGCTGTCACGGTATATAGCTTCTGCTTCGGGAATTGATCCTTTCTTCACCAGTATTGATGCCAGGATTTGAGCACCCATAATAGTATTCTCATCTTCTAGTCCGGAAGTCCGTTGCCTGCGTTTTTGGGCATCTCGTAGCATGTCTTCAGCGTCTTGAATATTGCCTTTCTCTCCAAGTGCTTTCCCAAGCAACTCCATGATCTCAATAGTCTCTGATGCATCAGGACCTGAAATATTCTGCTGCTTCGATAAGACTTCTTTATACACTGCTACAGCTTCCGCAAGATCTTCTCTCTGGTGAAGCATAGCTGCAAGCCCCTTCATTCTCTCGCAGACTTCTGAGGCATCGTGACCACGAATCTTTTCTCGGACATTAAGGGCCTTTCTTAGTTTTGACATTGCCTTTGGAAAATCATTCTGGGCAAGGAGTACATAGGCTGCGCACTCAATAGCCTTGGCTTTCTCAATGGTGTTCTTGCGAGAGGTTTCCATTTGTTCTTCTACCATGTGACGATCCATGCGTGCCCATCCCTCATCGTCTAGTCTTTTGGCTTCTTCTTTGTTTCCATGGGCATCAAGAATTTGCGAAAGTTTCAGCATTAGTGTGATCTGTGAGGATTCTAATATTGTCCTTGCGGTGTCAGGTTTATTCTCACTCTTAACCCGAATCATGTCTTGAAGTGTTTGTCGTTGAAGCTCCTCGGCTTCAGCATGCAGACCCTGTTCCATTAGTACCTGGGAAGCATATTCGGCTTTCGCACAGAGAGTGATTGTGTGATCGTTACCCAAAAATTGCTTCAACCGAGGAATGATGTCGTCGTATATCATGGCGGCCTCTGACGTTCTTGATTCTATTTCAAAATCCAACGTATCTGCGTAATGACTGATGGACATTAAGGTACCAATGTGGTTTTCACCGAGTTTCTCTTTACCCATCTGCATTGCTTCCTTCAGTGAGGCTTTAGCCTTTTCAAATTGGTCATGATACTTGTATGTGTCTGCAAGATTGTTCAGGTCCCGAATGATTTCATAATGGGCCGACGGTTGTGTCCTTTTTCTTTTCAGAATATTGTCTTTGCACATGGCTGTCACTTTGTCGCGCTTTCCTATCGCAGTATAGGTCTCTGCCAGGTCTGAAATCGAGGAAAGGACATCCGGATGGTTCTCATCATTGAGAAGCCGTTTACTCCTCTTGACAACTTCTTTTTGCATTGCGGCTGCTATGTGATCATTGCACATGGACCGAAAGATACGTACCAGTTGACTTATTGCAGAAATTGTCTCCATATTTGTATCACCGTAAATCTTTTGGCGCTTTGAAAGCACGTCGGCCTGTATTGCAGCAGCTTTGTCATACTTTCCCTGCTCGTAGAAGGTTACTGCAAGGTCACTGTGGGCAGTGATCGTACGAGATTAACCATGGTCAATACTACAAGGAGCTTGAGTTCTTGAATATAGCTATGTTCGGAATGATGCATGTGGAAAATGAATCGTTGTCTTGTAGTAGTATCTCAAATCACCGAGCCGGACCCTCAATTTGCCGAAATTGCCGAGCTAAGAATCTCCAGCGCGGAAGTAATATTCATCTGCACCCTGTCAACAACGCAGAAGAAAAAAATCAACTTCGATAGACCCTCATGGATTCACAGCGAGTGATCAAGCCGGGAATCAAGAGACGACGCCCACCGTTGGCGTGTATCCAATGCTACCAGCGTAAGCTCAAATGTGGACGCGAGTCTCCGTGCTGCAGCCGTTGCGTGAAGTCCGGAAACGCTGAAAGGTGTACCTATCGTGACAACACGGTGAAAAACTCGTTAGTGAATAGAGCCTTGACCCATAACCATCGGTCCCAAATGAACTCAGATCCTACGGTAGAGCCAATCGTACTCCCGTCTCTTTAGCAGATGGGATGGAAAGACCATCGAGACCCTCCAATTCGATATCCAAAGCAACGCACTTGAAAGGAGAAGAGACTGCCACCATATTCTATGGGTGTAGCTATCCCCTGAACTTTTATCAACAGGTACGTCATAAGCACCCCATCTTACAAAGAAATGCATTTCCTTAGGTGTGATACCTAGTTTGCCGAGCTTCGATCCTACATCGTCCAAGTCAAGTCTCAAAACCCAGCAATCAACTTCCTTCGCGACGAGATTTACTCTTCAGCGAATGATGTACATCGGCAGCGTCTTCCAGCATATGAGAATGGAACTGCATCCGCTCTATTACAACTGATTCCCAACAAACCGGTCGCGGACACATTGGTGCAGACTTATATTGACCGATTCGAGGTATTACATCGAGTGTTCGATAAATCGGCTTTTATAGCAGAGTACAACCGCCATTGGATCAGTCCGCTTTGTACTCCTGCTTCGTTTCTGGTGCAACTCCTTCTAGTAACAGCTACTGCTGCAATCTTTCACCCGGAAATATACGACGATGTTGTGGGTCAGCAACCTATTCACGAGCATGTAATTTGTTGTGTCGGGGCTGCAGAGTCATGGCTCCATTCCCCGATCAATCAGCCTCCTCAGTCCTGGGAAATATTAGTCACTCATTGTCTCTTGCTGGTTGCGAAGCGTGCGAATTATATTCAAGAGAATTCGCTCTGGATGTCTACTGGGGCACTCGTCCGATGGGCCATGGCAGCAGGGTACCATCGTGAAGCTCCCCCGACAGCGAGAATATCACCATACCAGCGAGAGATGCGCCGGAGGTTATGGGTGACAATCATTGAACTTGACCTCCAAGCCGCGGTGGAACGAGGCATGCCGCCAAACATTCGCCCTGAAGATTTTCACTCGGTATCGCCTCTTAATATTGATGATAAAATCCTCCGGGGACTTCGAGACTCAGACCATGATGTGCCGGAAGATATGCCGAACGATGTTTTAACGGATACATCTTTCCAATCCCAGTTGTGCAGCTCCTTGAATGTCCGATTGGAGATATGTGCGTTTGTAAATAGTTGTCGCGAGCACGACGACTTCGATCGTGTCTTGATCCTTGGACAGAAGTTGGAAGAAGAACTCCAGAGTATTCCTGAGTGGAACAATCCGCAAAATAATCCACGACAGCAGCAGACTGCAATGTACGTGAAACGACTCCTGCTCATCCATCTGCACCAGTACATGCTCCTGTTGTATTTTCAATATGCGGTTCAAGCGTCGCCTTCGTTTAAATCAAATATATGCCGACGCGCAAGGTTGGAAGCATCACTGAAATTGCTTGATCATTATCAAAGTCTCATACATGAAGAAAAAGTACCGGAGCAAGCCTGCAAGATCGGTTTACTTCTCGCAGCGTTGAATATTTGTCATGAAATTTACACAGATACCAGACTACGCAGTAAGTGACCGACAGTCGTCTCACTTAGAACCGGGAGCAAAGCATAATTATTGATCGATTGATAGATACTAGTCAATTAACCACTATAGCAATATACCCCATGGTGTCGAAATGCCTCGTGACCAGTGTTGAAAAGGTGCTGCACGTCTTGGAAAAGAGAATCAATGTTACTCTGAATGGACTGAATGAGTACTACATACTCAGCATGATTATTGGTCTACTAAACTCTCGACTATGGCCAGAGTCACGCTCAATATCCGACCAGGAGGCAGCTGACAGAGTGATCAGTGTATGCACAGCGTTTCAGATGCGACAAGCTGCCATTCGATCAGATACATCTCTGCTAGTTTCAGTGTAAGCATCCATTTCTTGAATTATTACCACGCTTGTATTAATTAGTTATCATAGTGACAGCGTTCCTCGCGAACTTGATCTGCGAGAAGAAACAAACTCGATGCTCTCCAACAGCACGGCTGGGTTTTTTGATTCACTCGTAAGTACCTCTCTTGTTTCTACAATTATCTAGTGCTAAGGAAGGTCAAATAGTTCTCAGAAGATTTTAATTTCATCAATGATAGCAATGCTTACACATTTTTGCAAGCTTTTTGAGTGAAGTGATCTTTCATCTATGTTATGTACTAATATTTCATCCTGAATGTGGAGCCGCTCTTCTCATAAGAGATCAAAGCTCTTAGTCCTAGTATTAGGAAGTCAGGAATTATTCACAATTGCCAGTCCGGATAGACGAAATTCAACTTTAATAAAGAAATCTAGATGTCTTCATCCTAGGCAAGAAAGACCTCAGAAGCCACCCAGGTCTTTTTATCTGATCTTTGCCTAGGTAGGGGATAAAATAAATATGATTGAATGACTCTAATAGGACTATCTTCTAACTAATTGAATAAGAATAAAATTACAAATGGAGAAAGCCACCATTCGAGAGATGAGATGTGGTCACACAATTGCCAGAACCCTGGTCTGTAGACACAACCTTGCCACAACAGTGAGGACAACTCCGACCAACACCATCACGCCGCTAAAAACGGCGGGCTGTGTATATTCGCCATATTTATCAAGTAATGCACCGGTTATCGGGGTTCCAGTCAGACCGGCAATGCCAACAACAGCCAAGGACATTCCAAGATGAGTTCCTATCTGATCCGGACTCGGAGACGCTTGCGCAATGCAGGGAGACATTAGGGACACAATCCCCCCGGAAAAGTAACCGTACAGAACTGCAAACACAATGATGGAAACGTCTGATGTGACCGCAATCCAGCACAGAAGTAATACCCCTGTACAGAAACCATTGAGAATCAAGACGTTCAATCGACCGATCTTATCGGCAACGAAGCCAGGCAGAACTCTGCCAAACATGGAGGCAGCGTTTAGAATGGCCAACAGGTAAGAAGAAAGCCGCGAATCCATGCCGTGGGATTGCGCATATTGGGGGAGATAGAAGAACGGTGTGAACATCCCCCACATCATGAACGTGATCCCAAGCGTGATAAACGTATAAAGAGCACGAGCGAAAGCTGAAGGTAGGAAGATTCTGTCCTTGCGAGGAGGCAGACGCCCCTTGACGGTTGCTATTGCTATCAACATCATGAATAGGATAATGAAACCCACGATGCGGACAGACCAGCCGAATCCTAGGGATTCGTTCGCCAACATCTTACTCAAGGCAATAGGAAATATCACTCCACCAATGGATGATCCAGAAACTGTCGCTCCGAGAGCTGCAGCACGTCGTTTATGAAAGTAGTGACTGACACATGTCATGACGGGGGCGAATAGCATGCCAGAAGCGATTCCACCCAGGATGCCTTGAGCAAGCATAAGTTGATAGTATTTTTTGCAGAGGGACGTCATCATCACTGAAACCACGACGGAAATTGCCGGTATATGAATGACCTATAGGCACTATAGTCAGTGAGCAGTCATGGGTGTCATCATTTCCAATTCCTTACGGAAGCACCATAGCGGTCGAACAACGGCCCACCAACAAGGCTACCAGAGAATAAAAAGAAGATTTGAACAGACCCAATCCAAGCGATATTGGATGGCGTTTCGTGTCGTAGAGTGTACTTGGTGTAGTACTCTTGGTAGACACTATACGTAATGATATATTAGCTAGCTTTCTTTACTTCGTGATATTGGAGCAGGCTTACCCAAAAGCATTCATGTATCCGAAAGTTGCAAACGATACGCAAAATGCCCCTAACAGCACCAGCCATGCTCTGGTTCCACCTTCAGGGAACTCAGTATCTGTTGTTTTTGTACTTTCAAGCCTATCCGATTTCTCAGGGGTATCGCGTACAGTCTGGTCAGACTCGTGTAGAAGAGCCATTTGGGAAGTGTATGAGGATGGAAAGCGAACATAGATAATTTCAGAAAGGAGTTGTTTTTGAATTGGCCAGCACTTGAGAGGTCTTGTTTGATACTGCTTCTGAACCTCAATTTATATTCCATAGGTCCTAGGATTGTAGCTCCACACTTTTTAAATGCCGACTCAGCTTCTCGGTCTATTCAATCATGCTTTCATAACAGCCCGAAAAAGCCGAGCTTCACATGGACAATCATATTTTATTGTCCTAGTGTTAGCTTCGACATGAGTATCTTGTTCCGATATTCGGCTTGTTACCAGTCTGCTACAATTTCCCGCCTCTCGTGTTGAAGAGCCGACTCGATGACCGAGAAGTTGGGCGTTCATGGCAGATCAGAACTCGGCCATATTTTGATTATGTGAACAGTATTACAGTTGCATGAGACTTTGTCAAGTCATCCATTCATTTAAATTGAATCAGGGCATCTTTATGCTGTTAATATGCTTCAACTCATCAGAGAATCAATTCCTCCAGAAGAATCAATTAGGTCTTTTTCGAGCTTACTGGAGGTGATGCATGTAGATGCAACGAATTCCATAGGATGAATCTGAATTAGAAGGTTTTCGGTACACTGATATTCGTATGAATCTTGTGATTTGGCCAACCTTCAAAGTACACATCGGTACTCAATCATACTACGGGGAGAACGGAGATCGTGGGCAATTTTCTACTTGTCTTGACAACGATACACAAAAACAGGTCAAAGGAAACAAAGGGAAAGAAGATTATCTCTATACTTTAGGATTGAAGTGAGCAGACAAAAGGTGCACAGATCTTTGAATGGAAATTACTCTCCAAAAATGTGTCTCTCTTCATACCGTCAAGCAGCTTCCCGTCTGCAAACCAGCTATCCATTGCCCTGGCCATCCCTTCAAAATACGCTCGAGGCGAGTTATCCGACATGGCCTTGACAAGCAAATCTTGCGACATTTCATTCGTGACATCTGCCCTTGTGGTTACAACCTTGATCCCATAGTTCCGTGCTGCCAAATCCATGTCTTCAGGATGAGCATGTACTTCCATGAAAGAGGTCTAAGGCGTCCAGCATCGCCAAATTTGCACCCTCTCCAGCAAACCATGACATGGCATGTAGGGAATCGCCAATCAGCGTCAATCCTCGGCGGTGATCGTAACGCAGCTGTAGCGGCATTCTATACTGAGCACGCGGGTGCCCTTGCCAACGTGCCCTGGCCAACGTTGCGGATGATATCCCGAAGACGGGGGTCCCAGTCTGAATAGAAGGTGTTGATCAGAAACACGGTCATCTTTTGATGGTCATCCCAATCGAAGGTGGGATTACTTGTGGCCCAGTCTTCCTTTACTCGCAAACAAGGGTAGACACGCAAGCTTCCATCACCATTTCTCTCCATGAAGATTCCGCTACCTCCAGAAAGACAGAAGTAAGTTCCTCGGCCGACAAACCTGCCAAGTTCACGGTATCTTTTATCCAGATTGGAGATGCGGCAGTCAATGACTGTAAGACCGGTGTACTCGGGTTTCTAGAATGCGAGAAGTGGCCGAACTCTAGACCAACATCCGTCTGCATCCACGAGGAGGTCAGTCACGACTGGCTCTGGTCGATTATCGAAAACAAGCTCGGCGCGACCGTCCTCCATCCAGTGAGTCTACTTTTGAGAGTCAATGGTCCCATCTAATATTTTCAGGATCAAGGGACTTAATGAGCATCTCGCGAAGCATTGAACGATAATTTCTGGACGCCCAACTGCATCGGGATCGGCTTGGCGGTATAACCACGTCATAGCGTTTTTATCCCCAAAACAGTAATCCTGATCATGATATCGAGCGAATTTGTTGAACTGTTCGCGGAGGCCAGCTTCAAATAGAGCCCGTTGGCCAGACTCTGAATGAAGGTCTAGAGATCCTCCCTGAAAGCGAGCACTAGTGGATTTTTCGCGCTCGTAGATGGTGAAAGGAATTGAGTGATGCTGTAGGAGAGCTGCCAGTGTGAGGCCGGATGGTCGCTCCAACGACAGCAATATGTTTGGTCATGCCGAATGTATGAGGAGTTGTGCAGGGTATCAGATCAAAAACTATGCCCTTTGGTACAAGTCATCGCCAAGGATCAATAGACTATGACTGCCAACTAGCAAATGTCATCTTGAACGCACTCATAGATTTTTGCCTTTAATCTAGCTATAAGCTTGTGAACAAATCCACTTTAGGGCTCTTACTGACGGTTTTGTCGGAAAAGGAGACATTCGGGCATCCACCGAGTTTCTCGTCCTTTTCATCCTCGGTGTTTTGTTCCGGTCTGAATTATAAGAAAAGACCGAGCTTGCGTAAAACTTTCATGTCTTTCGCAGAAAAAGAAGTATCGGAGCGGGCACATGTGCAGATATAACCATATTGTGCACTAAATCAAGATGATCAAGGTTAACATACACCGCCATACAGTTACATCATTTGGTGACATGCATAGCAGTTTGCTATGATCTGCATGAATTATGCAGGTGTTTATGTGAAACTAGATAAGTCTCACTCTTTATACGAAGTAATCGGCATATGGTCGCATCGAGGGCATCGGGGATCGGATTCAGGGGCATCGCGACAATCCGCTATACTTTATACCCGAATAGGAAAGAATGACAAGCTAAAATCTATTCCATCCAATCATGTGACACTCCAGCCCTAAACTAAGCTATATTTAGAGAGGCAAAGAAGAGAGCCTCAACCCTAACCATCAAATCAGCCAATCAGCATGCCTTAACCCTGAAACTATCGAATCTGGGCGCCAAGCTTAATTATTCCAGCCTCAAATCCTTTAGGCTCGCTCTAGATCTATCACCACCCAATCAGTAGCGCTAAGTCAGCTGGTGCTAGGCTCTTGTAGGACATGCACCGTTATTACTCCTTATTCTGTCACTTTCTGAAGAAAAGGGTTGCGCCACTGTGCCAGTTGTCTTACCTTAACTATGGAGTACGTAAAATTAAATTTTAAAAAGGAACCCTCCGCCATGGGGCTCAATCAATCTGATCTTCATTTCTTCTTTCGCACTCGACACATACACTCGTTATTCGTCAATTTCAACTGAGTCGCTCTTTCAAGTCAGTTATATTCTATTCATTCGTTTAATTACTTTACGAAATTATATTTTCATCTTTAATACTTCCATATACACGTCAAAATGCGTTCTACTACCGTCGCCATGGCCCTCTTGAGCTCCGTTGTCGCCGCAGACAGCGTGACCACGCTCTTCCTTCCTTTCTTCGACCAGCAGCCTCTTGTTGCTTCTGTTATTGGCAGTGTATGTTTGTCTCTCTAGCAATCAGTTCTGAGGTTCTAATGGTATAAACAGAATGCTGCTACTACCACGTACTCGGTTGCTTGTGCCCCCGGCACTGACCCCACCGAATGCGGCGCCGGTACAGGCTTCACTCTAGTCGAAGGACCCAAGACCATGTCTCTCGAGCTCGTTGACGGCGATAAGTCTGTGTATGTTTCCCCCGCTACTCTTCATTTCCGCAAGTGATCAGCCTAACTAACAATGAAAATAGCGCATACGCCGACCTCCACTGCGACTTCGACTCTAGCGCCTCCACAGCCGCCTGCACCGAAACCATCGGCGGCTCCGAGGCAAACTTCGCAGGTACATCAATCACCACCTTGGGTCCGGACGACTACGCATCCGCCTGGATCCCCGTGACCATCACCGCCGGCGCCCTTACTGGTGCCGCCGCCACAACCGATGCTTCTGCTTCTACCACCGCTTCTACTGCTTCTGCGACTACAAAGGCCGCCGCTAGCGCCGCGACGACTGCTGCTTCTACCGGTACCTCCGCTGCTCCTGTTTCTACTGCTGCTTCGTCCGGTTTGTCGACCGTCGCTAGCTCGGCGTCATCGTCTTCTACGGGTACTGCGTCCGCAAAGGCTTCTTCTTCCGTTGTGAGTACTGGTGGTATGCCTCAGATTACTGGTAATGCGCAGTGGGCTATGGGTGGTGTTGCTGTTGCCATGGCGCTTGCGGCTTTGTAAAGTGATACGTAGCTTGTCTGATGTCGGTACTCCGTATATAAGTGTAAAGATATGCAATGAGAGCGTTTGTCCATATTTTACATATGTAGTCAGTCATGAGTGGGCGTCCAAGGTAAATCCGTTTAAGTATATATACATTGAACTGTAATGTCTAGTACATAGGGGTATCTAGATGCAATAGGTAGGTGCTTCGTCTCGTCGGTGGTGAGACTGTCTGCCAGGGCCGGCTCGGAAAATGTCTGGCATCAGCTAGTGGGCGCGATTCGCTTCAGCCATCCTCTCCAAAGACACACAGGGTCGGATGCGGTAGTCGCGAGTTTTTGATTCGTGAGGCCGTCTGTCATATGATGTGTGCGACTTGGCCGTCTTGCGTTGAATATGGATGCAAAGATCGCATGGCAGAAATCAAGCAATCTTCCGTCCCACATTTCCAATGCCCTTCCCAACAACACTGACAACCACATCACCATCGTGATTATCACCCGGCGCATCCCGGATACCCCATCCAGCAGCTCCAAACTTTGTCAAGTCACGCGCAAACTGAACCATGCCTTCGTCTCCAATCACCTCTCTTCCAACTTGTAATCGTCCAACATCCTCCGACCCCATAGCCATAAGCATCAACATCGTCGGCGCAGCCGCAGGCGCAACACATCCACCCTTTGAAATAGTCTCTAGTAACTGATATGCGCAATGTTTACCAATATCCTCAGGCGGCACACCCCCTTCTGGCGGCGAAGCAATATCCGCCGAAAACAAACAACCCGTCGAAGACTCCGCAACCAGAAACAACCCAAAGCCCAGACCAATCTTCTTCTTCCCACCAGGGTTCGACTTCTCAGGTGCAGGAACAAGCGGTGCCGACGACGCATCGGACGCAATATACGTATCCGGCACGAGCGGGTTAAGTACCCCCCTCGCAGTCTGGATCATACGCGCATTATTCGATGCCGATACACCAGTCGAATACGCCACGCCACGAACCGTCTTTATTCTTCCGGGGTTCATAAAATGTAACGTCTTCGGTAAGCGAACCTGATGTCCAAAGACCAATTGCACTTCTCCTCCACCACCCTTCCCATTATGGCCCGGATTCGATCGCTGCATTATGCGCAGTTCGATATTATTAAAGATTCCAAACATCTTGTACAACGGCAGAATCGCCATTCGCACCGCATCAGCTGAAATATCGCCCGTAGGTGTCGCGGAGGTAATAACTCCAGGCCCCGTAAATAGCACATTCATAGGCGCTTTGGAAAACGGCGCAAGCAGACACAACGGAATCAGGAAATAACTAATCCCGCGCGTACAATTCGATGGTATCTCATGCCTTATCACTCCACTACTCGTCGTCCCCAGTCCTGCAGCGCTGCCTGTAATTAAACCAGGTTTGTATACCACAATCGTACCACTGTACGAAATCTCCATTTGGGAGCCATTGGTGACTGCTTCGAGGAGACGCAAGAATGAAATTTCGTGAGGGGCCAGACCGGGGTTTGAGGGTGAGTTGGAGCGGATTTGGGAGATGTGTACTGGTTTTCCGGTCAGAGTTGCGAGGACGAGTCGGTATGTGAAGTTCTTTTGCGATGTGAGGCGCACGGGGGGTTGGGAGAGTGCCATATTGATATTAATTAGGAGGAATAAAACCTCACTCAGTATAATATGGCAAGTCGATCACAAATATAGCTCCCCCAGCTGGCTTTTTGTCGAAATTGGTAGAAGTTGAAGGTTGCTGGTTGAGCCTCGGAAAATTGAAAAGATCAAAATTTCAAAAAGGGCATAGCTCGATACGATAATCGCACGTGACCTGTTTATCGATAAGACATGCGATAAGCGTCATCCAATATTTTCTTCGATTGAATTGATCATACATTGACAATCGTAGAATACTTATTAATAAGTTTTGATAGGTTACTGTTATGGTCAATATATCCATGGATCTTGGTTTGGAACTAAATAGTTTTTTGAATCGCAGGTTTAGGGGTAGAAAGTGGAAGGCTTCTTAGAACTACATGAGTCACATATTTAAGATGCAGTAAATAATCAGAGGCAATGCGACTCAACATTGAACGACCAGACATCGTTGCGCCCTTGAATAGTAACTGTAGATGAAACGTACCAAATTCCTTAAGTAAGAGAAATAGAAGATATGTTCTTAGTAATTGATGCTGTTGGCGGAGGATTTTTTCCAGACGGACAAACCCCTCATCCGTTCCCCTCATACATCATCCAGTTTCTAATCATCTATAATCAACCTCAGACTCAAAAACATTGCTGTGAATCAGAACATATCCTCTGATTCTGTCCTTTCTTCATACTCTAAGCAGACATAGAGCACCTACAAAATGCTCCCTCCCTCCCTCAACATCCCCAAATGGTAAGCCATCCCAACATCGCACATCACGCAACCACTCTAATGCTAATGATGGCGACAACAGGCTCGAAGCCAACTCCCATCTCCTCCAACCTCCCGTCAACAACTACTGCGTCTACCACCCCTCCAACTCCGCCGGCTACACCGTCATGATCGTCGGCGGGCCCAACGCGCGAACAGACTACCACCTCAACTCCACACCCGAATTCTTCTACCAATACCGGGGATCCATGCTCCTCAAAACCGTCGATACATCCACTTGCCCCCCTTCCTTCGTAGACGTACCCATTCACGAAGGATCGTTGTTCTTGTTACCCGCAAACACACCTCATTGTCCCGTTCGATTCAAGGATACGATTGGCGTTGTAATGGAGCAGCCGCGACCAGAGGGGAAAGAGGATTCGATGAGGTGGTATTGTATGAGTGAGGAATGTAAGCAAAAGGGCACAATTGTGTTTGAGAAGAGGTTTGTGTGTACGGATTTGGGGACGCAGGTGAAGGAAGTTGTGGAGGAATTTGGCGCGGATGAGAAGAAGAGGACTTGTGGGAAGTGTGGCACTGTGGCTGCGGTGAGGTTTGCGGAGGGTCAAGTTGTGCAGCCTTCGAGGTTTCCGGAATGATTGACTCTCTTGATACGTGACGGTAAAAGGGTTCTACATCTCTACTCGTGATGATAAAACGTCATTCTTGGGATGATTATGTATTAATACAATAAATAATGTTAGATAAAGTATCACGGTCAAGGCTCACTTCATGCACAAGATATTAAACAGAGGGAAATGGTAAGTAGAAGAAAAGAATGAAAAGGAAGAAAATCGCTAAGCCAGTAAGCAGGCTAATCGAAAAATGCAAAGAATGGTAGAAGGGTTTTGTACAAGAGAAATTAGACCGGGTAACGAAAGAAAAAGCGAATGTCAACGTCGAAAACGACAGAAAAAGAACATAATGCTCATGGGCCATGGCGACAGTCAAACATCAATATAATACACTCCGTATGGAAAAGATGAAATCCTTGTCGTCATATCGTGGCATGTAACTCATCCCCATCATACTTGATTAATCCTCAAAAGGACAATCAATACTCTCATGACCATCTCGCTCGCATAATGCACACCACTTGCTTTCGTCAATGACCCCGGAAGCTTTGCCCGCTACGGGTCCCATGGAAGATGACATGCCTCCCATGCCATTCATTCCTGGAAGACTTGCATCACGAGTAGTCTTCACTGGAGGAGAGTAAGGCTCCACAGGCTCTGGTCTCTCTGCAGGTTGGTGAGCAATTACCGGTGATTCCTTCTTCGCTGGAACTTCCGCCGGGGCCGATGCGGTCACGTCGTTATGCGGCTTTTCGAATTCATTGTCATTGTGCTCGTATTGCTGGTGACTAGAATCAGTGCCATTGGTGTTTGTGCCAAAGGTCGTACAGGTAAGGATGTCGTGGCCGTTGGTCTCGCAGATTTCACACCAGAGCGAGCCGCTTTCGGAGGACTGGTTATCAGAATCACGCAAGTCATCATTATCGTCTCGGTGATTGGAGAAATCTCGGTATGAGCTGACCGGTAGAGGCCCCTGCTCACCACTGCCACTTGTTTCTTGCCAGTCATTGGGCACCACGGTCCTGTCTGACAAACTATGACCGTGGCTTACAGGATTGCTGCTGCGGCTTCCTCTAGCAGAATGAGACGATTTCATCTGTCTTAACGGAGCGATAGTAACAGTGCCGCTTCGACTCCTTGATCCATTCATCGAGTTTCGTCCGAGAGAATTCCATCCTATAGAGTTGCGTGCTGGTGAGTTCCGTCCGGGAGAATCACGTCCAAGAGGGCTACGACTCTGGCCAAGCTCTCTTTGTAGCTCATCTATACGGGTCGAACGAATCTCTGCGACACCTTCAAGTTCCTTGATTCGTTCTTCCAGCTGAGAGATACGTTCAGTCTCATGAGAGCCCGAATCACCAGTTCCATTTGTATTGAACATAGCTGGATTCACGTCGCCGCGGCTGAGTGAGTGGATGATGGCTTTCAGGCCGCGGATTTCGTCGTCTTTTTGTTCCAACTCGCGACTGTTCCACCGGCCTTCAGCATCCTTCAGTGCAGCGGCGGACTTTTCCCGTTCCTGTTTCAATTCCAATTGTGCTCGTTCCACCTCGCCACGTAAGAATTCAACTTCACCGCGCGCTTCTGCTTCACCGCGTCGCGCATCTTCGAGACCCTCTTCTAATTCAGAAACCAGCTCTTCGAGTTGTTTCAGCTGCAACGCAACCGCCTCCACATCTTCACCGCGATCTTGTAGTTCCCGATTCTGCTGCATGAGCTCATCTAATCGCTTTTCGTAGACCCTTTCGGTTTCCGTAGCTGCCACTTCGAGAGTGTCCAAGGTGCTTCGGAAATCGGCGCGGTGGCTGTCGAATTCTGCTGTAAGCTGCGCAATCTTCTCGTTCTTTTCTCGTAGCTGTGCCCGAATTGAAGCTCCGTCTTGTCCCTCCAATTCGGTAATGCTTTGTTGTAACTCCGCTAGAACAGAAGCTTGATCGTCAAGTTGTCTATCGCGCGCTTGAAGCTCCTGCTCCAGTGACTTGATCTTCTCTTGCAATCCTTGTATCTCCTGATTACCAGCACCACGACCGCCACTGCTTGGTCTTCCGATTGTAGACCTTGCCAATACAGGGGTGTCGTCGTCATCCACGCTGAGTCTGGAAGAAGGTCGATTCGACAATCTAGAAGATGGTTTTTGTGGGCTGCGTGGAAAGCCGTTGGGACCTAGCGACCCGGCTGACATTGGTTTGGGAACAGTAGCTGACGGGCTTCGTAGGGCGCCAAAGTTCAATTTCGTGGAGGGCGCACTTCGTGGAGACTCAGGACGAGGAAGAGATGGACGACGTACTCTGGGGCGTGCCACTGACGGTGGACCGACAGATTTACTGAAATTGGTCACCGCAGATGGACGAGATGGAGTTGGCGGCGTGACGACGTTTCTCTTGGTGACATATTTCGAGTTATTGATGGGCACAAAGATGCCAGCGCCGGGAACGGTCGTGTTGAAATAGCTTCGTCCATCGACATCTCCGTTGTTCTTTCCCCTGGCTGCGTGTTCGGGGGCTAATTCGATTCCTGCAAAGCGACCTGGTTTCCCATCCACGACTCCCAGAAATCGGACTGTACCATACATACCTCCGGGGACATTTACCTGGTCCCCGACCCGGATATCATCGGAGGGAGCCATTGTGATACTGTCGGTCGATCGACTGTTTGCGAAACCGCTCGAGGCTTTGTGAGTGGATGATGTCCGTTCGGACGAGCGCTGAAGTCGTTACCAGTACGGAGGATATACTTCGATGAAGAAAGTATTGTTCGGTTCGTTTGGAGAAAGGGGAGTGTCGACTCAGGAGCCCAACGAGTCGAGCTGGTGGGGGGTGGGTTCGGGTCCTTCAACTCAGGGAACAATCAAACAAGAATAATGATCAGCGGCGCCGCTGCATCCTGCGTAACGGCAGGAAATGAATGTGGTTATGAATAGATAATGGAAATCTGGAATGTAATGATTCCAAAGCACAGTCAAAGGCGCCGCGAGACAGAGTGGCAGTCCTTGCTTGCTGGATGAAGCAGAAGAGGTCTGTTGTTGTCGGATGTCCGAGAGATAAATTGTAGGATATCCGCGCTCAGCCAATGAGAACGAGTCTCCACGCAGATTAATCTAGCATTTCCTTTGCGGGCGACCCTTTTCTCCTTTCCTTACGAGAGAAAGGGGTAAGCAGTAGGCAAGGATGGCGCATGTGCATCCACGGTATTCATAGAATCATGACAACAAGTATAATATAAAATAGAGAATAGAGAAAGAATAGAAAAGAGGAAAGTTGGGAATGTTTTGATTTAGCCGTGTTGGAACGGCAGGAACCATGGGTGCTGCTTCCTGCTGGAGATCCCTCTACGAATGGCAGGCGCTACCCTAACCCGCCCGAGCTGCTGCGGATCTCGCATACGTCTTCACTCTGACCACCTCCAACTCCTCCAAGACGACCACTTACATATGAATATCTCTCGACAAACAACTCGCCAGGAGTTCATGCATTGCCTACATTGTTGATATCACGTCTACGTATGATCAACGGCATATTCCATCGCCGCCTTACTTGATACCTGCGGTCTACTGCACGGGAAGCTCTGGAAGCTCTCGACTTGCGCATCTTCATTCATCCCAACTAAAACGACAAGACCACTCGAGCCACGGTCCGCCGGGAAGCCGATTGCAATACAAGCCCGAAAGCACGATAGACTCGATTCACGATGGCGCAATACTTTTTCGACCTTCTTTATACCTTTACGGATTGCATGTGCTGCTTTCCTAGTTCTCCACAGCTGAAAATCAACAACCGCAGTTTCAAACTGCTCCGGTTACTGGGCGAGGTAGGCAGTTATTCTCGCTGGAGAGATTAAAGATTCGATCTAACCATTTATTTCTTTCGTGTAGGGAGGATTCTCCTACGTCTACCTAGTCCAAGACAAAAGTACCTCGGAATTGTTCGCCTTGAAGAAAATACGTTGCCCGTTCGGCCAGGAATCCGTGTCGCAAGCGCTAAAAGAAGTCGAGGCATATAGCCTTTTCTCGCCGCATCCCTATATTATTCGGTCTTACGACCACTGCGTGGTGAATGAATCGGCGAACAAGTTCCGAGGTGGTGACGATTCGAGCTCCAAAACGGTCTATATTCTTCTCCCATACTATCAGCGCGGCAACCTTCAAGATGCCATCAACGCGAACCTCGTCAATCATACCAGCTTCCCCGAGAAGGAATTGATGACGCTCATGCTGGGTGTCGCCAAAGCTCTAAAAGCTATGCACCAATATAGGGTGAAAAGCGGTTCTGCATCTACCCGTCAAGCCAAAGGTGTACGGAGAGAAGGGGAGGAAGCGGATGAAGAGCTATCGAGAAAGGTCGGAAAACCGAAGCGAAGGAATACACATGGGGTCGACGACGATGTTGAGCAGGAGCCATTGATGGATGATGAAGTTACTCGCAGTCAGGAAGGTGTGGGAGAAGGCGAATTCAGACCTTATGCCCATCGAGATATCAAGCCTGGTAAGGTTTTTGACTCGGCCGAGCGTGACTCCAGCTAACCATATATCTTAGGAAACATTATGATTGATGACGACGGAAGAACTCCAATTTTGATGGACCTAGGCTCCCTAGCACCCAGCCCGATTGCCATCACATCTCGATCTCTCGCCTTGGCGGTACAAGATACAGCAGCAGAGCACAGCACCATGCCATACCGAGCTCCCGAGTTATTCGACGTAAAGACTGGTTCTATCATCGATACCAAAGTCGATATCTGGTCTCTTGGTTGCACACTTTATGCTTGCTTAGTCGGCAAAAGTCCATTTGAAGCCCGTAGCGAGGAAACCGGAGGTAGCTTGAGCATGTGTGTTCTAGGTGGTGATTGGCGATTCCCGGATGAGAACTCCAGCAGTGCCAAAGGAAAGGCCAGGTCCAACACTCCTGCTGCATCCGGATCGTCCCAGTCTTCTGGTGAAGGCGGTATCAGCGAGTCTATCAAGGATATTGTCCGGAAGTGCTTGCAAGTTGAACCTGCTGATCGACCGGATATTGATGAGCTCATTCATCTCATTCAAGGCACCATCAAATCGTTACCTGATGGATCGGAGTAAATCGCTATGTGTTGTTTTTCTTCCTCTCTTGATTTTCCTTTGATGTCTAATTTGTCCATTTTCCGCCATGTGGTAATACCTTGGTCGTTGGCGTTATCGGATCTATAACTCAGGGTATAATTGTACATACATCAATTGCTAGTCATATCAAGCAATATTCCATAATATCATTGCCTAGGCATAACACATTGAATTAGTCCACGTAGATGGTGTCTTTTAAGAAAGGGTTCAGCTCATAGTCTCATACTGAGTTGTCGCAAAACGTCAGCGAGTGGAGCAGCTCCTCCCCGACAAAGCGAGACGGCGGATAATCGCGGTAAATCTTCTCTCTCAACTTGGCCCACTTGTCATCCCTTTTGCTAGGGATTTTTCCCTCTGCACCTGTATATATTTTCAACGTGGCTTTGTGTGAATATCTATATATACTTTGAGCAATCGAAGAACATCACGATAATACAAGCGCAGATGCTGTGCTTGACAGTTTCGACAGTATCAAAACCTTCGCCGCGAAGCTAGGACAAGCGACCTTCCGCGACTCGCACGACAGCATCCTATGCGATTGCGAATAACCGAGTATATACAATTCTCGTGCATGCCAGGGCTGGAAAGATATCAATTATATAAGCGTCAGTTGTGACTGCCAGCCAGGATGTTCCTGGCTACACGGTCCTTGGCAGTGACGGACATCTGCACGGCGCGATCTACCCTTGTACAAATTTCTTCCAGTCGAGATCATGCGCTTCGTTACACAACACGGTCACTCCGATTGAATCGGCACTTCTCCTTGTCGTCTTCGACGCGATCCACATCAACAACATCACGAATATCCTATCGAGTCGCCGGATCATGTTCAGCCAAAGGACGCCGCTTCAACCCCGAAAAACATACCTACAACTTCGATCCTACCATACACGAAACCATTGGCGTCGCGCTCGATAATATCGGCGAGGGAAGGTCCCGGCAAAAGAGGCCGGCAAGCGGCGAAGATGCTTTTTTCGCAAGCAGAGTCGGCGGAGAAGATACTGGCGCTATTGCATTTGCGGTTGCAGACGGAGTTGGAGGATGGGCTGAACATAAGATCGATCCGGCCGATGTTTCACACGGGTTGTGCACGTATATGGCACAGCATGCGTTGATGGATGAGGAGGCGAGTCAGCGGAAATTACGGCCAAAGGAACTTTTGCAGAAGGGATATAACTCTGTAGTGGCGGATGAGAGTATCACAGCGGGCGGAACTACGGCGTCAGTTGGAGTTGCGCAGACGGATGGAAGTGTCGAGTTGGCAAAGTATGTATTTTTCTTTTTTTCTCGTTGCGGCTGGAATGAATTCCTGCTAATGAGGTGTCGCGTTTCACAGCCTTGGAGACTCAGGGTCTGTACTCTTTCGACTCGGTGCTGTGCACCAGTACTCCGCGCCGCAAACACATGCGTTCAATACGCCATATCAATTGAATATTATACCGCGACGAATGCGCGAACAGGCACACATGTTTGGCGGCGTATATTTTGAGGATTCGCCGCGTGACGCTGCCGTATCGACACTGTCCATGCAACATGGAGACGTACTCGTCCTGGCTACGGACGGCGTGTTTGATAATCTGAACAATCAAGATATCTTGAAGATAGTAACGGGCCGAATGCTGGCCTCGGGGGCATGGAGGGAAAGTTCTAGGAATGCGGCTATTTGTCCGTCTGAGGAATTGCGGGCATTGACTGCACCTGGCGGATTGCATCGACTATCTCCTTCTTCTTCTCCATCCTCCTCTCCTTCGTCTCCCTCATCTTCCACATCATCAATCCCTCCCACCCCTCACCTTAACAAACATCACACCCTCCAAGCCCTCCTAGCATCATCCATAGTCGGCGAAGCAAAACTCGCCAGCGTCGACATGCGACGAGACGGGCCTTTCGCAAAGGAGGCTCAGAGATATTACCCCGGTCATTGGTACCGGGGAGGCAAAGTGGATGATATATGCGCACTTGTGATTATTGCCATAGACGAATGATGCGATCGATCGGATAATCTAAATCTAATGTATATAGAATTGAGATATTAGGTGTATACGAGAATATAAGCAAGTGATCAAAGATATAATCGAAGCTGGGGAGGAGTGGAGAAAATGGATATGATCTTACGCCGCGAACTCTTCTTTACTTTGCGGAAACGCGTTCCTGCAATAAATTTTTTGAGAGTGTTTGTTGGTAGGAGAGAGGAAGTTGTAGAGTGATTGACAGTCAATCGACCTTAAAGAAGAACGTACAAGTCTACTACTATTAGATGAAGAGCAAAATATAGAGAGTGGTATCACAAATTCAATTGGAGTATATAGTAAAATCTTTAAACATTGTCCCAACTTCCAGAGTCCAAGACAGACGTGATCCCTCGGGTCAGTCATTGTAATAACCATAATCCAAAGCCAGACAGGACGTATTAACACAAATATATTGTTGGTTGATTTTCTCTTTGAGAAAGAAAAAAAAAAAAAAAAAAAAAAAAAGATGAGGCCACCGAATTTTCCCCATATAAACCAACCCAGTCGATCGCTTAAAATGAAGAAGAGAAGACAAAACACGCTCCATGCTCACTCATGACATGCCAAATAAAAAAAATGATCAAATGATCAATGTAAGATACAGATGAAGAGGAGAGAAGGTATCAGTTGATGAGAAGAAGAGAAGACTAAACACACAAGCCATCTTGCCTGTTATACGGCTCCTTGTATGCCATCAACTCATCAATATCAAACCCATAATCCTCCTGAGTCACCTCCGGCAAAAGCATAGCCGGCTGACCCATCAGCCTGTTCGAGTTGTCCGGCAACCACGGGCCACGCTCTTCCTCAGTTGCGCTAAAGACACCTTCGATCCTTCGGAGGCTGACGACGTCGAGGTCAGTCACGTAGGCATTCCGGTTTGTGCCGTCGCCGGCACCACCGGGGAGAGCGACGCGGACCTCGAATTCGTTGTCGAGCATCATTTCGTCTTTCCACAGACGGCGGGGACCGTCGTAGGCGCAGAGGACTCGCTTCTTGGTCTTCATCTTGGCGGCTGGTGTGCCCCATGATTGCGGGTAGCTATTTCTGTTGCCTCGTCGTCGTGTGATTGCGCGAGGTTTGTTGTTCTTTGAAATAGCGCTGCTGGTTCCCAGGACAACTCGCGATGATAATTTTTGGCTGTTGGACTTTGATAGCGAACCTTTGCCGGATCGGCCATCTTTGTTGAGATTATTAATATTAGATTCGTCAGCGTCTTCAGCATCGTCAGCGTCGTCATTAGGTTCATCCTCGTTATATTCATCACTGCCCACGGGGCTAGCTGTATCCAGCAGCTTGTGCTTCTCCATGGTCAACTTAACATCCTCATCATTAGCGACTTCGGCTAATCGTTTCTGGTTGATCGCCTCACTGGGTTCTTCCTGTTGCACAACGCGAAGAACACAGTCATCCAAATGCTCGTAAAAGTCTTGAGCATTGCTGAATGTGGCCGAACAAGTAGAACATTTGCCAGTGGCATCTTCGCTGTATCCGGGGAGGGGCTTTTGTTGTTCCATCGATGAGGACGTGGGACTTCTCTTGCGGCAGTTGGGGGCTGTCTGTTCCACTCCATGAACAGACATGAGATGACGCTTGAATACATCGGCGCGGTTGAAGCTCTTTTCAGCCGCTGATCCGGATCCCGGGCAGAATCCACACACCATTGTCCCTTTGTAATGGGTTAATGTGTGTCGATTTTTGTCATATTTGCGCGCAAAGCCCTTGAGGTGATATTCGCAGTTGACGATGGGGCATTTCTCGGGTCGCTCGCTCTGATGGGTCAACATGTGGGCCTTGAGATCCTTGAAGGAGCGGCCGCAGTCGGGCCAGGGACATCGTCGCTTCTCGCGACCTTCATCTTCTACGTCGGTGTTGCTGGCTGATGGGCTAGGGTGTGAGCGGGGAGAGAGAGAAGAGATGATAGATGCTGGTCGTTCGTAGACACTGCCTGCGACGCTAGAGCTTCGGGCGTGCTGTACGCCGAGATAAGGAGATGAGGTGTTCATTTGAGGAATGTGCGCCAAACCGAGGTTTTGGTGGCTGGGCATAGGAGAGCCAATCTGAGCAGGAGAGACGAAACCAGAAGAGTGACCCATCACTTGGTGGTCTTCGTAAGGCATGGAGGTAGGAATGGGGTGGTGAATTGCGGAAGGATCTATTGCATGTAAGCGAGAGTTTCTTTTTTGCTGACTGCTAGAAGAAATGACTAACCAACTGTAGGGAATTTGGCAGGAGCGCCAAAAGTAGAATCCCCCTCCATGGTTGTCATGGGGTAGTCGATCTCGGGCATCATCATGGGCATACCCAGCAACCCATTCGCAGTGTCAATCCATGATTCCTGGAAAGTGTGAGCGGCGCCGGAGTAAGGAGAACCCATCGCTGATGAAGTAGCACTGGCAATAGAAGGGCCGGAAGCAGCGGAATAGTGCGAAGCGGCCATGGAGGGAGGTGAGTTAGGGCCAGCAGGGTAGAGCATCTGTTGGTGTTGTTGCTTCTGTTGGAATTCCATGTCTGGAGTCTGTTCTGTCCACGACGATGAAGATTCGTAGAAGGTCTGTTGTGGGTAGGAGTGGTGCTCTTGAGGCTGGGACTGCATGTTTTGTTGCATGGTGGAAAACCCGTATGAATCCATGAGTTCGGGATCTAGAGCGAGTTGATCATGCGAGAAGAAAGGGAATTGTTGTTGACGGGAGGACTCTAAAGCCAACATGTTGGTGATGTGTGATGTGAAGCGAAACGGTCGCCTCTAATGTTTTGAGTAGAAAGGCTGAAGAAGAGAAACCGGTCAGGTATCTAAAGAGTAATGAAATTAGCCCGGGTGATTTGGATCGGGTGCGGGCGGGCATACCAGCTCCTACAAGCGAAGAAGAGGGTTGTTGAAGAGGAAGGGTGTAATGCGATTAATATGTTCGATTCACCCATGCAGTTGTTGCGATAATCTTTTTTGCTTGACAAATCCGAACTTTGACTGTTGTTGTAGTTGCGGAGCGGCGCGGGGAGAGGAAGCTATAGAGATGCCGAATGGGGCAAGGCAGACACCACGAACGTGAAGGGTATACACAAGACACAAGACAGGATCAAGGTAAGTAGGATGTCTTTATAGATAAAGTGATTGTCTATGGTAAAGTCAGGTGAGAAGAATTTCTGCGGGTGACGAAGAATGAGGAATGGGGGTTGACGAGAGATTTAAAACCAAAAGCACGGGAGATAGACGGCGGAGGGAAGGATAATTAAACTGTATTGCTTTTCAAGACTTGTAAAGCAGAGCGGGTTTACTGGTCGATGATTTGATTGCCCTACGGACTAAAAGTTGTTCTCCCAGTCTACTGGGCCCCCCAGTCAGGGCTGGGCAATTTATTTTAATTTGACAAGCCAAAAGCAAACAACTCATAAGCATCCTTATTTGACTAGGCACTAAGTCACTAAATGCACTAGCTAGTTCAAACTACGTACTTTGCAGTCATAGTCGTAAGTTAAGAGTAAGGTAAGACTGTAACTTACTCGGTACGAGAGTGGAGACCGAACACATTGGACGGACCGGGGTTAATTTAGCGTGGACCTTTGGCAGTGGATCACAGTGGATCGCAGTGGATTAGCGGGCCCGGGTGAGATCCACACCCACTGCATCGTACGCTGTAAGACTGTAATTTACATGTAAGTTACGTACCATGCGTTGCAATCACAAACCGGACCGGCGACGAGAACCAGAGAACAACCCACTTGGCACGCTGGCGTACGGTACTGTAAGCCCTAGGGATAATTACATACTAAATCAATTGCTGGCATGGACTAAGCCTCTACCTAAAGTTTACTAAACGCCCAGCCTGGAAACTTCTTAATTTAACACTGACTAAAAGACTAAAAGTAGACTGCCCCAGGCACTGCCAGACTGGCCAAGCCTCCATGCCCTACCCAAAGTATCCATTGGAGTGCATGATGAAGGGGCTTGGACTTTCTAAATTAGAAGTGACTAAACTCACTAAAGTGCAGTGCAGAACGTTTGTGTGGCAGAGTTAGTCGAAATCAGTATCTCCATAATAATACTGCAGACCGCCCCGACTCCGACTTGAAGCCCTGTGTTAAGCAGGGACAACACGCATCAGCCAACCAGCGGCCGCACACAAGACGGTCTGGCTTCGTACTCTGTGCATCTACATCTACTTGGAGATTAATATTGAATGCTACCTGATAAACTATAATTCCATACTTTCGTCTTTTAACATATTAACGATATTCCAAGATACAACAGCGACACCAACGGTTACATTCTACTCATCGTACGATGAGCACATCTTTTAGCCATGTATCCACCGTTTCATCCAGTCACTACGACACAGTATAAAGTCTAACATCTCCATATCTTGATATGGCATATGCCTAACCGATCCATACAAACTTACAAGAATGAGAATGCCGAAAGTCTAAAGTTGAAACAATCCGGCACCTATGTTACTGTATCAAGGTAGGCATGACAAATCCGTCGAAACCACAGAAGAAATAATCACATGCTCTCCTATAAGGAGTAATAAGCTTGTACGTAGCTTTGTTCGCGTCTAGAACTTGTACTATGCCATCCTTCGGGTATCACATTATCACAATCATCTCGGAGATAATACAGCTTCGGTCAAATTTCGACCGTTAGAATACAAATGCCGTAAGGCGAGCGAATAGCAAAACTTTAGGGGCTCAGAGCTCGAATCCAGTTTCCGGATTGGGAAGTACGTTAGGGACCTGCCAGGGTTAGTGCCACACTTTACTTTTTCGTAGCGTACCAAGTACCAGTATCTAGAAAGAAAAAGGAGAGATTAAGCTTCATGGTTCTATCGTCATAGATATCTAAATTATTCGACTTGTGTCTAATTTCTAAGCGAGCGTTTCTGGATCGTGCGCTTGAAACTTGAGGCTGCTGATCCATAACTAAGGTACTGTTTTAGGAAGTTGCACGAGGCGGCTCGATCCCAGTGATAATGTGATAAATACGTAGGTACGTACAAAAGTGTGATTCTGTAGACTTTTGATTATGGAGCTTTGAGTTGATCCCGGTACCGGCCATTCCCATCATTTCGCTGTGTTTATACACGTGGAATGAAACCTTGAAACAAATTCCCAATGCAGAAAACTATACGATTGGTGAATCGCGATGATAGAATCATAAAAATTTTTTAAAAAAAAAAAAAAAAAATGTTCGATCGGTGTTTGCTTTATACGAAGTGTACTATCACACTCATGTTTCAAGAATATCCATTATCCAACCGGTCAAACGGCGCGGGACAACAACTTGTCAAAACCTGTCGATTTGGATCCGAGGCAAGCAAAGATGAATAATGTAAGCAATTGCTTTTCGATTTTCGCACTATGGCCGTAACAAGCAAAACCATCCGCGTCTCTGAATGGTCGAATCGTCAAGACAGAAAAATGCCAAGAGACAGCAGAGCCTCTAACCTAGCCAATACTAGACGAGAAGAGGTAAGGCTTGTAAATGCATGGCTTGTCCAATCATGGTTAAAAGATGGGAGATTTCAAAAAAGCGAACCCTTGTTGATGTTGTGATTTGAGTTTTTTGATGATGTGTCAATATGTACAGATAAGGGGTTTCCATATCATTGTAGGTCTTGTCGATTCTATAGGCAGTGTGTTAAATTGTGTTGTTCTGGGAGAAAAGATGTGTACGTACTCCGTAGTAACTGATTGTTTACGGAGTACATATACGAAGTACCTTACACTGTTTCTTACATGTAAATTACTACGTATTGACAGTACATAAATACAGCCGCCGGACTAGCCGCTCTCGGCACAAATTGCGATCATGTGTTGTTCTGTGGGGAGGGAATTAGAGTGGCTTGGCGACGTCTCACAAGGCTGAGCGGAATTTCCGTGGTTTGACTTGTTCACGTCTTTCATTGTTGGGCGAATTAGGTTACGGAGTTTCCGTCATTTAGATTAATTAATCAAGCCAGTCGGAAGAGATATCGGGTCACCACCACGAAAAAGAAAATAAATGTGGATGTGGACTGTATTTTTGACATACAGTATGTATGTATTGCTCAATATTGCACCAATTGGTATTGTTGCACAAGCGCTTTGTTGACTCGGCGAGTCCTGGTAGATACTAGACAGGGTTGTGGTGGAGTCTAATCTGAAATATGTGCCTAGGCACGTCTGTTAATCAAATGGACTGCTAGTACAGCAATAGTTGTTGTACTATGAGACTACATACGTAGTGCGTATTATGATTCATGGTGAGGAGCATGTTTACCTCTGTCAGGGTCGGTGAAGAAAACTCGACCAAGACTGCTTAGCGCCACAAAACCAGACTTTGGTCGCACTAGCCACAACCCTGTAGCCAATCAGAGTTGTCAGCAGCCGAATCTGTATCCATAGTTGGCTAGACTGCATAACGCTAATGTACGCTATGACATAATATCGAGGCTTAGCCTGTGCTTTCGCACAGTTTTTCACCGCTTCGTTCTATGGGAATGTCGGACTCTGTCTGTATCACTACATAGTACATACTACATAGTATTATGGATATGGAATCTTAAATGTCGCATTCCGACTGCACGACAGTGGACACCAGGTAGCCAAGCATGCTTTCTAAGTTTCATGTATTAAACTTCCATTCCAGAGCGACATTCCATTTTCCCACTTTCGGGAACGCCGTAGAAGCTTTGGAACACGAGATCAACCCGTGCATGATCATGTACATGGATGCGGTTCGTGATACTCATGTATAAGGTCACTCCTCCTTCAAAGTGGTCGATCGCATATAGTAGACCGATCTTTTGACTATGTTTGTTTGATCGCTCTATACTCGACATGCGGTGATGATATTTTGATACATACGTACTTGACAGACTGCCCGGGCTCATATGCCAAGGACGCCGTAGTAATAGTATTCTTCATAATTATTAAGACCTGCCTCTTTAGGAATTTCACAATCCTTTAAATTTGAAAAGTCTTGGTATCTTGGCTGCTGAGCTTAATTGATTATTGCGGCTCGGGTCCGGGTTTTGCGGTTTCTACAACTTTTTTTATTCCTTTCTGATTTCAATGTTTATACAAAGCAAGTCGGGTTGAGGTGATGGGAAGCTAACTCAGCCGGAAAGCCCGAACGACATAAGAGCCCTTCTCTTTTCGCTACGTATCTACTGTACGGAGTACTCCGTAGTTCTATTGGCGAGGTACCACGGAACAACTCATAGGGCACCCGGAAGATTTCCCGATCCACTTTTAACCTCTCCCCTACTACCTAGCCTTCCTTGAGCCTTGAGGACATTATTGGACCACAATTAAAAACTCCATTTTTGAATCTGGCGCTGACTCGTGTAACATCGCGTAAAAACATCCCAATCCCATCGAAGCATACGTAGTATTTTTTTTCTTTCTAATACATGCCGCGAAGATCATTAGATTCTAGTACGCAGCATGATAGACATGCTGCGCTCGCATCAAAACAGCAATACGGCAGGTGGCCTTAAACTGTACATCAGTACATCAGTCCATAGTACGTATGTCGTATCTGTAGTATCTCCGACCAATCACAATGCAAAAATCACTCAAATACCAGCAATCTTACGAACGAATCGAAAATCCACTTGAGCAATGAGCATGTTAATTTTTTCTCGCTTAGAGCTGCCTAGCTGCGCTGATCACATTGATGAATGGATTGATAAGTGGGTAGGGGGAACAAATTTACGACTGATACGTTAGGTATGTTTCAGTATTGAACGTGAAATTGGGGGCTGAAACATTTGCATCGAGGGGAGGGGATGTGGGGAGAGTCGGGAATACCAGGGTATTGTTTTGTCACATACCGTTCTTTTATTACAAGAAAATCTTACACCATAGTCCAGACGGATAATGCGGATTTCCCCTGACCAGGGATGATAATTGATCTCGTTTGGAACGACATCTCCATTACTACTGCAAAGCTTATGGAGTTGAGCAATATCGTTGAGACTTTGACACCTCGCTTTATCATCAAGTAAAACGCACATACAACATCTCTAACCGGTTACTCCGTAGTCATCGCTCATCTCCGTAACTCTGTTCAGTTATACTTTGAGGAAAAAAGTCTTAGTTAAGTGACGTTAAGAAGTTTGACTGTTTGAGACGGAGGAAAGAAACAACTCTCATTCGCTCGGTGCCGCAAATCGTTTGTCCACGGTCCAAGACTTTAAATCTTTTGAGTTTTCTTGCTGGCTCCATACGGCGGCCGCCGCTTGCCCAACAAAGTCAAGACTCAAGACAGTTTTACGACGTTATTTTTGATAGTACCTACTCCGTACGTATGGGAGTCGAGTTTGAGGATACATACGTACATCCATATTTTTGAGTTCATTTGGCAACTTCCCGCGTCTGCACTTATGCAACTAATTGCGATCTTTTTACTTGAAACGGAAATTTATCAAAAATTGCGTGTGGTGGATGACATACGTATGGGGACCTAGGAGTACAAAATAAGAATATGGAGAACCTCGTATGGGATTTATCCAACAAACTTTCGCAGGTCAAAACGAAAGGGGAAGGTTTGATGTAGTGGAATTATTTGGTTTGGCGAATCAGTGTGTGGTAATTTATGAGATGGTTTAGCACGTGCTACGAAGCTCAATACGAGATTGATTGGTTTGATTCATATGGTAGAGTTTGTATACTTAGAAAGTTGATACATTGGATACTTGACTTTTATGATGAATCTTAAACTCGCGCTGTTCGCTTCTGGAGGTAACGGTTGAGGACCTTGAGGTTTGCATGGAGCAGGTTTGGGTTGTTTGACAAATAACGTTGTGCCGTTGCCTGGTAGTGAGACGACTCAGACGAGACCCCAAAGCTTGAAAAGAATATTTCTCTTAAGGGGCATCTAAGGTACTATCGTCACTTCTGATATGGTACTAAGTACTCCGTAGGTAATGCTGTATGTATCGTCACGATACCGCCCTTCCTTACATGATTGCATTCTTACATTCTTCTAGAAAGACTCGAAACCGCCAAGTCTTCAGGCCACGCGAACAATCCTGTCCAACATTCCAGGGTATCATTGACATGGTCGACAATCGAATACGTATTTCAAAATTATATACTCCGTATACGTAGTACTATCTCGTTCTAGTTGGTTGGTGTGGTCGAATTTCACTTTCATGGGGCCAAAAAGTTGCATTAGTTTCGCACCCTGCCCTGCAATGTACGTATGATACTGTAGGGCTAATTGGCAGGGTGACTGACCTAAATTGGCAAAGAGTAGAGTATTTGGGCTGTCATTGGATAACGTAAATAGTCCGTCATATTTTTGTTCATCCTTCCATCGTTAAAATTGGCTAAATTAACGTTTGAGGGCTCTAGCTGGGGGATGGAACATGATGAAGACACCTTACATTTACGTCCTCCTATTCGATTAAACCCATAACTCTCGACTCTGGAGTCTGTACTAAGGTAAGGATGGATGTGTTGTCAACTTTGTCTCTCTAGTGATTTCAGAGGAATTATTGGTTATTTGATTGACGTTTAGGAGGGTGTCTTGGATCCTTGCAGATAATCCAGTTAAGTGGCTGGCCAACAATGAGCTTCCCTGATTCATTGAGGAGATATGTTCCATCGTTCGTCTCAGACATGTTCGAGACGTTGATAACGGTTTTCTGAACCCAGACTGCACGGGCCTGTTAACTGCTGGGGGCGAACGGCACGTGCACTAGGACTATGATTTTCAAGACATGACATTCTTCATCTGTACGGCATTGTCGTCGCCCGAATCGAATACCTATCTGGACTGGACAAGGCAATCGACATCATGCCGCCTGAAGACAAACATGCCAAGCACTCGAGTCACGCTTATTGAGGCAAGACAGGCCGTACGTCGTAGTATTACAGTACCTCCGCACTAGTAACGTACAGCCCTGCCGATCCCAAACCGAGCGCAGGGGAATAGGAATCCGAGGAGTCCACATCGAGTCGTCACGTTATCCCCCAGAGCGCGCCATGCTTCCCATTTTGATTATTTACTAGCCTCGACTGGTTGAAGTTGCAACACACCTTCCCTTTTTGTATGCGTAGTGTGTATTCGATGTACGATGATCTCAAGAGTCAACATTGAGAACAGAACGCGTTGCAAAGCGTATACGTAGTTCTTTTCCTTGTCTTCTCTTGCCAGTCATATATCATATATCAAAAAACAAAGCCTGCCATCATACATCATAGACAAGGAGCTGACTTTGCATCCATGTCCGTTACACGTTCCCATTACGTGTGTACGGAGCATGTTACACTGTACAGCGTAACCCTCGTACTAAAAACCCGTAACGAAAAACCAGACGAACCGGCAAGGTCTGTGCGCCCCACTTCTCCGTCCGTCCCCCTTCTTTCCAAGGTTTCTAGAATCTTTCCTTTTTCTGCAGTATGCACATCCCCAACCCTCCGGCGGATATCGTGCTTGTCAATGATTGGCTACAGAATAATGGATGTGATTATTTCAACTTATTTGTCATTGCCCATAGTTATATGGGTTGTTGTGTTTAATAGTTGATGGAAAATATTATTAATTTCGTCTCGGGTTATGGAATAGCCGACGAGGTCGACTACAACACTTGGAAGTAGGAAATAGGACTGTAAGTTGTTCGTTGTTACGTATTTGCTAAGCCAGATAAATTTAAACATGGGCTGTGCGAAGAAGATCCAAAAGTGTGTTCTCCACACTATCGAGTCCAACCAACAACATTTTCGACGGCCTTGATGTCATTACCAACGTACCTGAGTCATACAGCCGAGTTAAGGTGACTTGACCACGGTGAACTATGACGCTTGTCGCTCTGTGCATACGTATTCCTGTTCTGTGGGACAGCAATGTGATTATCGACTGGCTACTACATACGCAGTATGCATCACAATTGGTGTTTTAGTCTGGAGATTGTCGATCATTAAGTTAGGTAGGTACGTGGGTAGCGTGACTAAACATGAATCATACATAATGGGCTAAGGCCTATGGACTATGGAGTACAGATGGTTGACCGGAACAAATAAAATTGTAGGTCTATCCTTCCGGTTATAAGTGAAATGCAAAATCAGAAACATGTCTCGAAAAGAAGAAGAAGAAAATATGGCATGTACGTTGGTTACACAATCACACAGGGTTACGCACAGGGCAGGGACTAGAAAATTTTCCAAGCCACCTTCTAGAAAATGAGTCGAAGGTTTTCGTATGCATGTATCAGTGTGATAACAGTGAACACCCCAGGATAAGATGCATACTCCCCGAAAAGAAAGTCGGAATGGAAATTGTTGATTGGTGAAACTCGACTCGATAGTCCCTCATATTGGTTGGGTTGGGGAAGATAAGTACGAGCGGACCAATCATAAACCGGGTATGTCGAATATTTGCAGATCGTTCTGCAGTTACGTACGTAAGTAAGATCATACTAGGATGTTATCAGATTCGCTACCTAGGTAGTCTACAGTTATAGTAATAGCGATGGTTTATGCATGACGATTTATCATGTTTAGCGGGTGGTTAATACTAATCAATGACTGGACGAAAGGAAATAACCAAACTCAATAGTGAGATGACTACATCTTTCAAAAGAATAGTTGTATGCGCTGTCATAACGATAACGTAAACTACGCACATACATACTCACTAGCCATGATATACACCCCGTAGTCGAATTCATGGAGTACAACTAGCACGCGCAGTAAGTCCGGAGTACTCCATACCGGCACAGATCCCGCTTTTGTCAACCAGGCGCTTGTCGCAGTTGATCAGATATACTCCAAGAATGCTTATCCGTGCGATTGGGGCCAAATGCAGGTGTCATGTACAGAATGGCAGATTTTATGTGCCGGTGTGGTGTGTACCTTGCCTTTGAATGCAATCAACGAGGCATTTACGCAACTATCTCGACATCGACGTAGTACAACAGAATTGAAACATGATAGACTACTGGGTACATGTCGGGGTCCTGTTTCAGAAAGATTTGCTTCTTTTGCTGCTTGCATGTCTATGATACTCTTCCGTAGGTACATACGTCTATTGCATTTGCATCGTGCCATTTGATACGATTTGACATGTAGTCATTTTTAGTCTTGGCTTGGCCGGCTTTTAATCTGGTCTCCGGCGCTGGCAGGTAGCCAAGACAAGCCACATCCAGTGGAACAATCTACGTACCGTATTGTAGATACATACAGCAAGTTATCATGCCATGTATTACTTCTCACATGATTGATGCTATTTTCATAGCATCATGAATCATAGACTTTGTGTTCTATCTCATGCAATGGTTTGATATGTTCTAAAGATAGAAAATCCAAAACGACAATCAGATTAACTGTTGATCAAAGCCTCGGTCCTGTTAATCATTGCGCCTGTATCAGTTAGAGTGGCTTAGATATTAAATACATGCGAAGTCGGTACTAGTTACAATACACATAGAAGAGCCACAAGGAGCTAGTATCGGATTGTATCACATACAGAAAGTATATCCAAAAATAGAACAAACTCTGTTGCAGTAAGTTGCTTGGCCAAGAGCCGTAACAAACTCAATACGTACAAAGTTACAAACTTTACAAAAGCGGGCTAATTTAGTGTCAATTAGTCAGACAGCCCGATCCCTGTCAATACGTACGTACCGTAGTAAGTTAGTACTAACTGTACCGGATTTGATGAATTACTGGACAATTCCATTGTCCAGTCAATTTGGACTAATCGACTACTCTATACGGCGTAGCTCGAATCAGACTAACTCAGAGCTTTGGAACTTGGAAGAGAGCTGTCCATGACTCCATGGACGGGATGAGAAATAAGGGACTCAACTTTATTTTACGGATTTCGGAGTACGGAGTAGATGCTCCGTAACACAAGGCAAGGAATTGCCGTCGTTATGAAGAGTAAATATCATATGATTGTCATTGATTGAGCATGGTTTAGATTCAACTTTGGATCGACATTGGATCTATCGTCTATACGCGTATCTAACTTCCAGTCTGTACACCGTGAGTCAGTTTTCATGCAAAGCCATTGTCTATAACCCGCTATCGAATCACAATCATGAATGTTATCCATTGATGATGTCAGCTTCTTATTTTAACTACACACGACGAGTCAGTTGTGTCTACAGACTGACTCGATCTGTAGAATGATTTTCAACGTGTTACAGAATCGGCTACCTTTCAACAACTTTACCAGTCATTTTTCTCAATAACGGAATCAGAAAAAACGCGGCCTATACCCGACTACCTCATGTGGACAACTAATTACAGTAACACCGGGAAACCGTTGCGGAAATTAGCCCGAAACTGTAAAACAGAAGCAGATAAACTCTGAAGACTGTATGGGAAAAGCACGTTGAGCTCCAGGCAGTCTTCAGTGGCGAATGGCGGTCATGATCAGCTTGATAACCCAGCACCAGGTTATAGCTGACCCTGATAGCACTAAGCAGTGTTGTACGTACAACTTCGGCTCGGGATGGTGGGCAGCTAAAATCTCGCATCAGATTTCACATACCTTATTCTGACCAAGACTTTTTACGTATTATCAAGCCGGAGATAGAGAGCGTCCTCCGGAGTCCGGACGGATCTTAAAGCCGATGAAGCTTTTGTTGTCGTTAATGGGCTTATACGTACGTACTTTACATGTACGTATCTAAAATATCTCCTCAGCACGAGAAGTCAATTCAATAAGCTCTACCGTCTTACGTGATTGGATGTCGACGCCGTTCAATCTACCTCGTGGCATCCAAGAACGCTAAAATCTTACCCATCCATCTTAATATGAAACGATATAAGATTCGAGCAGGTTAGGTTTATTTTCGGATCACTTAATGCCATGGGAATAATCGTTATCTCCGCGGAATGACCTTCTTCAATAGACATTGAGTGCTGTCATCTAATGCCTTATGACATGGATGCCTGACAGGAATAAGACAATTCCGCACTCCGTAGAGTGCTGATACCTTGATAATAATTGATGATCAATCATTGAAAACGCGACGGAATTTAACCCGCACATGGCATGTCATAGGTTACAGGTAAGTCAGCAAATTATCCGCAATTCTTAAGCGTCCAAGCCCGGATTGAGCAATGAACCCTAATTCACTAGCGAGACGCCGATTTTAAGCTTCTTGGGATCAGACATGAATACTAATCCAAATAAGGAAGTATGCGAATTGCCGGATTCGGCTCAGACTGAGAGAGTCTTGTGGAACCCCTAGCCCACTTAATCTATACTTAATCTCCACTAGGACACGGTAGTACATACTTAATTAACAACCTAAGTTCGTTTAAGTTCACCAAGGGCGTAGTTTAAACTGATAAAATACTAAAATACGCATCAATACGGTAAATAGTGTGTGTCCAAACTACGGAATTCAGTTTCCTCGTTCCCGTACTTTGGCACGTACCAAATTCGACTTTCTTTTGGGAATCTTCACCATTTCCCTATTTTAGTAAATAGTAGAGGAAGGAGCCGGCTGGCAGGAAACCTCAAGTACGTATTGTAAGTTTGTAACCAGAATCTCTGGAGACATGAAGATAGGATTTAAACTTTTCTATCTTGCAAGTTGCGCGGAGTATCGTGATTGCTGTTGTCGTTTATACGGGGTTCATCTGGATGGTAAAACCACTGAACGATACACATAATACACACCATGTAACAACTGCCCTACGCGGCGGCTCTAGAGCAGATAGCTAATCTGTTAGATCTAATAATGTTGGTTTCTCATCCAATGAATCTTACAGAATAAATTAATTACGCGTAACGCCTGTACTAGTACCTAACCCAAGATCAATCAATATTCACGTACTAAGGACCATACATTAACTAGCAAAATAAAGAGCAAAACATATTGCAGGTTCGTAACGTACGTACCGACAAACAAAACCAACATGATTTGGGTACGTTACTTTCCGACGACACAAGTCACATACTTTTTTTTTTCTACCTCGCGGGAAGCTTATTAAGGGTTTCGGAGAAGAGCCGACGAAAATCTTAATCCAACATGTAACCAGAATAGGAAGTTGGGTTCATCCAGGTTTTGGCAACCAGACCAAACAGATTGAAACTCAACGTTGAAATGGATTTGTAGTTTTGTACGGTTTATGGAGTGAATCGTGGTGCAAGAAATGAGCATGCGATGGATAAATTACTGGTCTTAATGTTACTGATATTAACTAGTAGAAATAGATGTATGTATGTACGATGTAATATCGTAACGTATTACAGTACACCATGTATATATATATGATTGGTAACTCTTATCAGTCTAACTCCAAACGGTAGTCCATTCATATGGTAGGGCGATGCATCTTGTCTAGCATATCCTCAAGTATCAAATCTTACTTCCTACATCATTATCATTGCGTTCTGATTTCCCAACCTATCCAATTTTTCAGTTGAAGAGTTCAGGCAGTTGACGATCACAAAGCTAGCTTCTGCTACGTGTGGACTTTATACGGAATACGAGTCGTAATTCCGTTCACGGCCCGGCGGCTCATGATTTTCAAGACCGTGGCCATTGCTCAGAAGGATTATGATTATGGAGCAGAAGCACTGAACCGGGAGCACGGAGTATTCAATAGGCCCTAGAGGGTATTGGATTTAAGGCTATCCCCGATTCCCCGCAAGTGGTAGAGCTCTTGCACCTTACCTATCTTGCAAGTAATTAGGGAAGAATAGGGCATAGTCTGGGACCCCAGTGATCCGTACGTAGGGCCGAAATGTATTGTAAGCGTTAGTGAGTACGTAGTGGCGGACTAGATCCATATGTCAGGCACGGACGTTATTCACTGATTAAGACTCCAGGATAGAGATGTAATTTCGTGCCTCGTACGTCTAGACTATCATGGTGAGATAGACCGTCTCATAGCGTATAAGCGGATAGCTAACATTCCGTGCGGACCGTGCGGGTGTAGGTTCCTCATACTCAGAAGGGCTTTACGGTGTATCATGACTGAAGTCGAGGCCTTCGTATTAAGGTATTGAATCCAAACTTACACGTCTCTAGTGTCAGATAGAGACTAGATCTAACTGCCTACCAAGAGAATCCTGAGCTTGGCGCTGTCAGATCTTCGCTGCATTAAGCAGGTGGTAGTTACTTTGTGCACTGCGAGGCGTCTTCGGTTTATCCAAGCAGCTTCGCTTGGTATCCGAAGTCTGCCTTGCAAGAACAAACTTCGACAGCAACTGCCAACTGCACAGGCATCAAATAGTTACGTGTTAACAACCACGGGACACTGTCTCACTTCCTGGAGGCCTAATAGTAAATGTACTACAAGTAAACTTGGATCATTTGATTGTCGATCAGTGCGTATTTTGCTCCCTAGGTAAGCTAATCAAGTGCTCCTCCTAAAAATCAAAATACGCACCCTTTTCCAGATAGAGTCTTGTACATAAAATTGGCGCCAAACACGTGGACATCATCCCATCCTCTGGCTTCGGTTTTGTCGGATTGCGCTACTGCACCTCCCAGGGGTTTGGGAGTCTAACGACAGGGATAGACTAGACTCTAGAGTCTAGAGAAGTTAACTCGAGTCGACGAAGAATTTCGTGCTTACGATGGTACGTACGTACGTACGTACGGAGTACTTGAAATAGAGTCAGGAAATTAGTGGCGCTTGAAATAAGGCTCCTTGTCGAGTCAAGTGCTTGTATCAGGAATTAGTCTCTTAAATTTAATGATTGGTCGGGCAAATAGTCGTTGTACCAACTTTATCAATATAATTTAGCTTGATTTTTAACCTTATAATATTTATATTGCTAAGTCATGAATGGGCGGCAATCCAACCCGTTCCCTTACAATATACTTGGAGCTCCTTATCAGTCTTAGCTATTACCTTATGATGACATGAAACTGTCCGAAAGCGGTGAATTTAAACGAGAATTGACTGTACCCTGCGCATTGATGTTTTGGAATGCTTCTGTGTTGCTCTGTCTTCAGTTACAATGGTACATAACAATCAAGATCGGCCATTGCCTGTCACATTCTCCATGAGTTGCCACGCCGTTTTATCAGGCATGGCGGGAGATTCCGAACTCTGATTTACTGGTTGCGATATCACCCAAGTTAGGCTTGCAGTTTCTAGACTGTGGAAGTCTGAGTCGGGCGGATGTAATCATCCGACCATATACAGATGGTCAAATACAGCACTCCGGCAAGTGTGTATGAAGAGTCAATCCTGGTAAGCTAACTTTTAGAACACTCACTTGATTATCAATCTCTAACATACCGAGGAATTATTTCATTACTGAGACTCTCGTATTAATTACCAGAGACCGGAGAAGTGAAATATTATACAGTCTCGCGACGAACGAACAGAAAAGGAAGTATCATGTACAAGACCCTTCTCAAGATGGAAGGTGCATGCCAAAAGGAACTAACACACCCTCAGAAAGATAAAAAGCAAACATACTCCACAAAATCCTCATAACCCTGACGGCCATTCCTCGTGGCGTGATGATAGTTACTACAGTAGTCTTACAGTCAAGTCTAAAACCTGCAAGTCCTTAACCCAGCAGTATGGTGAAAGACTACCATTGGCAGAACCATCGCCTCGGAGTACATGATTCCCTGCAAGAAGAATCACACGAGTCATCCATGGGGTAAAGTAGTACGATACGTACGAGAAGGTAAAATAGATTAAATCGGTGGCATTATGTCTCCGTACGGAGTAACTAGTAGTAAGCAAATCTATCCGAAGGCCGGCCACCATGTATGTGTGTATGCATGCATGGGCAGCATTGTGAGATGCAGGGCACTGTCTATGCGCATGTCAGTTTGGCAGTTGACGGCGATGCCGAAATAGAGAAAGTACGAATATACAATGCATATCTGATACATTTGATTCAGGAAAGTTGGTCGGATTGGAAATGATTTATCCCGACTGTTGGAGGCAACAAGCCCGATGCATTCGAGCTTCACCCCGACTCGATTCAAATTCGGTCCTCGCGATAAGCCGTAATTGAATATACGTCCGTGTATACATATTATGCATGATTCTTCTGGAGACGTAGTCATTTGTAACACAAGTTGTGTAACCAGCCCTAGCAGCGAGAAAAAAAAGGGCAGCCATTGACATCCTACATGCTATGTATCGTAGGGTTTTGTATGTATGCAGTTGTTGCATGCTAACAAGCGCGGTCAAAGCCCTTGCATTGTCCAGGTTCCATTTCGCTTCTTTTTGACTCGTTTTGTTATTTCTTTTTTTCTTTGACTTTTTGCGTTCTTGGGGTATGTTATGTATGTATGCATCATGCAATGCAACCCTCGCTCACTCGGACCCCTGGTGTGTCAAAAGGTACATCTGTAGAAAGAAAGATAGTAGACTCTTGTGGCTCACTTTATTCATGTGACCTATACTTTTAATCGTATTTGGCTCGATTATTTGATAATATTTCATCGCTTAGAAGAAAACTTTGTTTTGGGACTCCGTGCTGCATGTTGAAGATATCATCCATACTCTGACCCCAGGTGGGATATATATCTCTACGAAGTGGCATGACACACAACCAGTCCAATACCAAAAAGTCAATAACGCAACTTGTGTAACAGCTACTCAATCTTATGTACACCAATTTTATCGTTTATGTAGTCTGTTGTTAGATTCAAAATGCATGTAAGCGTTTTCGTGGTCGATGGCAGCGAAGGTTGTGTACATGGATAAATTCTTTCCTAATTAGGAAGTTTTACTGCTTTTGTCGTACAACGACGGCGTTGGACCGACCATCCAGAAACAACGGAGCATGAGATATGGAAAAGAGTAATCGGAGCATGTTATTCAATAGCTTCGTTCATGGCCTAAGGAAATATTAACGTCCGGAGATTGAACATTTGAAGTTAAGTGTAACAGGCAGAATGTATCGGGGATATCAGAAGTGACAGCTCTACTTCTCTAACCACATTAGAGATTTTATTCTAACTATATAAACAGTACATGCATGTATAGATTGTGTTCTACATGAAACATTCAAAGTCGAATCCGATGATATGAAAATTCGTGTCTACTGATTTGGTTCTTACCCCGATCTTTGAGTGTTCTCACCTGTATGCTGTCTTGTTATGACAACCAAGAGTTAATAATAGCTCATTAGGTTGGATAGAACCGCAGATGCACACTAACTACTTCCTCTCTTGATGTTGAAGAGTGTTGTCAACACCTGATGTAGTATCGACCAGCTTTCGCGGTCGATTACTAAGTAACCGTGGAATCGATTCACTTACGTAGAAGTGACATGTAATCCAACTCTAGAGACGGATAACTGCTAGCGCAGGATACCTAGTCTCTATAAAGAATCGAGTCAGGCATGAGATGTGGAAGCGTCACCTCTCCATACTCATGAATCTCCACATTATCAATCAACACGTACGATGGTGGTCAGACGTGGCTGCTTAATCTCCTGTCGTCAACTTAGAGATTATACGCAAAAGCTACTTGCGGAAACTTCGTAACTTTACAGATACACTCGGTATTGATTTGACGAGACGTTACTTTGCAATCCGCCGTTTTGTGAAAAGGGGCATGGAAGCCACAATGAAGCCACTACGTTCCAACATCAAAGATACAGTAGTGATGGCATAAAATAGAGCTCAGGCATTAATCAACCTGAAGCAATCCACAATATGTGCTTTCGAGGAATATGCAGAGATAGAACGATAGACAAGGACCCGCTCAACACGAGGTGCATTTCGTCTTCGACCTTCCTTCATACTTCCATTGGCTTACCACACCATCAGCCTTGTGGGCCCTTACCTTTGAAATAGGCAATTCGTGTCCCAATCAATTACGTAGCTACAAGGATAAGAATAGGGGGTGGGAGTGGATCCCAACCTCCAGGGCTGCAGGACGGATTGAGTAAATGAAGAATACGACGTACGTTGTTGGTTCCCGACGACGTTGCTAGTACTACGAACTAAAACAACTCAATTTAGTCTTCACCTTGGCTCTTAGCCTGCAGGGCGTGCTGGCTTTTAGTTGCTATGTCTCCTTTATTGTGCATATTGGTCTGGGTACGTGTCATTGCTTCTAGCCTGTCAAGCCTCACATCCATGGTTTCGCTAGAGTGACCATGATGAGCTGAGATAGTCTTAATATCTGGTGCCCCTAACGTTTACAAGACGAAACATACACAGATACGTTGTTAATGGCCCGTAAGGGAGATCAGGCCAAAGATCGCCATGCAGAGAGAGGCTATTTCAACGGACAAGTCACGTACAGTCGCTAGTTTCATATTCAAGCCCCCTTTACTAATGACTTGAATACAAACATTACTGAGAGAGAATCATAAGCTAACATTTACCATTCAAGGTCAATTCATTATTGGGTTGTATACACGCCGAGCTTCATGCGGGCTTTGATCGTCAACTAGATATGTAGGTATCATTTACGGATTTCTCCGTGAATTTGCTTTTGCGGATTAATTTGGGTTTGCTGATGTACTCGAGAGATATACATGCATTGCACCGCCTCAGTCAAAACATCCAAGAACTACTACTGATCTTATGCCGAAGTTACTGGCAGCCAACTATACATACAACAAGCCATTGGCCAACCACACTTTACCTCTTTCTTTTTTTTTTTTTTTTACAACACACAGATGACAGAAGCATCATCGGCTGCTCCGTGCTCAGCTCATTGAACAGTTTGAGAAATTTAAAAAGTCATCTCCGCGTCGTCAAATCCCCCGAAGACGAACGCATATTCCCTTCAGCCCTACATGTGGAGACCTTCCCGCGCCTCGGCTCTGGGACAGATCAAACATGCAGGCTGACAAAATGTATGAGTGATTTTAAGCAACGTGCACGAGGAAATACGATGATTCTGCCAGGGTTGATCAATGAGTACAATACGGAATACCCGTAATTCTTCTTCCGCAAACTTTCATATCCATGTAACGGGATACTTAGACATATTCAATCCCGGACTTAACGGGACTCACAGAACAGAAGGAGATGTCTCTCGGAAATAATTCTAGAACCGAGAATCAACACTACAGTACGTAGACTGCATGCTACATTCGTGTTGTCTAATGAAGTACGCAGTAAGTCAAGTTGTTATGTGCGGACTTGACTCGAACAACTTACCGCTTCTCGGCTACATCCTCCCATACAAATCCACTAAACCGCCTAACAAACATAGCGGTATACATACACCGTCTTACAAAAAGTTACAAGCCCTAAACACTGCGGTTCCGCAACTCTCCACTCACCATTGATCCTTTGCCGACCCATTATTGACCGTTGTCCCGTCTCGGGGATTCTGACTCTGAACCCTTCAAGTTTGACGATTTGTTTTTCCGGTTTTGGGGTTTTCCTTGCCCACTGCACGGGTTTCCAGTCTCGGCTAGATGGGGACTATATGCCTGGATCCCGGCATATGAGAGACGGAAGAATCAGGCGGTATTCTTTCTATCTTCTCCTGAATCTGATCAGTAATCTTCGTTACGGATTTTTGCGGATTCAGGGTATGGTCACATAATACGCAGTTTACACACTAACATAGCGGCTTCTTTTGATTAAGTTAGGGGATATGAACGAATGAATCTCTCCAAACGAGCCATGACTGACACGACGCACAAAGTAATCAACTATATCATGCATGAAAATGGTGAAGACACACACCTATCTGTCTCTTCTGCAGACTGATTGGCCGAATCATCAACATGCACATGCAAAATCAACAACAACACACCACTCTATGTAGTACTCCCTAGTGACCCTACCCTAGATAAGGGGGGGGGGTTCATCCTTAACCAAAACAGCTAGTCGGCACATTTCTGAAACTCATAGGGCTGAGCTATCTTCTTATGGTATCTGGTAAAGCGTTGGGTTTTTCTAGACCACCTGGCATCACATAGTTAGTCTGTTAGTTAGCGTCTAGTAGCTCAGACTTATCTGACAGGGATCATCCAACGTACTGTACTATGTTCTCTAGCTTCATTTATTTGACTTTCTCGACCTTCCTCTCGGGGTCTGCTCGGGGATCCGGGAGGATTTGGTCTCATTTAACTTGTCGACCTATCAGGTTCTGGAAGTGGCTCATACTTTCGCGAGCTAAGGAGTCGTCTATTTGGATGACATTTGGTGGCAGTGCGTATCTTTGAAAACGGCTAAGGAGGGCTGAACAGGGCTGGTACGTGTATTGTTACTTTTTTCTGTAACTATGGATGTAGGGATTCATGGAGTTTGGAGTGTGGTGAGCACCATGGACTCCTGAATGTTCCGTATATACTTGTTAATCATCTGACGTTTGGTCGTGTATTGACTAGCTCGTGCAACCATCAGTATATGGACTGACAGGGATTGTCGCTATGAGAGCATGAAAATATCATTGGTGAGTGCAAGCCCTAAGTTCGATGACTAGAACTGGTCTCTGGCAATTGCCATGCGTGCCCTACGTGTTGAAGTCTTAGTGAATTCGTCTTCGTCGCCAAAGGTGATATGCTTAGGAATCATGCTGTAACGGCCCGTGGAAGATACTTGAGCTCATACCAACGAAACAGCTCACAACAGTCATGGAACGTTGATGCAGACCCAGTGCAGCCTGAAGCACATCTTGGACCATCCTCTCATTGATCCCTTATGAGCAACTGCTTGCGTATATCTAGCACATACGACCATAGGGTGTGGAAAACAGGGCTTCCCGTCCGCTCAGCCGTACTTAAGCCACACGCCGGCTGGTTAGTAGTTGGGTGGGTGACCACCAGCGAATCCCAGCTGTTGTATGTAAACTTTTTTTTATCTTTTTGCTCGTTTTCGCTCTTTGGATGAACAATATATCTTTTTTTGGGTTGTAGTAGCTCTTCCTTCGGGTGTCTGGGAAGAGCGGCAAGGTAGAAAGGGTTGCTTGCTGGGGGTTGACGTAGGGTATCTTCATCGACGATAGTGTTAAAGAGAGAAACATGAAGGAGTGGTAAATAATGTATTGTGTATTCTTCAAAAGAGTGTAAAGAGTGTATCGGTGATAGCTAGCATAACCCTAAGAAGATCTCCCAAAGTGGGAGTGTACAAAGAGTATGAGTAAAAGGCACAGTTCGATAAGACGTACTTGCAAAAAGAACTATCCATGAACCTTCATAAAGAAGATGTCATTCTCTTTCATAGCTGTAGTTCGAGGCTCGTTCATCCATCTCGTCTGACCGTTTGTTGGCCTCCTCATCGTGCGATAACATCGGTGCAGTACTGCGTGTGCTGCTCTGTCGACTGACATCGCCCTTCGACCATTCTGAAGCTGCAAGTATGTCCAGCAGGCGATCGACAAGTAGAACTGTGATTGTTAGCTTGTTAATAGTCACATATTTGAACGACATACTCACCAGCTAACATTGTCAAAGAGAATGTGTATAAGATAATAGGATGTGTCATATATTTATACGTCAAGTCGAAGTTTTTGGCAAAGGCAATCTGGGACATGAGTATGGCAGCGCAAACAAGTCTGAAGCCCACAGCTATTGCATTGAACCAAAGTCTGGGATGCCGACTCGTTAATGTTGCAAAGATAGCGAACTGCAACATGGCAAACCCTACAGTGATGAAATAATACACGTAGACAAAGGCCAAGAGACCCAGGTACAGCTTCACGTACTGCATACCTTCAGAGCTGGTCGAATCTGTGTCCTCAGGTGTGATACCCATACTCGAGAAAAGAGCAACTGTCACATTCCCTGTAAGAAATCGACCTTGCTCCTCTTTGATGCCGTACGCCTTGGTTCCAGTGGTATTTGTGCTGGAACAGATGTTTGTTTGATTCCATAGTGTTCCAAGCACGTTGTGTATAGCTGCTTTCTCGTGAGGCGCCCTGGTATAATCAATTTCCATATCCGTAATTGTGCGGTTGAGCAGATTGAGGGCGACACCCATAGCCGGCCGTGGTTCCTCGCATGCAAAATTGGTGGTTTCGAGCAAGTACCGTAGCTTCAACGAAATATCCAATGCCAGGGCTAGGATCTGGCATGCCTCGGAAGAAAGGATTATGCACATATGAAATGGAAAGTGCAAGTGAGTCCAGATCTGCTGCTTAATCCTCCCATAAGACTGTCGTGGAGATATATCGTAGTATGAATGCCAGAGAAGATACTATTACTTTCAGTTTGATGAGTCCCATCAAAATGTAATCGCAGAGACATACCACGGTGGTCACGACACCCATAACATGCAATAGTGACGCTAATGTCCAGCCTCCGCCAGCAACCATCTTGTTTACGATTCTGGTGACAGAAATCACATGTTCGCCAATGATGATCAGGGTCAATAGTCCCATACGCGTCGTGAGATGAGTGTCGTCAAGCTCAATGCCTGGTGTATAGTTCGAGATGGTGATTACTACCACTGACTCAAACACAAAGAGACCGAACCAAACTATCCAAATATGAGGTTCACTCGGCTTGAACGTCCAGAACATCTGCCTGCATCAGCCAATTCCATGAAGCATAAAGAAGATTCGGACTTACTATCAAGTACGAAATCCCGGTGAGGATATGCACTCCAATTATGACAAATATACCTCTCACTGCGCTACGCAGTTTCTCATTAATAAACCAAAGATTGATTGCATATTGCAATGCAAGCATGAAGCGACTTCCGGAAAGCAGTATAGATAGAGACTTGAAAGCCCAGACGTTCTCATCTTTGATCCGCGACGAGAACCGTGATCCAGCAGAAGCAAAACCAATCATAGCGGACAATTGGACGACCTTGCAGGTGCGCTCGAAGATCGAGTCTCGAGAAAATCGTAGATCGAAAAGAGTAACCTGGAGCCATGTGAACCAAATGATACCCACGAACCCGACGTATGACCACACCGCTGGAAAAGTCAGAACCGTCTTCTTTTGCCTTTTTGATGTTGTAATATGCGCACCGACCTTTGATGTTGTTTATTTCATGGGTGGCAGAGAATGTGGCAAGATTGGCGACCAGGAACACATCGTAAAACAATTCGATAGGACTGGCATCGGCGCGCTGGCGTAAACGTGGTGATCTGACAGTATTCTGATCAAGAGGACTAGCCAGCCACGGGATAATATGGGGAGTATCGCTATGAGCGTTGCAATTAGTTTTCAACTGATGATGAAGTAAGGGAAGTACTTACACAGGCGTATCCGCCCGCGATTGCCTACGGGTTGAGTAGGTCTTGAAGGAGAGAAATGACGACCGTGGCATGAGAATGGATTGATCAAATCTATAGCTAACTAACAGGGGTATCATATGCAAAACCAGTAGACAGATGCAAGTTCGTGTAAGAAGAGAGAATAAGAGTCGGGAGAAGGGTGATGTTTGATCACGGGTGTTTCCAGAGGAACGTGCTTCGAACCCGTGCCTTCCATATTGAATAGAAGTAGGTTTGATTCTTTCCTCAGTCGAATGACTCGGCTTCAGAATCAACTCGGGATACCACCAGTGAATTTCCCAAGCTCTCTAAGCCCCGGTCAGTCGAAGAAACATCTCCAGGTAGACCTTCTTCACCGGGAACGAGACCGGCTTCTACTCGAAGTTTCTCATACGTCTCGCCGGCTTCCTTGATGAGCGTCTGGATTTCAACTTCGCGAACTGCAATGTCCGCTTTCTCCTTACGAAGCTCCTCCATGCGATCGATTAGGACCTTCTTCGAGCCCTCCATTTCTGCCAACGTCGTACGAAGACGGCCTATAACACTGGACAGATTCGGCAAGGGAGTGACCTTTGGCGGTGTTTTGGGCCTGGCCGGATCATGTCTGTCGTGTCCTAGGCCGTCCATACCAGCACGGGTCTGGGCAGCCTCGTATGCTGCATTTCGTTCTGCATCCGAGTCCTCCTCTTCCGAAGTCCCTTCTGCCTCGTTAATCATTTCGCGCATTTGCTCGCGATTCTTTCGTTGTTGTTCCCGCTCAGCTTTTCGTCCGAGAGATATCTTCCCATCCTCCACGAACTCATCGAATCCTTCCGCAAAGTCCTCATCGTCTCGAACAAGACGAGTCTGTTCTTTACGTGAGTCTAGAGCCATATAGCCATCTTCTTCGGCTTCTTCACGGTCATCTAGGGAGATATATTCTTGCTCATTGGCCAGCCGCGCTCTGCGAGCTTTCTTTTCACGAATTTCCGCCTCACTGGGTATATGCATAGCACCAGAAGTCTCCATTATTTCCCCGAATTTGGCTGCAACATCGATAGCATTCCGCTCACTCTTCACTTCAGCCGAGTCACTGTCCATCGCCTTGGGCGTGGAAGGCGTCGAGCTTCGCAGTTCCTTGATATAATCCTCCCCATAAGTCGGCCTATCCTGATCCTGCCCGACCCGAAACGGAAGATGCTGATTAGATCCGCTCGCACTCGCCGCTTTCTGCAATGTGTTTTTTTCGAGTACGCGACGACCGAGACCTGGTCTCTTAGGTGTAACGACTTCACTGCTTTCGCCGCCATCGTCCGTCATCGATGTTTCGCCGGGACCGAACGAGAGACGCAGTTTTGATTTTTGTTTTGATTTCATATTTCCTGGTCTTTTGACGACAGGTCCATTATCTGCTAGTGATATCAGCATCGGCCTTGAAATACATTTGGCGGGGTTGCTCATACCTTGATCCGTTGTAGAATCCTCTTCATCCTCAGTACCGATTTTTCGCGGCTTGCGACGATTGTTGAACGGCGAATTCATGTTTTCTGGATGGTCTTAAATATATACTCGAATCAAAAATCAAGTAGTCGCTTTGGTAAATTCAACTGACGTGAAAGTAACTGTCGCCTCCGAAGACCATGACATTAAAGCTCCGCATCGATAAAAGGTGCCCGGCCAATCATTTTTCCGACGAAGCTCTGCTATCGCACCAAAGACCGCAACAACATCTCCGGAGCGCGCAACTACAACCTCTACATAACCAAAACCACCATAAAATCTGAGAAAGAAGGCTGAAAGCATACAGTCAAGATGCCTCAAGCTCAGCCAGAACTCAAGAAGGTCCGTTCCCATATTCCCGCCGATAGCAATCCGTCAACACTCTTTCTCTGAATTTTTCCGACGGAGGGGAAGCTAACATTCAAATGTCATGGCTATATAGTACATGGAGAAGCGGTTGTTTGTGCAACTGAACGGAAATCGCAAAGTGATTGGTATTCTACGAGGTTACGATGTACGCATATTTCCATTGGATCAAGGCTCCTGGCCAACGACTGCGCAACCGTGCGGACTGACGCCTATTTTCTGCAGGTCTTTATGAACATTGTCCTCGACGACGCCGTTGAAGAGAAGGCCGATGGAGGAAAGGATAGATTAGGCATGGTGGTATGTTCGATCGGCGGCATCCTGGGTTACGATGAAGGATGAAATCTTGGGGGACTCGCATACTGATTCATTGGGATAGGTCATTCGAGGAAACTCCGTCGTCATGCTTGAGGTATATCCCCTTCCTTCCATCTATATTCTTTGTCCACCATGAAACTCACAGTTCTTTTATCCAGGCTCTCGAGCGTATCGGCGATTAAACAAAAAGGCCCAGCTTGCAAATTAAGCATCCTTCTCTCGAACCGACATATCATCGAAATAGGGATCTCAAGCACGGAAAACAATTTTTTTGGGTTGTCATTTTATTCTTCTTACATCAATGGAGTTCATGGATGGCTGGGTCGTTAATTGCGCGTATGTTATTTTATATTGTTCTTGTGTCTGAATAAGGAAGGGACACAGAGAAGAGAAGAGAAAGGGGGAAAAGGAAGATGGAAGAAGAAAGTTGGAAGTCGATCTTGAGAGACCATATGTGCGTTAAGCAATATTCTTATTGCTCTTCGAAAAGAACGACAGTACAGTGCAGCCTTGCAACGCTTCGCCATATGGGGCTTGGTGGTTTTACATCATTGATCGAGATCTCCTTCGAAGGATGAGAGAGCGTCCACTGGAATACAGAAAAGATGATATCGAAAAGATACCCTATATGAAGGAAATAGAATAGAATCTGAAAATGTTCCTTCTTTGACTTGACAACGTTTCTAAAGCTACTCAAGTTTATTAAGCAGGTAATGTTTTAATGATATGTATAGCTTCGATTCTGCTTGTCACTAATGCAACTGAATGTCTGCACTACAACAATCTGATCCCCATGCGCATTGTAGCTGACGACGGACAAAAATGATAATGCTGCTAAAACGCTACCAAGAAGAAAAAGAAGGAGCAGGAACATTGTAGAATAAAATAATTGTAAATAGATTTGGATGAAGAATGGTAGGTTAACCTCATTGGATACCTGATTTTGAAGCGTTAAATTTGAGTTTTAGTTTGAATCCACCGGGGGTTGATGGAGTCGTGGATGGGGATTGTGTGACTGGAGCAGGAGGTGGCATGGCGATGAAGTTTGGGATGCGTAGTTTGGTTAGTTTGCGCGGTTGTTCGGGTTGAGGAGTGGACACAGGAGCTGGTGGTGGTGGAGAAGGAGCAGCAACGGCAGTCGGGGTGGGAGGGATGTTGGCGATGTTTTGATGAATGTCGAGACTGGATTTGGATTGCTTGAAAGTGATTCGAGGACCTGGGGGTGGCATGGACTGTTCTTCGCGCTTGCGTTTTGCGCCTGCAACTGCTGCTGCACCTCCAGTGGCGTCTTTGGAGGGAGTGAGGGATACGCGGAACCTCTCGGATTTGTAAAATCGCATCACACCCTGGCGAAAATTAGCTATCATGAATTCCGAAGAGTTTAGTATACTTACACCGCTGACGCGCTGGCATTTCCAGTACCGAGGGTACTTCAGCCTCACGGGAACAGAAGTCTTTGCATCATATAGAATCCGGCACAAATCGGCAAAGTTGGATATCTCCAAAGTGCCTATACATGAAGAATTGCTTGCAGCCCATAGAGCTTCCTTCAACGTGGGGTTTTGTGACAATTCCTGTTTGAGTGCCTCCAAAGCCCCAGACATGGTTTGTTTCCTAGCGAGATCCGCTCGACGTACGTCAGTCGTAGATTCTTGTTCAATGATCAAGCCCTCGTTCTGTGTGGGCGCATTCACAGGCTCATCGCTTCCAAAAGCGACAGAAGCCAGCGCCCTACCGAACAGACGATGAAGTTGATGACGAATCCACGCGGAACTATCCGAAGACATATTGAATATGAACCATTTGAGAAGTTCGGGAGTCTTGAAGATGTCAAGCTCCACCAGACAGTCAAATGCCTCCACTCGCAGCATATCAAATGTTCCGGATCGGGTGTATTGCAAAAAGTGAATCAAGTCAAGGTGCATGATCTTGGCTTTCGTGAGTTGCAATTGGCAGTGCAAGGCAGTCCTCGAGTAGATATTTTGAAAGGAACTAGACCACTCGTCCATGCGCCTATATCTGTCGATTTCCGTAATGACGTCTCGCTCGAGTTTCTCTTCTGCTTGGCGCTCGAGCTCTTTTTCCATGTCAAATTCCATCTCGTTCAAAGATGGTACTTCTGCTTGGCGGCCCTCCATGGCGTTAACCAAGGAGGTCATGAGGGAAGCGATGTAAAAGTTGTCCGAGTACTAAAGTAAGTAATTAGCGCCGATATCACAAAAAGTTAAGTGCTCGGTGACATACCTCGTTATTTGAATTGTCGCTAAATCTGAGTTTGTCGAAGATGAAACGTTTTACCCTCAGTGGCGTCTTTCCATTGTTATCACGAACCCGTGATATTGCCTCAGGAATGACTTTTTGCAGTATGTAAGATGCTTGGTCAGAGAAATCGTTGTCACGAGTGACGTGAGTTCCTGGAAGGCAGAATAGTTCTTGGAATGCTCGCTCAAGATGGTAAAGACCTAGCCAATCAAGCTCCTCTTTTGCGTGTTTTACGAGCGCATTAGCAGCTGCGGTGCGAATGCCGTGAAAATAGCGCTTGTCCATCAAGGTTCGAACAAATATTGTGGATATGAGCGGATGAGCTTTTTGGATAGCCATGTATTGCATGGACTGCACATAGAATCATAAGTACCCAGCACGAAACTATTGGAAACTTGACTTACCTCCAGTTGTGCAACAACGTCCCGATCCTGTTGCAACTGCGACAGATACATGTAGCCCGGCATGCCCAAGGACATCTTGCAAATCCACTCAAAGTCGGCATCCATTCTGATCCACTCATAAGACTCTTGACCCATGCGTTCTTCTTCCTCCTTGCTCCAATCCGACAACCTCCATTCCTGCATATCATCCTCGGTCTGAAGTACATCGCCAAGACAGTAAAGGAGAACGTCATCTTGTGTTTCGGCAGTCGAGTCACCTCCGGCAGTTTGCGTTACACGCTCTTTTTGCCTTTTATTCCGTTTGAGCCTTTTATATTTGGTGTTGTATGGTACTTCAAACTTAGTGATAGCCTCTTTGATTTCGACAATGTGTTCGTATGGAGTACCATCAGCCTCGTGGATCCGTATTGTCATGGATCCGGTAAAGACAGGTTGAACAGGCGCTGCGTAAACGCTGCGAATCTCTTCCTTCATATCTCGTAGAAATGATGACTTTTCGAGGTTTCTAGGTGGCTGTGGATCCCCCTGCGACTGTTTAATCATGATCTCCACAACCAATTTCTTCTTGTTAAAACGTTGAGAAGCCGTGAATCGAGGACAACCGGCACCAAAGACCCATTGTTGGAAGAAGACTTCCAATTTGCAATGCCCAAACTTTTCACACAACTTGATAAATGCAGTTGTGCTGACAGCTCCGTTTGTCAAGTCTCCCATACGGTTATTCAATAGGAGACGACTTATGATTCGTGACACAGTCGGCTTTCCACTGGCCTTGACGAGACGTCGCTCAAGAATGAAGAGCACAAGCGGGGCTTTCAAGGCAACGAACTCCATTTCAGATGGATCCAGTTTCAAGATAACCCCCATGTCATGGATTGAAGGACGCTCGAAATCGAGGTCACAGACCTGGTCAGACATTTGTTTAATGCGAAACCGATATTCATTGTTGCCGCATAGCTTTTTCATAAATGTATCGGTGATGTAATAGGCCATGCCAACCGTGACCCAGGTATCTGTAACTTCCCTTGGAATAAGACTCACGCCGATCCACTGAGAAGCTAGAGCGTAGACGAGACTTCTTGTCGAGTCATAGATGGGGTCGATGATATTCTCTGGAAATAGAAGGCGGTTGCTACATATCGAAAGAGACGCTGTTGATGCCGTGTCGAAAGCCGCGTCGTCCACGAAACAGAGATTGTAGCCTGAGTAGGGATACGAGCCGTATGTCACAGAAAAGTAGTCGATAGCTTTTGCCATTGGAAAACATGTATTCTTGACCTCGTTTGCCCTACCCGGAAGGCAATATGCATCCACGGGAACCGCATTGTCGCCGAGCTGATCATCCTGATCGCTTTCGCGAAACTGTGACAAATTGACATGTTCGAAAGGCCCTACAGCGAAACCAATCTGTTGAGCAGAGATGTTGGAGACGCTTGAAAAAGAAACACTCTTTTTAGACGAGTCTTTCGGATCCACGATTTCATCAGTTGTATCACCTGAGCAAACAACGGTCATATCCAAGGTACTGTCATCATCAGAAAGATTGCCCGACCGATTCTTGTTTGTCGCAGGATTCTTCGATATTTCCAACGTTTTGCGTTCAAACACAGCATTCAAAGAGCAGGGGCACTTGATGGTAACATCCCACGGACATCGTACTATTGGATCGTCAACACACGGGAAAAGACAGCTACCAGCACCCGGCCCAGTGGAATTTGTCGTGTAAGCATGCGGGTATCGCCTATCACCACTGTCAACCCCAACAAACTGTAGCCCTTCTCGAATGTTGTCCACCGTAAACTCGATATTGACCGTGAGGGCAGTGTACCGGGGAAGGGATGTTTCGGCTGGTTTCAAACTCGGACCGTCGGCGTCATCTGTGTTTGCAATGGAGGATCGGAGAGCCAGTCGATCTTGGGCATCCACCGAGAATGGATCTAGCTCTTCAATTTTCAGAGTTTTCGGTAATGTGATGATAAGCTCGGGTTCTGTCTGCGGATTGAGCAAACTTTCGATTTTGTCAGAGAGCCGTTGGTGGTACTGGACGCCATAGAGATTCAGAGCTGCATGGGTATCCGTGTACTTGAGTGCCGATACTGCTTTGCCATTGACATTCAATCGTTTAATTTGTCCCTGGCGAAAATTGAGCTTGATGACCCGGAACTCTCTGTGGTGCGGATGAATGGTTATTTCGGTCCTTCCCTTCAAACTTTTCGTAGCAAAGTCGACCTCTAGTTCCAGTTTCTGATGAGCGACGGTGAAGTCTCGCGATGACCAGGCTGGCGCCGCGCTGGTAGCCGTGGGAGTCTCGACGATGCCTGGCATCTTGGGGAAGCAATTTTTGCTGCTATGGCGCTATGCGCGCAAGCCCAATCAAACCACCTTCATGTCCATGTACAGAGAAAACCCCCACGGTCACCTCCTCCAAGTGACAGAGAACTGACGCTTTGATGAGCTGTAGGCGAGGGTATGCTGAGAGCAAATGCGACGTGTAGTTGAAGGTAGAAAGTCGTAGGAGAGTAGAGCGACGTATCCGGTGACGATGACGACCGGACCAGGATTAAGGGAGCGCTGAACGGTATATGAAGGGGCTGCTGATTAGGGGGACTGGCCGGTCATATAGCAACTGTGAGTTCAATAGGCGAAGATGAAAGGAATGACTATGAAGCTGGTTTGCAGAATAAGTCGTGGTTATTGTTGAAGAGAATCATGAATAGGAAGGAGCTTGCCAGCGTTCAGGCTAGACCAACTAGGAAATCGTCCATCATCGCAGGCAAGGAAGGCACGGACCATCGTCTGACCCGCGATTAGTCTTGTTGCCTGAGTAATCAGGAAACAAGACAGCCACGGTCGCACGTGATGAACTGGAAAATCTCCGTTCCGATGCCGAAGTGCCGGGTTGCCGATGGCCTGAGGCTCCCACTCTTGGCGTCTTGGCGTCTTGGCAGTCCGTCCGTCCTTCGGTGTTTCAGCTGCTTCCTTCCTCTTCCTGCCTAGGCTCATCAAATGTCCCGGGGATCCATCACCAAGCCAGGCCAGGCACAATGCAATTCTTCGATCTCAGTCCCTGACCCCTGAGCCTGCCTTTGAGTCCCTTTTTATTGTTCTGCGACTCTTTAATCATCTTCAAGCCATTATTCTTTTAATCATTATTCTCTGAACCATTGTTGGAGGCTTTATTCCGTCGTACCTCCGCCCATTGTATACAGTTTATTTTCCTGCAGACAATCTCCCGAATGCGATGAATTGATCCTGGCCATATCATATTTTTACACCCCGCCACTGCAGGCCATTTTCAATTGTGATATTTCCGCAAATTTAGCCCATCATGCCTGGGTTATTCAAGATGGCGCAAGGTTTGTCTTTCACTTCAAGGCTTCCTTATCCAGTGTGACAAACGCGACTGACCATGTCGTGAAAAACAGCCGCGCAGGACTCGCTCTCCGACGAAGCTTTGCTTCCCCTCAAAACGTACAAATATTCTAGCGTGGACAAGTCATATATTTCCAATTATATTCTCAGGCATTATGTACGTCCGCTTTCTCCCGTTTCCTGCGCTCGGGGATCAGACGAAACTGACCAGACTGTGTCGGAATTAGTGGAATGCCGCTGTCGAACTCCTACCGTTATCCATCGCACCTAACATGGTCACCTTGTTAGGGTTCTTCTTCATCATTGCGAACGTTGCGATCGTTACAATCTTTGTACCAGATCTGGTCGGACCGGGGCCGACCTGGGTATACTATAGCTTCGCGCTTGGAATATGGATGTATTCGACGTTTGACAACATCGATGGAAAACAGGCTCGTCGTACGGGTACATCGAGTGGACTAGGAGAATTATTTGATCATGGAATCGACTCGCTTAATTGCACCCTTGCCAGCGTGCTTCACACCGCCGCAATGGGCCTTGGTTCGACACAACTCGGCGCTTTTACGGCTCTGATCCCTTGCTTGCCAATGTTCTTCTCGACATGGGAGACATATCATACGCATACACTGTATCTCGGATATTTCAATGGGCCTACCGAGGGATTGATCATTGCGATTATAATCATGGTTCTTTCCGGAATCTACGGACCTCAGATCTGGCAGGGCCAGGTCGCAGATACGTTTGGACACAAAGAAGTATTCGGAACCCACTCATTCTTGGACTACTGGGTGCTCATTGTGTTTGGATCCTTCATGATCGCTCATTTGCCGGCATGTGTATACAACGTTGTCCAGGCTCGCCGTCGCCAGGGTCTACCTGTATTACCGGTTTTCATGGAATGGACATCAATTGTCATCTTTACAGTCTCTGTGATGGGATGGCTGTGGTCTCCTTACTCGACTCTCTTGGCCAACAACCATTTGGTCCTCTTCTGCATCGTCATGTCATTCGTCTTCGGCCGCATGACCACAAAAATCATCCTAGCCCATTTGATTAGACAGCCTTTCCCCTACTGGACGTCAATGCTCGTTCCGTTGATCGGCGGTGCCATCCTCGCCAACTTGCCTTATCTTGGCTTCCCTGCTGTCAGCGCCGGATTCGAGCTCTGGTACCTCCGTTTCTACCTCGTCTACGCCTTTGTCATCTACATGCACTGGGCATTTTTGGTGATTAACAGAATCACCACTTTCCTCAACATCAACTGTTTGACAATCAAGAAAGACAAATCCGCTGCAAGGGACCATGTTTACCGCAACTTTGGCGAACCCAGGAACAACAGCGAAAAAGCCGGTTTGAAGCACCACTAAAATCGAACGCAAAAAATCGCCGCTTTTCAATCCCGCTGCCTTGAAGGTACGGGAGATAAATGAACGAGCAGACTACAAGAAACGATCCCACCCCGTGCGGCATTTGTTTTTGAATATACAAACTTTGATCTTTGAATTCGACCTCATACGATGACACAAAGAATGTAATATAAAGATTTTCTTTTCTGTACAGATATCTGGGCATGATCTGGCTGAATTGATATGATGAACAAGGTTGATCGGTTATGTCAACATCTCAAAAGGAGAAAGGATTGTGGTATATATACGGCCTGTTATTTGGCGCACTTCTCGGAAATTTTGTGTCCTGTCCGAGGGATGGGCAGCAATTTTCATGTTTTATAGATATATCATTATTAATGCTGACTGTATGTATGTGTGCATGTGAAATGAGACGTATATATTCTTCTACTATGCTCGTCATGCGGCACTCCATCATTTCTGATAACAATATAAGAACGGAGCAGATTCGCAGTCTGCTCTTGATGCCGTATAATCCTCCAAACCGCCTTTGCGACATCAGCAAGATTACCTAGGTAGTAGCGCTGAACGACACATCGCCGCCATTGTAAAATGTCGCACTGTGCTCAGCTGTGCCGGGTTCCACAATAATGCCTGACTGAAGGCCCCGGTCGAGGAAGAGACCGTTGGCTATATAGCCGTCCACGTAAACACCCGGATGCGACTCGGATTTCTCCTGAAGATATTTCCGCGTTCTGGCTTTGGGTGCACAAATTGGTAGCTCGATGCATAACTCATTCGCAGAATCCATGCCGAACTCAGCAGGAATAAACCGTTTTATGCCCGCGGCAACGGAGGCATCGATCAGAGGATTCTGGGCTTCCTATTGCTAGGGAAGCGACACACGACACGACGACATGGATACCGGACAAGGTAGGAAGTGAGAGACTCGACGGATGTAAAATCGACTTCTTTGATGCTTAGGTGTGGGTGTGGCGTGAGTTTGTATGAATTTCCGGGTTTGCGTGAGAGGACTGTTATGAACAAGTCTGCTTTGAGGAGAGCTTGGAGGATGGGTAGACCGAGGTTTTCGGTGGCTCCGGCGAGGGCTATTCGGGCTGTGGGCATGTTTGTTGCAGTCTATTATGGCAAATTTCACAGGATAAACAGTGTGTAGTGGTCTGTTGTGAGGCCCAATGTCCTGCTCGAGGGACAGGCCAGAGCCATGTCTTTTATACATCTCTTTCTCAGATGCCCGAAGTCAACTCCATAAATTAATTATATACGGTGGGCTCATATTAGTTGAGTAAAGCCACTTGTTCTTGACTTTCCGATATCACCTTGATTTGAAAGCTGGAGTGGAAGCTGTTCAGCGTCGACCATTCATGACTCTGAACAATACAAAGATAAAATTATGGATCTGTGGCGTCGGATCCGAGGTTGCTAATAACTTGACCAATAAGCGCGAGATGCAACTACTCCAGCTAATGAGACCGCTGTTATGGGGTTTGGAAGAATTGTTGAACGCGATGATAGTGGTTAGGGCTTGCGGGTTCAGCCCTAAGTTCTAAGGATTAAGGAAGTTGGGCGAGACTTCCGATCATTTTGCTCTCAAGCATAGTATATTTAGTATATTTGGAGACTAATCAGAGTAGACTAAGCGCCTCGAAGTCCACGATATATCCCATCCAGAGATATTGACACCCAGAAATGCTTTCACCTTGATGGGTAACCTAACGCCAAGTCGCGATTTTCTCCGATGGTTTCTCTCTGGATATAAACGAGTCAACATGGATCAAATGATATGATAATTGCTAAGAGTATATAGTCTTCAGATACTAGGATGTTGGAAATGCACTCATCCTATTGTGGAATGGGACTGATATGGATAGTTAACTATAGTTTTATACCTAAGATAAGAGGGGGCCAGAAAGAGCAGGCATTTTGACGGGCAAGAAGACACAGAAACATGCATAGGACGACATGAAGAATGCCTACTTAGGTATATGATAGGGGCAAAAAATAACGAGGTCAAGTCTCTTTTCTGGCACACTGGAGATAACGGCTGAATATGTCTTAATTCCGTGCAAGTTACTTTCACTTCATGTCCAAAGTCCATTGATTAATAACGGCTGCAAGATGTCCATCGTATTCCGAGGTACTAAGAGATTGTTGAAAGATCTGCAGTTCGTGTATTCAAGCCGAGTTTAAAGTAAGGATTGTAATCTCTTTCAGAGTACGTAGAACAATGATCTTCTTATTTTTAGTTATGAAATACCAGGATAAGCGCTCACGAGAAACACACGAACATAATCAAAATACTGACATCTCAAAAGCAATAAATCAAGCAGTGCTGGAGAATGCATGTCTCTTTGTTATGGTTTCAACACGACATGGCTGGCAAAGCCAGACAACTCCCCTGCAGCCTGAAGCGCATCACCAATGGATTCAAGGCCAAACTCCAGGGTCTTCTTAATTCCAAGTTTGGTCCCAAGTTTCAGTAATCCAGACTCGGCCATTTGAATCAATTGCAGCACATGTTCTCGTGAGTACATGAATCGTCCCTGGATTCGAATACTCTTGAACATGATATCCAAATAAGGGACGCTCATATTTCCAGAGTGGCCACCCATGACGACAAGTCTCCCGAAAGGCCGTAAAGCCTTTACGGCCGCGACAAGGAGCGAACTGTTCTTGATAGCCGGTGGTGAAAAGTCAATGTACACGTCCGCTCCTTCTGGGTTGCCCGCAGCGTTTTTGAATGCTTCTGCGTTGCTGGAGGCATCATCTGTCAGAGCCACTGTCCGTAGACGACCGGTAGATGCATGGGTAGTTTCTAATGCTGCAAGTGCAGACGTGTTCCGGCCTGCTGCCACCACAGTTGCGCCCATAGCAAGAGCTACAGCAACGGCAGCGCCTCCAAATTTCCCGGTAGCTGGTGCTACGATCACAACCTCTCCAGGCCTGACATTGACTTCCGACAATCCGCCAAATGGGACGAGGCAGGTCGGTATCAGACATAGATCCGATACAGCGTATCCAAGTTTATTGAGCAGGACTTCTTCATTCAGAGGATACAAATTCTCCAGCGGGAATCGCGCGTATTCAGCATAGGTTGCATCGCGCCACTCTCCATCCATGAGTTTCTGCGCTGCCGGATAACCGCCTCCATGCATTCCGTACAAGATCGACACATTTGGATTATCGCGAGCGCGGATTGTAATGTTGCAAAACACGAGTTGGCCGGGCGTGAGTTTGACGGCGTCAGGACCGACTTCGTACACTCTTCCTATGGCAGAGTTGCCAGGTGTCATGGGAAGTGAGAGGGGATACGGCCGGGATCCGTCAAGTACCTCGGACATGTAAGGCACGATATCTGCGGCTAGGATACGGACCACTGCCTGACCGGCTTTGGCGATGGGACGAGGTACGGTCTCTAACGTCAGGGGTTTGTCGCGAGAGCGAAGAACTAGAGCTCGATGAGTTGCCATTGTGATTTCAGTTCAGTGTTTTGGTTTGATTAAACGTGTTTGGTATCTGTAAAAGCTACCTAGGTAGTGCAGAACGGGACATAGATACGAGCAAGGACTGTGGAATTTCGCTGGCTTTATATATTCCATTATCTTCATAGAACTTTTTCTGGCATGCCATTTGGCCACTAGAAATAGCAGATAGTTATGATGATCATGATGTTCAGGCATTCTCATTGAGACGGAGCAGTTATCTCCGCTAAGTCCAGATAGTTAAGCTTCAGCTGGTGCGCCTCAAAAGACTCGCAGTATATAAGGAAAGATAGAGGAGATAAAAACTTAGCTCCGTCATTAACAGTTGATATTGTTCTAAACAAAATCCATTCTGTCTATCTGTCGAAGATCTGGATTGTGCAGCGGCCGCACATGCATCCGCATCCGCAGATCGGTCTTTGGGCTTAATACCCCATACGAGGTCAAGAAAGCCAGGACTCATTGAACGAGTGGACCAATGCATGAACAGTCATTATAGACTGGTCAATCTCCTTAGCCAGAAATCATCGCCAGAAGCACCTGGACATCTACTGGATATGTCACAAAGCTCATCAACGTACAACGAACAGCCGTCGCGATCACGGCTACCGAGAGTATCTATCGCTCGCTTGGTGAAATGCTGGTGATATCAATCAAAGCAGACTGAATCTTAAGACCAAGGCTAATCGCAGTAAATGTATTACCGTAGGCATCGTATCTAGGTCAAGCATCCAACAGTAGCCATTCCCAGGACATTACCAGCGACACCGATCAGCCATAACCACCTCTAGCGTAGCGATCGAAGCAATCCGTGAAAATACAGGAGAGCATAATACGACGTAGGCGAGAAAGAATCCCCCGACGCCAACATCAAACGCATGGACAACGGCGGGAAGACCTATAGTGAGATGAAGCAAATATGTAATCTGATTCAGGAATGCAATACCCCCCAGAAGCCCAGTGCCGACTATGACCAAGCAGACGGTGAGGGCGTTAAATTATTCCTTGCTTGTTGGAAGAGCTTCGCCGTCTTCTATATGACTTTGTGTGTAAATAGTACTATGTATGTACAAGTCGGAGCATCAAAAAGGTGGACATGAGATGAAAGTTGCATGTCATCAACAAATAGGTTGAGATTCTATCGATATTCAGTTCATAAGCTGTAAAGGAACGATCTAAAGAAAAGCGTACTCTATATTTTCAACCTCTAAGCTTGATAGATAAACATACTATGGTATAAATCTGTTGGTGGATGGTGGATGGAGAGTTACTATGTGTGGATGTATCCGGTAAACGCCATATTCCTCAGGCAGAAATCACGTGCGCAGTTTGCCGCGTTTTCAGAGTTTGCACTGTCTGCTCAACCTTCAAACAATCCAAAACTCTTTGTCAAACGAGACAAACAGCGCATCATCCTCCATCGGCCATTTAGCGCTCGTCGCTCTAGCTTCATCCCGATTCGTGAGCAACACCACCGTGTTTTTGACGGTCGCGAGTCGGTCTTCGTCTCTTGACGAGCTCGTTGGGCTTGTTCTTGTGGAGCGGCGATTGTGTTTTGCGTGTCTTGATTGTTTGAGTACGATACGATCGCGACGAGGCGAGAGGGTTGTTGCGACGTAGGGAGGTGTTTCGCGCATTGTGAATCGAGCTACTTTTGAATGGTTTTTGCTTCATAATAATTTTATTCTTTTCGCAATATCTACGTCCGTTTTGATACATTGAGAATGGCTTCCAATACAACCTCTCAGCCGCAACAGCAACAATCCGACTTCCATACCGCCGCCAACCCGCATATCGACCACATCAACTACCCTACAAGCGAGAATCAATTGGCGGGCCTTGTACAAGCAGCTACAGCAGCAGCAGGTCAGGCTGACTCTGACTGGGCGACCGCTGCTGCTGCCGCGGCGGCGGCAGGCCACCACCATCTCGAAAATTACTCTGCGGACCTACATTTACCAGACGACGGATTCGATGAAAGCGCATTTGGCACTCTTGGTGCCCCTGCTAGCACGGGACGACAGAATCGCGCATCGATAGCGAATGGACAGAATGGGCAGGGACTGTCGCGCGCGGCTTCGAAAAAGCGCAAGCGTGGGGATGAAGCGCTTGATCCGGCGTTGACGGGGATTGCGGACCAGAGTGAGCAGCATCAACAACGGGCACAACAACAAGTGTTTGATGGGAGTGAATTCGGGGAACTGGCACGGTCGCAGTCGCAGTTGACGGATGCGCGGGCTGCGGGGGTTCATTCAGCGGCTGCTTTATTTCGACAGCCGTCTAGCAATAAGAAGTATACCCGACCGCCAATGTCCCGGCTATATGCGTCGCTCGAACTGTCGCCGGAGAATTTCTTACATCTACAGGCAGCCGCGAAGAATTACATGTTGGACGACGCTCATCCTGATCGACGAGACTGCGTCGGTCAACGCGGAAAGGGCGATACCGAGTTGGTCAAGTTGCGACTATGGAATTGCGTGCGCGATTTTCTCGATACGGAGGGATATGGTGAACGGTTCTTTGGCGAAAATGTTGTCAATGAAGGAATGCCCCCAAGACAATATATTTGGCCTCGCGATCAACACAAAATCATATCGCTTGTTATTCCGCTACTTCGGCGTATGGTTACGAATGAACGGCAGAGACAGTATGCAATCGAGACGCGAAAGGGTGGTGCTGGTACTCAACCTGAAGATCGTAAGCGAAAGAAGACGGAAGAAATCGTGCAGACTGTGGAATCGACAGAACAAACGCCGACTCAGGAAGCGCAGCCTCAGTCCCAGCCTGAACAAGCACCTACGGTTGCACAGCATGATCATCAGCACGGCCATCAGCACGTGCAGAATCATTATGTACCACCGCCTCCTCCTCTGCCTCCTCATGACTTTTCTGGAAATGAACAACCGGGCATAAACTTGTCGCCGCTTGTTTTGGACGGGTATCCAACCGATTGGAATGCAGTTTCACAAACCTACAACATGTATAATCAAAATTACCAGCTGGACACGCTATGGGGGGTGTCTGGATTGCAACAGCCGGACTGGTGGGGACTCGTCGCGGCGGTGGACAGTCACTGGAAAGTGATTCACGATGGAAACCCGACACAGTGTCCACCGCACTGTGAAGCTTACCACCTTAATCAAATCTTGACGTCGAGCGAGATTGCTCAGCTTGACTGGCGGATTGGTGGTAGCGCCAGTGCCCCGGCTCGGACCGAATTGTAAGTTTTTCCCTAATGGAGTGCTTAACAACATACTGATTTTTGGCGTGAATAGTGCAAACTCTGTTACTCGCGACCTCGATCGAATTATCAAAGAGAGTCTCATCCACAAGCAAGAAAACGCCGGGAGAGAACCCGAGCATCCCCAGCCCACCGAACACGCCCCGTTCTTATCGGCCATGCACCAGCCTGCCTACGGCACAGACTCACACCAGGACCAACACCCTCACCCCCACGACACCTCCCCAATCACCCTACGCCTGAACGTAATCCACGACAGCAAACGCGTCGTGCCCCGTCTGGACGTCACAGCCGAACAATGCCCCGATCTCGCGAGCATCCGCAGTCTGATTGCTCACCGCTGGTCGGGCCAATTACCAGCATCTACATGCGACGAGAACGGGAATGTCGATACATCAAGTTGGAAGATCCAAGTGTGGCTGCCGGAGGGGTTGGTGACGGCGGATAATGATGGGGACTGGACGATAGCGCAGTTGTCGGCGGGGACGATTGATTGGATGGATAATGATTTGAGGGTTGTTGTTGATTTGGGGTCGTCGTGATGTAGAAGATGTTGTATGTGTTATTGAGATACCCTTTGCATATTTATGTACGATATAGTTAGTTAGCTAGGTCTTTAATGCGAGAGACCCCGGCATATACTAATTCCGCCCGACCTCACCATGTCCAATAGCTCGGTATACTCACACAATCACTGTAGATAGCACATACGTACGTACATAACCGACCATCAGTTCTCCATATTCTCTCTACCTAGGTACTCCGTATCAAGGAAACCATCCCCCGAAATCCGGGGAAGTGGACTCAATGCCAGCTCTCACATTCGCCTGTCGGAAACCGCTTTCCGTACCTCTTTGCCTCAAAGATGCGCCATTGGCTGGCCTGCGCAAGGGGCTGGTTTAATTTTATGCTTATTTTGGTGCGACATGTGGTCTTGTCTGTTGTACCCCGTGGGGTCTGTTGACTGATAGCCGATGTTCGATGTCTCGAGTCTCGTGAGAGGTACGGAGTATGATGCGATGCGATGAAGATGAGTGAGAGCGAGAGTATGTTGGCGCTAGCTGATTTGGGATAGGCTAGATAAGAGATTTTCCTCCCCTCTTTTGTACTTTGGTAGCTGGGCAGGATACCATATGTATCTACTTGCAGTGTGAGCGTTGCACTGGAACAGTACACTACTGTACGGTCCGTACCTAAGCGCAAGACTCGTATTTTCAAGGTTTATCGGCAATTGACTCGTCTGGTGCTTTCCATGTATTTCTACCATCGTGATCGGCGTGCGTTTTCCGTCGTGCGGCCCCGCATACAGCTCTTCTATCGAGCGAGATGGACGAAACCACGATTCTCGTGGTTTGCTTTACGAGAGTATGGTCAGAATAGACGCCGGGAAATTAATTGAATCTTTTTCTACTAGAATCATTGGTCTAACAGACCGAAGATAAAATACCGATAAATAGTCAAGAAAAAAAAGAGACAGACAGAATATCGGCATAGCGCCGTCCCCACTCGCCCGCATTTATAGACAAGACTTCCTCCCGTCCCCGACTTTTCTTTTCTTTCTCCATCACTCATTCTATTCTGTCTTTGACTCTTTGTGCCAAGTTAGTCTCTACGCGAGACTCGAAAAGACGCAATCATGGCCTCCAGCCAAGACAAGGTCGTAGTCGAACACTACACCAAGCCCTCCGAAGTCGTTAACGATGAGAACCTTGAAAAACCCAATACCGTCGACCAGTTGATCGCCGACGCCAGAGCTGCCACCGAGAAAGAGCACAAAATGACTCTGCTCCAAGGTATCAGGCTATACCCCAAAGCCGTGTTTTGGAGTGTGATAATCTCCTCGTGTATTGTTATGGAAGGGTACGATATTAGTCTTGTGGGGAATTTGTATGGGTTTCCGGCTTTTAATCAAAAGTATGGAGAGTTGGGGAGTGATGGGACGTATCAGATTCCTGCTAGAGTATGTTTTTAGTCACAATTCTGGGATGATGAGAACTTGGGGAATGATCGCTGACGTTGATACATAGTGGCAATCCGGTCTGAGTAATGGCGCAGCTGTGGGTGAGATTATTGGATTGTTCATCAATGGCTATGTCTCGGAGCGATTCGGTTATAGGTATACCGTCATGTCCTGCCTCGTCATGCTCGCTGCGTTTACTGCGATTTTCTTCACAGCACAAAACGTGCAGACTTTGCTCGCCGCCGAGATTCTCTGCGGTATTCCCTGGGGTGTCTTCCAGACTTTGACCGTCACATATGCATCAGAAGTCTGCCCCGTTTCCCTCCGCAGTTATTTGACATGCTACGTCAACGTATGCTGGGGAATCGGCCAGGTCATTGGCGTAGGTGTCATCAAGGCCATGTTGAACCGCGGCGATCACGATCAATGGGCTTACCGTATCCCCTACGCCCTGCAATGGATGTGGCCTCTGCCTTTGTTCATCGGAGTGTGGTTCGCGCCTGAATCACCCTGGTGGCTCGTCCGAAAGGGTCGCGTAGAAGACGCCAAAAAGTCGCTTTTGCGGCTGACAAGTCTCAACAGAGAAACTGACTTTGATGCCAACGAGACTATCGCCATGATGGTGCACACCACCGCTCTAGAGAAGAATATTACATCCGGCTCGAGTTATTGGGACTGTTTCAAGGGCACCGACCGCCGTCGCACGGAGATTGTGTGCATGGTCTGGGCAATTCAGAATTTGAGCGGAAACTCATTCTCGAATTATTCGACTTATTTCTTGGAGCAGGCTGGTCTTAGTTCGTCGGATTCGTATTCTTTTGCCCTGGGGCAGTATGGAATTAATATTGTTGGTGTGTTTGGTGCGTGGGGTTTGATGGCTATGGGTGTTGGTCGTCGATCGCTTTATCTTTTTGGATTGTGTGGATTGTTTTCCATGTTGTTCGTCATGGGATTTTTGGGTCTTGTCCCCGAGTCCCATCGCACTCAAGGAGCGCTCGCTACAGGCTCAATGATGATCATCTGGGCCCTCTTCTACCAAATCTCCGTCGGCACCGTGTGCTACTCTTTAGTAGCTGAACTCTCCACCCGCCGCCTACAAATCAAATCCGTCGTCCTCGCCCGCAACTTGTACAACGTCGTCGGCATTATAACCGGCGTCTTGACCCCTTACATGCTGAACCCCACTGCCTGGAACTGGTCCAATTATGCCGGCTTCTTCTGGGCTGGATTGTGTTTCCTGTGTATTGTGTACACTTATTTCCGTGTTCCGGAGCCCAGTGGTCGAACCTTTGCGGAATTGGATGCGCTCTTTGAGAAGGGGGTTAGTGCGCGGAAGTTTGCGTCGACGGAAATCAATGTGTTTGAGGAGGAGCTTGATAAGGAGGTGGTGGATACGTATAAGGAGGTTTATCAGAATCGTTATTAACCTACGGTACAAGTGGTGTTGGGGTCTTGTATATATAATGGGTGTTGAGGTTGGAGTTGGATTGACGAGTGATGAGTCATGTGCATGTTGGATATGCAGATATTTACCTATACTAATAAATTTACAATTTTATTCGTATCTACTTCTTGAAGTTCAGTCTGATGTTCAGATGCATCAATTGATGGTGATGATGCCCCGCAGGCCACGCGGCCCGCTCAGAAATTGTATGTAGATTGATAAGATCTGATCTTATCTGCAGCTTCCTCCCTTTTCTCTCATTTCTATTCTCGCTCTCCTCCCATCACCTCCCTCAACTAGAAATCCATCCACAGCACACCAAGAGAAATGCACATCCCTACATCCCTCATCCTAGCCCTCGCACTCCTCACCTCCTCCTCCCCAACACCAGCCGCCCCATCCCCAAATCAACTCGTACCTAAAGGGCAAATACGCAATGCAAACCACATCTTCAACACCCTCCACTCCTCAATGCGCCAATGGGGCTCCGCCTGGAACCACAACGGCATGTCCTTTTTTTTGGCGAGTGTGCCTGCCGGAACGCAGTTTTATCATGGGACCAGCTCAGCGGAAAGAATAAATGGGACCGAGTGGTTGGCGTTTGAGCCGGAGCATGCGCTCAATTTTGCGTGGGCTGGGCCGCGACGTCCTACGGGTCCTGATGGTCCTCCATATGGCCCTCCTGATGGTTCGCCGGGTGCTTTTCCCCGGGGGTTCCCTGGGGATGGTGGTCCTCCTCCTTTTGATATGCCACCACCACCATCTCAAGACTTCTTCGCAGAAGACAGTAACAGCAACGAAGAAGATAAACACGGATATCTACACACCTACACAGCCGCCAAAGATCTCCGACTCCTATACATCGACGGCCTCTCAGCCGGGAAAACGGATATGGGCACCTTGGACTCGGGCGACAGAATCTTTTTGAGAGATAGCCTCACCTCAACCATCTCCCCCTCCTTCACCGACGAAGACCCCGGCAAAGAAAAAGGAAAAAGACCAGGCGGCCCCCCAGGCGAAATGCAGCGCGCCCTCCGCGGCTGCCAAATCGCTCAAAAAGAGTGGAACGATCGCATCGACGGCATTCTCAGGGCTGAAGCCGGGTTTGAAATTATCCTATGCGATTTTGAACGTGATTTGGAGCTTAGGAGAATTAGTGCTGTGCTTCGTGAGGACCCAATCGACAGACCCAGTCGTGGTGGTGGGTTTGGTGCAAACTCCTATTTCTACAGGTCGATTGCGTCGAGGTTTGATGGGATTGGTGGGGACAGAGTTAGGGTTAATTATGATAATTTTGTGACGGCTTATACGTATGAAGAGCTGGATTTGTTTGCGCAGAGTGATGGACAGACGGGGATGCCGAGGTTGAATCATTTCGAGTCTGAGGACCTCGAGCCTATTCGTGCGGATTTGACAAGCCTTGTCATGGAGCACGATGCCGTTGCTACAGCAAAGGGGTCGTTTGATTGGCAGGCTGTCGTGGATATGATTGTACTCAAGTACTCGAATCTGTTGGCATATCTCGCCTCTGAAGAAGTAGATTCATTGCAAGGGCTGCAGTCGAATGTGACGAGTATCTTTTTGGCGTTTATTGATGATCGAGAGCGGGACGCAGACATGGAATCGGCGCGGTGCGCTGGACAGTTTATTCCTTCGTCTGCTAATTCCTCTAGTCTGGCTGGTCGGGTTGTGTACGATGTCTCGTATACGATCTGCTCCGCCCTTCGTTCCGTACTTGACGACACAGACTTTGCTTCTGCCAAAGCCCGTGTCGTAGGGTTGGTGGAGTATCTAGCCTGGACGACGTGGAAGGAATGCAAGACTAAATGCGGGTATAACGAGGTTTGCTACATTCCCATCTGGCCATTTGGTACGGTTGAGGATAGACTGAATCCGCAGTGTAAGAGTCGGAATGAAGAGAGAAGCAATGGGGAGGGTTATTGGAAAGGTGGTGGGTTTGGGGGTGGGAAGCCCAAGGCTGAGGCTGAGCATGGGGAATTGTAATTTTGTAGTTCAATTGTTATCCGGGTGGATTGAATTGATTTTGTTCGTTGCAGGTATTTTTGTAACTACGTTGATACCTAGGTGGGTAGATACATAGGCAGGTGTAGGTAACAGATTGGCGTCGCGCAAGTGTACATGTATGTAACGTTGAAACCCCAGCTCACATACAGGCGAGAGATCTAATCTCTACTATATATGTTGGTATTCTTTACCACTCAAGTAACATTGAAGGTGATTAATAGCATAAATATCGTATACTCCTGAATCAAGACTGGTCTCAATTCATTGTCTCGAGCACCCTGACACTGCGACACTGCGACGATATATAACATGATGGGTTTGTGCACGAAGTGTAGCCGTCTGGCATGTGTTCCATGCTCTAGTCGGTCCAATAGAGCCTCCTCTGCATGGTACAGGATTCCCTGACTAACCAATGCTCTGTCTTGGACGAGCGGTGCGCCAGAAGAAAATGGCAGAGAATACAGCGTCGTTATAGAGAGGATAGATGTGAAAGGTCCTGCAAGAATTTCAGGTTTATTCAATAAAGTATATTCTAGCATCTAGGTATGCATAGCACGACAAACCAATCTAGGGAGAGAAAAAGAAAAAAAAAAAAAACAAAAGTACAACTTTTGACTGACACGACACTGTTTTACAATTCCACAACAGGACCAGTATAGACATGCCTGGCCCGGAAAACAAAGTATATCAAAGTCAAAAACATAGTAGCCCCAACTCCCAGAACAGCCCAATTCATCTCCTCCACCGTCGGATTCATTCGACTCGGCCAGAAACTGAAAAACACAACAATAATAATATACACCACAGCGAGGGCGTTGACCACAATCCCTAGTACGCCGGGACAATGGAACGGTCCCCATACTAGCTTTGCGCCCGGGACATTGACGAGCTCGTCTTCAGAATCGCTGGATTGGTAGATGTAGCCTTGCACTCGACGAATGAGGAGTAGAGTTGCAACGACGAGGTACGAAAGGTAGATGCCGGAGACAGCCAGCGATACGACGTCGTACATGGCGAGGGTAGAACCGATGTTGATCAGGCCCAGGAGCGTGGAAATAGTTACTGAAAGGAGGATGGCGTTGATCGGGAGATGTCTTGTGGTTGAAACCTGTTGAATGTATAATGGTCAGCTTTTTTCCTCTCTCCCCTCAGGACAAAAGAATGATATTCTCTCTCAGGGCAAAAGAATGCATCTCACCTGTTTCCACAATCTCCATCCCGGTACCCCCCTATCTCGCGAGAAAGACCAAAGCTGTCTCGACGCAGCAGCCAAAAGACCCATAACGGCACAGCCGTAGAAAATGATCACAATCGAACACATGGCTATCGTGCCAGAGAGAGAGTTTGTCGCTTCCATGAAGATGCCCATAAAGTTGTAGCCGGTGAGCTCGCCCAACTTCCCGCCAAGGTCGGGACCAGCGCAGAACAACATTGCAATTATCATGCCAAAGCCGAGGCAGCCGTTGATTGCGACGCTGAGCATTAGGGCCCTGGGGATCACTCGTTCGGGTTTTGCGATTTCTTCGGCCATCTGATTGGATTTGTTAAAAGGAATGTAAACAGTACCAAGGAAAAGAGGAGAAACCTACATGGACAACACCATCTCCACCAGCAAATCCAAAAGCACTACCTGTCATACCCACAAACCACGACAACGCCTGTGTAGAAAACCCCCCGCCATTCTGAAAAGTCGTAAACACCTCCTTTGCCGTGTTCGGTTCAGCCATGTACACGAGTGTAATCATAATGGCGAAAAACCCAAGGATATGAAGCAACAATACGACCACCTCAATACGGGGCAGAAGTTTGCCGCCAATCAAGTTGACGGTCAACGACAGACTCAAAGTAGCCCAGATAATTAGTGTGCCTTGCCATGGGAGAGCGTGGTAGGTGAGTTGGTGTCCAAGGATGGCTAGGGATTGGATCATTTGTCCTGTCATAAAGGAGGAGGCAGCTAAGGCAGCCTGCCAGCCGATTACGGCAAGCCATCCTACACAGGTTTCTCATTAGTCCAAATCTCGTCTGTGTGTACGCCTTACACTTACCCGTTACGAAACTCAGAACCTTCTGATATTTGACTGGGGCAAGCATGGCTGCCCAGTGGTATTGGCCTCCGGAGGTCGGCGCCCTATATCCATTGGATTAGATTGATTAGATGCGTTTAATTTACCATTGGATAGATGAAAAAGGCCTTACATTGAGGCCAATTCCGCAAAGACGATGAACATCAAAATGGTGCCGACCCAGGCGAAAATAAACGAATAAACGGCACCGCCGGAGCCGCCACTGTTGTTTTGTCAGGGAAGGATTGCGATAGATAAATAGAGAGAGAGGATTACTTTGTAAGAGGTTCGGTAAATGTGCTGGAACAATTGATCAGTGAATTGAATTGCTGGAAACCATAGCATAGCATAGCATTAGAGATCTCTTACCCAAGAACTCCTTCCCACGTTCCTAGCATTGTGCAACTGAAACCGAGAATGGAGAGAACATTAAAGTTTCTCTAATAAGACGGTAGTACATTAGTAGAGTGTAGAACTACCTAGGCACGTGGCGATTGATTCACGCACCTTCAAGACAGGCTTTTTGCCCATCCGCTGCAGATTCGCATCGTCACGATCGTAGTCGGAGGTTGGAGCTACCACCCCGTCTTGACTAGAAATAGGCGTTTTGCTCTTCAATTCGTAGGCCATTGTTGTGTTTGAAGTCAGCGAAGATAGGCGTCGGACGCAGATCTTGGGAAATAGATTTCGGCTGACTGCGGGCTGAAGAAGAGAAGGAAAGAAAGGAAAAGAAGGATTGATTAGATGCAGGATGGATACTATCTACGCAGGTATCCAAGGTTGTAAATGTACCCAGGCCGTTTGCAGGGGGGACAGATGTGAGGCATATTGTGTGACTTGGCCATGGAGTTTTGGGAAAGAGGCATTTGCGCGAGTATATTAGCGTTACATGCACTAGTTATGCATTCACAGGAATATACCCGTGGACGAGTTCAGAGCAGTTATTACGGGGATTGCTTGACCTAGGTATGGTGTATGTGTTAGTCGAGATGTACCTAGTATGACTACGCCTATCAACGTACCCAGTTTATATTTCCGACCTGTCAAATTTCAACGGCACCCCTAGAAGGCTAGAACTTTTGGCGTATTTAGTTAACTTACTAGCACAAAGCTTAGCGTGTACGGTAAGGGCTATACCGGGTTGTTATGTTACAATACTTTACATACCTAGGTAGTAGTTTGGACCATTTGCCATTTTGTTCTTTTTCCCACCACAGCAACACAGAAAGAAAGGCAAAAAGAAAGGCAAAAAAATGAGCTCAGCATCTACCACCACCCTCGTCCTCGAGGAGGCGACCATCGAAGACTTTCCCGCCATCCGCGACATCTGGTTCGCAGCCTTCACACAGCCGGCGATTGGAGAGCTATTCCCTGACTCTCCGGGCATGCGCCAATGGGTGCTCAACGATTGGCACCTGAACGATTTCAAAACCAGGCCGTTCCAGAAGTACCTGCGCGTGGTTGACACCGCCTCCCTGGACGAGCAAGGCCGCCCACGACTCGTTGCTTTTGGCAAATGGGACCTGTCCATGCCTGAAGAACGCGGACGTCGCTTTCCGCAGTGGCATCCTAGTTCACCTTATGAGCGCTGCGAGGCATTGATTGATGATCTTGAGAAGGAGAGGAGGCGTGTAATGGGTGATGAGAAACATTACTGTAAGGATTCATTTGACAGAACGGAATGGTCCAACATTGACGTGAAAAAAAGACCTAGATACCGTCGGCACCCACCCCGATTATCAACGCCGTGGCGCTGGCTCGATGCTGGTTCAATGGGGTTGCGATCTCGCTGATCGAGATGGCGTCTCTGCATACGTGGATGCCAGTAAGGAGGGCGCTCCGCTGTACCAGAAGCATGGTTTTGTGGATTACAGCTTACCGGGCTCTGATATTGCGTCGATGGCTCGTCGGAAGAAAACTGCATGATCCTTTCTTTTGCGTCTCGTGTGTGTGAATCTATATGTTCTATTCCTATTCGGCTAGATACATTTACCATTAGATCAATTGAATTCGCATCACCACTTGATTACAGAGTAATGTAAAAGATATCCATCTAGTAGAGATATACATCTAATAACAAGATCTAACTGCTCCGGTCGCTTGAGCCCTGCATGGCACCGTGCGACAATTCATCTTCCTCTTCCCTTATTATGCGTGCCGCGCTCGATTGGCTCTGAACATCCCACTCCTGCGTAACGAGGATCTGGTCTCGACGCACCGTAGGAGCAAAGGCGGCTCTGCTGCGGCTTTTGCTTCTGCCTCTTCGGTCCTGCGAACTTGTCTGGATTTGCGATTGCACGGTCACATTGTACGACCATGAAGACTTGTCTTGCGCATTATTGAGCCGGAGCCCGTTGGACTGCATCCAGGAGAGAAAAGGCATCAGTTGCGGCCAGGATGCAGTCACAATACTGACGCATTGGATGACGACGCTGATTATGGTGAGATCGTACATGCGGTACGTCTGGTCGTGCGTATACGTGGATTGCCTCAGGAGTATGAGCTCGACCATGGCTGCGATTACCACACTGGTACATAAATATGGGACCTCATGAGCTTCAGGTTGAACTGGGTTGGACGGATCGATTAACTTACAAAATCCTAGGCGCAAAGATACCGAAAAACGTCAGACGGCGGGAAATCGACGTTTGAATGTTGATGATCAGCACCATGATTTGGGCAATGATGAGAAGATCGGTAACGATGTTCGAGGCTGCAACAAAATAGCGCCATCCTAACTGTACATGTATTAATAAGTGTGGTCAGGAGAGGCAGATTACAGGCAGACGCACCAGGTTGAAGCATCGGCCATTCCAAATATCCCAAGTGTGTGGCACGGAGCATTGGAACGCAGTGCCGAAGATGACCACAGTTGCCCAGGCCAGGAGAATGGCCTTGACCGCTCGAGCAATCCATTTATCTCTTATTGATGGCGTTACACTTTGGACGAACAGGACCAGGGATATTTTTGAGAGGAGGAGGCTCAGGATATAGAAAAAGGAAGCTGCAAAGAGTTTCTGGCGAGAGTATTTAGTTTTGCAAAGGGAGAGTGACCGGGAAAGAGAGAGAGAGAGAGAACCTTCATTATCTGGTCCAAGTCACCATCGGAGACATCGGTCCGGTGATCTCCATAACCAGAATCCACCGCCAGAGCTATACAGATATCCTGGAGAATGGCAAATAAAAGCGACGCGATGATGGCGAGATCATCATGGGTGAGCCTCCTGAATAATCCATATTTGGTTCCCAGTCGCGCCGAGACAGACAGGATGACCGAGACCAGAAGCACGAACGTGGTTACCGCAACGGCAGGTTTGTTAGTCTCGTAGTTGAAGCGCGACCCCATGGAGGCTTGCTTGATTAGAAGATATTCTAGATGCAAGATGCGCATGTGCGGAGGTTGAAGACAACTGTATTTATGAAATCGCTTCTCTTTTTGTATCTGTGTACAAAGTAGATACTCGTATGCATTGTGACCGAACTAGCAGCCTTTCCTATCTTTGATCATCCAGGGTCTGGGTGGTCGTACTTGCAATTTGCAGGGTTTAAGGTTAGAAAGGAATCAGGGCTGTTCTCTGGTGGTTGATTGCTGATTGCTGATTGCCACACCACAGTAGCTCTGCTCCTGGAATCGCGTTTAGTCCACCAAATTGAGGAGGAAATCGTTGGATATCAGGCGGTTTCTTTTCAATACTCGGCCATTACACAGGATTTCTGTATCCGCCATGAAAATCGCCGGTATTGTCAACTAGTAACTTACTTGACAGGGATGCAAACCTATCGGAAAACAGATTCGTGTTATAAGTAACAACGGTGATTCTCGTGTCGATCCTGGCATTTTAGCTGATCCACCAACGTGCAGGTTATCTGGGATTTATTCCGTTGGAACTGCGCCGTATGTACTAACATTACTACGTACGTGTACTACATAGTACATGCAGACAGTACAGGCAGAGACACCAATCAAAAGATGCTTTGTATCTACCCTAGCACAAGGCCTCGGCTTAAAAAAAGAAAAGAAAAGAAGTCGTACGACACACCCGTCCCTATCAGCTAGTTGGTGTGCATGCTACTCTCGAATGATATGCTTTGCATGGCATGGCAAGTAGGGGTCCGGTAAGGATGAAACCAACCATCTTTGAGCAAGCCCGCTGAATGGGAGAATCATACCATGTACGCTCCGTAGATCCTTAATCATAGCAATTTCATTTTTGTAGGTGATGTGGTTCAAATCATTCAGATATACATACTATGTAGTATGGTCTCGGAAAAACGAAAAACGGGAAATGAACAACGAAAAATCAGTGGTTGTGTCTCAGGGTCTTCTTAGCGCGCTGCTAAGCAAATTATAGCTCTTCGTAGTATTCCTGCGCCGCGAGAATCCTTGCTAGGGTCTTCTTCCTCTTGACCGGCATTATATTGGGTTACAGGCAAGGATGTTTCAGCTCCGAGCTCTAGGAGACTCCTTTAGCTTGATGAAGGGGAGTTGTGGTTTTGGATAATGGTATGTATGTATTGTAGCACTGATCTGTCGATATACAGATGCAAGGACGATAATGTAAAAATTTAATTAGATACTCCGGATGTTGTTAGAGTAATCCGACTACCTAGGTAAAGAATCTGGAGTTCTTTTGAAAATATTTCAGGAGGCATTGAAACTCTGGCTTGAAATTGTCGGATGCCTTGTCTCTGGATACTTTTGTGTGATTTGAGTGCTACTTCTACATACCGGGAAAGGATAATATTTATAATGATTCTTTGGGTGTAAGTCTCCCTCCTTCCTTTAACTACCTTGGTAGCTAGTCCATGACTCTCCGATAGTCGCGTCTCTAGCACAACTTAGATCACGTTGAAATGGGTCAACTGGTATGCCATAACTTATACAGTACACGGACCACTGAATCTGCCGAATCCATCAGTCAAATCAGCATGATAATCTGGATACTGCACTATTCATGAATTGCGGCCACCATGGTAATTGCTTAGGGTATCGTTCAACTGCGAAAGCATAACACGCCATTTGACCGACTGCAAGACATGTATAATTTAGGATCTCCACCGGGTAGACGAACGTCGATTATGCCCACGAAAAGCTGGAACAAGAAAATAATAGCCATGCCCTTAGGACGACGTCGTCCGCGTGAGCTCGTTCCACTCAATTCCTAGACGGAATTGTAACGACTTCCCTATACGGTTTATCGCTGGCCCCAGCTATACGCCCAGAACGATGCTACCGTTCTATAATGGACACGTATGGGTGGATGAAAGATGTTGTATTCTCTAAGTCTAAGTGGCTCGGCTAGGTAACTAAATGTATGCCTAGCTGGGCATGACTGAATCCGTCTCCATAGAGTGCAGATAATACGGCCATCAGGATGAGCATGAGGGTCATGGCCATGCTAGTACCGAGAAGCATGCCCTTACAACCAATGTATTCCATAGCAAAGATCCGCCAAAGGCACAGTGAGCGCGCTCTGGGCAGCAGTTTTTCTATTCTATATTGACGTCCTGAGATACACATCATTTTCGTTCCTTGAATCAGCTTAGAAGCCTGACAGCCGCATCAATTTGTTGTCTTCCGTATGCTTCACATCTTCTGGCGGCCTCCAGATAGGGAACTCGTTTAGACTGTGAGGTGACTGCAGGTAATAGTATGCTCACCAAAGCTACTTGGGCGTTGTCACATGATATAAACATGGCCCAAAACAAAACAACAAGCGTTTCCAGTAAAAGTTCTTCATCAAACAAACGAGCTGGTCAATATCAATCCGTTTGCTCTGTCGGGCGACGGTCATGTGGCTGGGCGTATCGATGCCTCAGTCACCAACAACGTTTCTCGTCGAGTATAAATACCCCCTCCTCTCCCCTCCTTCCCCCTTCCCTCCATTCTCTTCTTTCTTTCCTTCATCATTCCAGTTGAAAAAACGGCGTTCCCATTGAAGAAATGGTGTTTTCCCCACTGAAATGTGGCAGTTCCTGTTGAAAAACAGTGCCTCCCATTGAACACATGGCGTCTCCCACTGAAAAGTGGTGAACCCGTTGAAGAAACGGTATTCCTTGTTGAAAAACAGGGGCCCAGGTCTTAGGACTTGTGGCCTCCAGCGATATGAAGCTCACACCTCATCGTGGTGCTGGAGTCTAGTAGCCATTTCAATTGAAATGGTGAAGCTAAGATGAGCTCTTTGTAGATAGTTGTGTTGGTAGTAAATCGTGAGAATGTTTTAATGTACGATACGTTCATTTTGTAGTGTGCTCTCGTATAAGTTCTTGTGACATGTCTTAGCTTCATAGATATAGCTTTTCCAGAGTCATCAAGTAATCAATATTTGACAATTTCCAAGTACATTTAATTGTCTGAAGAGGACGCGAGCACGTACGTGCATGCATACATTCAATATTCAGTTCTGTCAATGCCTATGTTTAGACCGTCATTGGCCAACTCATTCTACACTAAGTACCACAACGCGGTTATTGAACGCCATCTATTCGACGATAATTGCCTATTTGTACGCATTTGATAGCACTAGTCTGAGTCAATTTGTGAGCAACTATCCTGCTTATTGGATAGCGAGAGGTCTAGACTGGGTGGGGTATGCAGAATCGTTGAGGCTTTGATCTGTGGATATGCTCGAGCTTATCTACTGGCGTAGACTGTTGGATGATGAGGGGGTGTTTGTTTTGGTGCCCTCCTTAAAGATCGTTGATAAACAACCTTGGGAGTCGGTTCTGCCTCGTCAGCTCTAATCTTCTGTATTCCAGGGTGTGTGGTTTGATAGCAGTTGCGACCCCGGATAATTTGTCCATCGGATATATCAAGAACGCAGTCCGATGAGGATATGGAACATTGAATTCACGAATCATACCGGGATCTTTTCAAAGAATCAAGGGGAAAATGTCACAAAATCAACAGAAACCTCGAGTCAAAAAAGAACATCCAACCCACCTCTCGACAATAATAACATCTCTCCTCTCCGCATTCGAGTCTACTCGCCACCTCTACCAGCGCATCAAGATTGATACACGATCTAGTTCAAAGAAATTGAACAAACGAAGTCCTTCGACGGGCGCTGCAGTGGCTACACCACAGACACGCGAGGAACGGGAATTGCAACTCTGTCTCCAGCGTGCGCCGAGACATATAGCGAAGATCTTCAAGACGAATTCGGAACGGTTCGGGGAGGGGTATAGACGCGGTGATGGTGCGTGTTTCCCCTCTCTCAATTTAAGAAAGGACTGACAAAAATAAAAGAACGAGCAAAAGCATCCCTAAACCACATCCTCCTCGTCCTTAACACGGGACTAACGAAGATCATCTCGACTCTTCTGAGAAAGAATACCGGCGTTGATAATGAGGATATGATTCGCGAATTGGTGAGTTTGTCGGAACGATCGGCGAGGGATTCAGTGACGGAATTGGAGGGGTTTAGGATGAGGTTGGAGAGTATGAGTTCGTTGGCATTGAGTGCTGGGGGAGGATATTCGTCGGTGGGACAGGATGGTGCGGTTATGAGAGAGCGACGAAGACGCGGTTCCGAGTCTCAGACAAGGCCTGGGATACAAGCAAACAGGAGAAAAGGAGGAATTATTGCAGGTGTGGGGATGACGGCACAAGGGCAGAATGGGAATAAGAAGAGTACCACCATATCGGATACATCTACAGCCACAAAGACGAAACGGGCGACGAATCCGAGAAGAACTAAGCAGTTGCAAGAGATTCATCCGGTATGGGTTCGGTCGAAGAATTCGTCTACTACAAGCATTCATCTAAGACGGGTGAACAATCGCCCAAGACCTGCAGGAGATGATAATAAATCCAGGCCAAGGTCACAGCCTCCTCGTGCTGCAACAGCAGGCGCACAATCTACTCCAGGATTAGGGCTTCCAACAACAATAGTAGCACGACATCGCCCCCCTGAACTCCAGACACAAGTCTCTCACACCTCTCGAGCAGAAACACTACTAGACCGAAGAATATCAATGCTATCACATAGTTCCGGAAGCACAAAACTAGGAGAAATTCCTCAACACAAATGGATCCACCAGTGGGTTCCGCCAGTTGAGATCGATGAAGAGAGCGGAGAAGACGATGGGCTTGAGGGTGGTGATAATGAGGATAGTGGTCGGACAGGGATACGGTTTTGGAGGAGGTTTGGACGGAATAGGACGTGATTCTAGATGTTATGGTATGGAGATTGATATAGTCGGAAGCATGTCTCAATTTTCTGCTATGCTATTTTATCATCAAATGGTATACTCAATAAGAACTCTCTGGAAACATCAAACCGAGCAGGAACCATCTCCCTAGAATCAAACAGCTCTGACTGCCGAATCAACAGATCCCTCCCATCCATACAGGCATGGGAAGTATCTCGCATGCTGAGGCCCGAGATATGATATCAATAAGACCGGAAAGTGTTTCTTGTAAGGATATTCAAGCTCAATCTCACGAGTGGAACCATCTGAGTTGAATTGATTCTTCTCTAAAAGAGCCTCACGCGTATCTTCATCTTCAACCCTTCGCTGTTTGGCTCGAGTTCTCATATAGCCAGGATGCTTGTCCTCAGCTCATAATAAAGTATAGAATTCTCTCTGCCATCAACAGGATTAGCAAGCTAAACACTGATATGATGTTATTTGCTTGCATGATTTCGGCCATCGCGATGTTTAATCATTTCCAAAATACAGTCAATTTCTCAAGGACTGAGATCGAGATACGGAGGAGAATCTAGGTAGAAAGTGTGAGGGTACTCAACTGGCGTTAAACCAAGAATTTTCTGCAGTTTCACCGTGCGTCGCCTAGAAAAAGCTCGCCGCTCTATATAATTTGCCAAGTGACCGGTGCGACTGAGTACGGTGTGCTCTCTCAGAGAATGGATATTTGAAAAAGACGTTTGTCCTTCTAGACGGCTCATGTCCAAATAGTGTTTTGCAAGTATCAGATATGGTACTCGGAAGAAAGACTGCGGCTCTACACGTCGGCCTTCGAATGTTGGGTTAATATCGTTCCGGTCTTTCTGAGTTTCGTGGATGATTCGGAAGCCATCTGGAAGAGTTTTGTCTTTGCCCTCTGTATCAGACTTTTTCCATAGAGCATCTAAGCTTTCTTGCTCGAGGGCTCGAGAACGCGACATGTCTATTGTTTCGAAATATGTGTTGCCTAGATAAAAGGACAGAATAAAAGCGAGAATGGAACAGTGGAAGTAGGCTTGTCACGTCCGGTGGTATAGTGACTTGAAAGCTTCCCATGGAATCACCACCTAGGCAAACATGTAACCAGGCTGAATAGAGAACGATGAGATCAAACATATAACCCACTGGTATAGATTTCACATACGTTCTGAGGTGTTCTCTCCTTTCCAAAACGGATACCTACCTAGGTACAAATCGGGCAACTCCTTCCTTATTAGGAAGGTAGAAATAGTACAACTGTATACGTCCGAGATTGGACATTAAAGTCGCCCAGATCGTGTCGTTTGATAAAAAATATATAATTTGAGCCATTGGCTTTTTCAAAGACTCAACCTCGCCATTGGGATAAATACATGGGGATGAACACAAGACTGGGTAGAGGAATGTCTCTGAATTTCCGATATCTGCACTGGAAACACAGAGAGGTCTAACTTTTAAGGGAAGAACTCTGTTGACAAAAATCAATAAGTCATGGCCGATGTATATAGGAAGATATTTAAAGGCGCAATACTGTGCAAGTATACACACAAATGAGTTGATAATTTGATGAGAAGAGTTTTCGGAATTGAGTTGGATATTAGAAATGCCCATGCCTCCCTTATTACCTAGGTACACCCCCTTTTCTTCTTTCAACAACTTCAGCTATTTCCCATAGTAGTGAGGGGTACGAGGCTGACCACAGCAATTTTAGTGTCTACGAAGGGTCGAATGAGTGGATACGCAAATTCAATGGTCATCGCTGTCTGCCAACTGGTTGCACTGCAATTTTAGGGTCTATAATGGAATAGACGCAATGACAGACTAGATACTGCCCAATACTCGCATAACATACATCATAGCCCACCGTATGGCCTTTTGCATTGTAATTTTAGAGTCTACAATGGACACATATGCTAACCACAACAATCAATGCCCAATGCTCACATTACAAACATTTTGGACTTTGTGCATTTCAATCTTAGTGTCTGCGAGGGGCGCAGTTGCAATAACAACTGCATAGCATACATTGTAGGCCACCATAATTGGGCTGTTCGCATTACGATTTTAGTGTCTACCAGGGACACAGATGGAATAACTGACTAAACGCATGCTTGGGATCTAATAGCTTGAGGATAATGAGTAAATTGAACCTTGGAACGCCAATTTTTTGCGTACAGAATTATTAGGTATTAATCAAAGGAACGGAATCAAGAGAGAAAAGAACCGGGATTCGCTGAAGGAAATGCGCCAGCCTGAAATATGCCAATATTGGGTACAGTAAAACCACAAACGGAAGGCCTTCCAGCACTTGAATTTGATATCTCGAAATTATTTTAAGGGAATTGGGAGCATTCCGATATAATAACCTGCCTGATCAATAAAGTTCGGGGTATCTCCATATCCATATGAATCATATCAAAAGTGATACGAATATAGTGATAAGGAGGCCTTCCGTTCGTTATAGCCAGGGGATACTGTAGTACATACATGCAGCAAAGTCAAAATAAAGAAGCCATTATCAAAAACGAAAAGAACCTGGACGTGACTACGCTATATGAGACTACATGCATCTTTCCCCCCGGCATCCCTTCTCTAACAGAGCCTCGTCTTTGCTGCAACAATCTCTTTCCCCCTGTTCTCGATTTTTCAACGAAATTGTAATAAATGGACCTTTCTTCCTTCTAAGGCTTGAAGCCATGAGGTTGACTCAGATATAGATGAGCGAAAAGATCCAAAGTGCCAGGGAGTTCCTCTACTCTTTGCTGTTCTTGTCTATTGAGTGTTTGTAGTATGAAAAGAGCCCCTAGAAGAATGTTAGATTATTGCAGCAGAGAGATATAGATATGGCTTGGTAGATAGTCCGTACGAAATTTGAATCTTTGGCTTGTTTTGTCGTTTCGCGTAATCAAACAGCTCCTCTTGCTGCTTCTTTTTCTGAACGAACTGGCTCAAAATGAAAATTTCAGTGGCATGGCGTGGCTCTATTGGGAGCCTTGATGTGGTCGATTGAATCGGACAATATGGCATAGCGCGATTAATCAACCTCAAGCATATTCCCTCGCTATCTTCGCTCTCGTCGCTATGCTTGCAGGATCAGGATGTTGTTCTATCCATGCAACATCTGAGCAACTTCCTGCATACGGACCCATTTCTGACGCGTGGAGCTTGCTGAGATTTTTGATAGCAAGAGTCTAATGGGGTGTCGTATCCTTTTTCTCGATTCACTCAAAGTCACAGTTGGGCCATCCTTCTCATCAACCATGCTCAGTCCGAGCATGGGCCGTCCATAAATTCCTGTCGATAGTTCTGGGTCTAGAAAAACAAAAACATCTGGCACCCCATACGCTTCAAATTCATGGAACATAGCAACCGGCACAGAGCCGCCAGCAGCACCCGCAGCAACCTCCTTCTGCTTCTTCTTTTGCATTTTGCTATAAGCCGTGACATCGTTTATCCACTTGTCGCGAGCCGCAACCCCTTCTTTGATCTTGTTTTCTTGAAACAGGCTCTGTACCTAGCTATAAGCTAGGCCGTGGATGACGAGGAAGGGCCGGCTAAAAAATGGCGACGTTGCTGTGCCAGAAGGAACAGAGTCCATTCCCAGCGGCGGCACTCGACACACTGGCGGTGGATGGGCGGAATGAAAGGGATTGGGCCGGGCCAGCCAAGATTGTGATCCATCGTCTGCCATATTTCATTGTCCCCTTCGCGAATCTCTTCGGTCGTAATCATTATCCTTCTCTCGGAACAAATGTACACCGCATGCTGCCATTGCGCGACAGTGGATACCAATGCATCATTGACGCCAAATTTCCAAGCAAGCCTCAGTGCGCACGCGGCGATTAGAAAACACTTGCGCATGTGGCTTGCGGATCCCGGTTGCCGATGAACAACGTTAAATGCAGCGAAGATGATTGGTAGATGCAGTGATAGTCACTGTCCTTGGCTCTGGTAGGAAAATGTGACCAGAAGCCTACATGTGGAAACGCTGGCGTGGCTAAAGATGATTCCTGACGCTATCAACACAGCCGCTGACGAATAGAAGTCTCAAGACCACTCTTTCAATTTGATTGCTATATTCATTCGTTAGCGAGCTGTACGCATATAATCAAGATCGACGAAGTAACTTACATCAAGAGTGCACGGGACTCCAAGACGCGATGAGTACGACGAACAGGACGAACTGTAGACTGTGTATATTCTCGAGACTGATAGGAGTCGAGACCTTGAAATTCTTAGGCGTAGAAGAGGCCTTCTGTTCCGAGGGGACATGCTTAGAAAAGATGGCGACGTCGTCCCAATAGTCGTCGAGATCAACTGCGGGCTCCTCACCGTGCGAGGTGACCTTCACAGGACGAGGAACGGGATGGGAATCTTCCATTGCACTGAGGGCTGTCTCCTCCTCCTCGTCCCCATCCTCCTGCTGCTCGGCAGCCACGAAAGGCTCCCCTGCAGCGTCAAAATCCGCCTTTGTGAATCGAATCGCTCGTTGGTAGCGAAACGGATCGTGGCGTCTGAATTAGAAGGGGACGTCGCCATCGTCAGTTGACGATTTATTGACAGTTAGATACATGAAACTTGTAGTCGACAAAGCGGTAGTGCTCTGGCAATGCCGATCGGCGAATCTGCAAAACACGAAACCTTGTTAAGATGCTCCAAAGATCGGTTCTTGGAAATCGTGGAATTTGGGTATGTCTGAAGCTTTGATGAACTCAGTCTTCTCGAAGATGGCGTCGATATTTATTGCAGTCTGTCCCATCTTTCTGAAGTTTGTACGAGAGAGATCCTTGCCGATACGGTCTTGCTGAACGCTTTCCAGGGACTTCCGAGCTCATACAGTTCTCGGATCTAGGGGAGAGATTCTAGTTCCTCCTTGAACAAGTCGTCCAAAGCCTTTGGGATTGTAGTCGGTTGGCTGGTATTGTAGTCGTTTCCGTTCATCGTCAGAGTCCTGTAAGTCTTTCACAGGGCTGTATACACAATCTCGGCAACATGATCATGTAGAGTGTAGAGCCGTGAAATGAGGAATAAACCTAACAAGAATATATATCACTGCCCTCACAGCTCATAATTTGGTGATGATGACACAGGGTAAAAAGTGTATATCGAGAAGATGGATGTAGGAAAAAAGAAGAAAATCTACTCAAGGGAAGTGGCAGGTTTATATAAACAAGCCCAGCAAATCAGGTCAGAGAGACGCGCATGCGCCGACATGCGCCCGACAGACAAGGAAACAATAAGCATTGTATGACAGATTGTCTCAAAGAAAGAAAAATTTCACATTTGTCAAAATACTATCAAAGAAACTGCCCTATGGCTAGATGGAGACTGCGGCGTTCCGAACAAACAAAATAGGTAGTTACGGTCCTGTCATCAGTTTTACAAATCTCATCAACCGTCGTACGTGCCTAAGTGCACTCAATATGTATTTGTATGCCTTCAACAATAATGAGACGGTGATGGACTGAAAGAAACATAAAACTTCTGATTGTAGATGGATAATATCCCGTATCTAAACAACATTGATATTCGAGATGCCGAACAGAAAAATTCCTTACTTAGCCGACTATGAGATTCTTCTTTATCAGAACATAGTAAATGATTAAGCATCCAAACGCAACTTCTCCAATTCCCGAATCTGTTCCTCAATCAGCGCGGCTTCACCTTGTGCATCACGGAGCTTCTTCTCTTCTGATTCCTGAACCTCAATCTTAACCTTCTCCCTCCAGCCAGGTGTGCTCATCGTCTTTTGGATCTTAGCCACAGTGTCAAGCGTCTTTTGTAAATTGGCCTTGGCCTTCTCAGCTTGCTCTAGAGCAACCTGTTTCGAGACCTTGAGGTAGACAGCAGCATCGGCACCGACGGGGCTGACAACACAGCCATCCGGACGGGACTTGGCGTCGGGTCCCAGCACGCTGATTTCACCGGCGTACTTGCCGCCGAGGGATTTGATGGCGACGACTTCGTCGGAGATGGTCTTGTGGCTTGCCTCGTTGTAGGTGGCGAGGATGAGGTCGGATTTCTCCTTGACTTCGTACTGAGCGAGGATAGAACGAATGGCCTTGGAAGTGTCGAGGACGAGCTCGTATGCCTTTTCGGCAGCTTCGTCGTCGAATGAGGCGTTGTATTCGGGGAAGCGGGCTACCATGATGGATTCAGTCTTGTCCCCTTCACGGCGGGGGAGTCTTTGCCAGAGGTCCTCGGTGATATAAGGCATGATAGGGTGAATGAGCAAGAGACTGCCTTCCAAAGCGGTGTAAAGAGTCTGTTTAGCTGACTCTTGGACCTCGGCGGGGGCATCGGACTGTAGCAGAGACTTGGAGTTCTCGATGTAGACATCGCAGAGTTGAGAGTAGATGTACTGGTAGGCGGTTGACGCAGAAACGGAGAAATCTCGTGTCTCGATAGCATTGTTGATCTCCTTGGCGGCCGTGTTGAACTTTTGCAAGATCCAACGTTCAGGAAGGGACTCACGTCCGGTCTTGGTAGGCTTGGGAAGAGGAACGAAGTCGGGGCCAAGTTTTCCAAGAACGAACTTGGTGGCTTGGTAGATCTTGTTGCTACAAACCGATTAGTATAATGATCAATTATGACTGTTGAAAATCACTTACCAGAATCGACGGTATCCGAAGATGACGTTAACATCGAAAGCAATGTCACCACCACCAGTGGTGTAGGAAACAAGAGCCATACGTAGAGCATCAGCACCACACTCTGGGATACCCTTGGGGAAGGCCTTCTTCTGGTACTTGGTAGCCACTCCGATTTCCTTCTCAGCAAGGTTACCCTGCTTCAACTTTTCATGGAGAGCATCCAAAGTGATACCCTTCTGAACATCAAGAGGATCAATGACGTTACCCAGAGATTTGCTCATCTTACGACCTTCACTGTCTCGGATCAAAGAATGGCAGTAAACCTCCTTGAAGGGAACCTTTCCTGTTAGCTTAAGACTGAGCATGATCATTCTCCTGTGGTACTGTTAGCTATCATAGTCATAGAAGAAGAGGATAGTATTGACATACGCGACCCAGAAGAAAAGAATATCCCAACCAGTCTCCAAGGTGCTGGTGGGGAAAAGTTTCTGGTAGTCGTGGCTCTCAGTGTTTGGCCAGCCAAGGGTTGCAAAAGGCCAAAGACCGGAAGAAAACCATGTGTCCAGAACATCTTCGTCTCTCTTGAGAGAGAATTTCTGGCCTGGGAACTTGGCGGCCGCCTTGGCTTGAGCCTCTTCTTCTGTTCGTCCGCTCACCCACAAGTTGCTGTCACCATCATCGGCAACCTGGCCTTCGATCTGAACGAGGTAAGCTGGTGCTTGATGGCCCCTATAATATCAAATTAATCAACACAATTCCAACTGCATAAGAAAGACTGCCAACATACCACCAAAGCTGACGGGAAATGCACCAATCCTGGATGTTTCTCATCCAGTGGAAAAAGTTCTTCTCAGCAGAGAGCGGACTGATGGTGATTTCCTTCTTCTCGACGGCGTCCATGGCGGCCTTTGCCATATCATCCATCTTCATCCACCACTGTGGCTTGAGAACAGGCTCAATGATATCCTTACTCTTCTCACAACGGGGGATAACCATAGGATTGTTCTCCCATTTGACGTACAGGCCAACCTCCTTGAGCTTCTCAATGACAGCATATCTGGCGTCGAATCGCCTCATACCTGAGAAGGGGCCGCAGTTGTCTTTGAGGGTACCGTTATCGTTCAACTATCATGTAGATTAGTATCCACTAAGCATTAAATCAAATCTGGATAACTCACGATTGAAACAAACTCGAGACCGTGCTGCTTTCCGCGAGCATAATCGTTAAAGTCGTGAGCAGGAGTCAACTTGACGGCACCAGTACCAAAGTCCATGGCAACAGTTGAATCTGCAACGATAGGAAGGAGACGGTCGACGAATGGATGCTTAGCGTTCTTGCCGATAATGTGCTGATACCTCTTGTCTGTATAGAGTCATATGAGTAAATGCCTAGTGCTTTCAAGATAAGTGAGGCGTACCATCAGGATGTACAGCAATACCAGTATCACCAAGCATGGTCTCAGGTCGAGTAGTAGCAATCTCAATGCGTTCTCCGGTACCTTCAATCTCATAGCAAAAGTGTGTAAGGACACCGAATTCAACCTTCTTCTCATCTAAGAACAAGTCAGCATTACGCAGCGACCCAAAAAGCGGAATGCTTACAGCCAGGAACATCAAGCAATGTTCGGCCAGAAATGTCTTGATTGTTGACTTCCAAGTTCGACAAGGATGTATTCAAAGCGCAACACCAGTTGACGAGACGATTAGCGCGGTAAATTGTTCCTTCTTCATGCAGACGGCAGAAAGTCTCCGTAACAGCGGCGGAGAAGTTGGGGTTCATCGTGAAGGCCTCACGCGACCAATCCAACGAAGCGGCCATTGCCTTCAACGAAGTGAGAATAGATCCTTGATATCTGTCTTTCCAGTCTTGTGTCAACTTCAAGAATTCCGGTCGACCGAGATCGTGACGGGTTTGTTTCTTCTCCTTCCATAGCATCTTTTCAACCACGCTCTGAGTCGAAATACCGGCGTGATCGGTACCCGGCACCCACACGGTTGTCTTGCCCTTCATTCGGTAGTAACGAGTCATTGTATCTTGGAGGGCCTATAAATCAATCTCCTTTAGAATTCTCGGTAGTAAAATGGAAGGTACCGAATAAACATACCACCATAAGGGCGTGACCCATGTGAAGCGCACCAGTGACGTTAGGAGGAGGGCAAGCCATTGAAAAGACACCATCAGGCTTTACTTCACCATTTGCATCAAAGTGAGGCTTGAACAAGCCCTTCTTCTCCCACCACTCGTACCGACCAGCCTCAATTGTTGCCGGATCATATGCATCGGTAGTCTTCTCAATAACCTTCTCTTTTTTCTCGGCTTTGGGCGGCGCGGGTTTCGCCGTGGCAGCCTTTGCCTTCTTTTCAGCAAACTTCTTGGCTTTCTCGGCTTTCTTGCGCTCTCTTTCCAATTCCTTCTCGGTCTTCACTTTACCCTCTGGAGGCGCAGAGGTATCCTTGCCCGGTTCGGATTGACCATCTTTGGCGGCTTGCTGGATCTCAGACTTGACGTTTTCGGGGACGGCGGGGGGAGGACCGGTGACAGGAGCTGTCTGCTCACCCACTAAGCAATAGCAGCGTTAGTATGTCCTCTCAAAGCCGAAGAATAATTGAGGGACACTCACGAGGGTTCGCAGAGCCGGATGTGGTAGCCATGAATGAACGTAGATTAGGAGACAGAACTCTCCAAGGCGCTCGCCGCGCCACAAGAGTTCGAATGAGTATTTTGAGTGTCGCTGTGGGATATGCGACAAGTCACGACGGAGGTAATGCGAAGGAGCTCGGCCGGAGAGGAGGGGAAGCCTTTTTTTTTTAATTCTGTGAGTGAGTCAAACTGGCCGGACTGCGGGGCCAATGGCAGGCTGGCGGGATTGTGGGGACAGCAAAAACACTGTGGTAAATGTACCACTTGATTTCTGATGTGTATATCAAGTGTATTGAATGTAATGTTGGGATGAGTCACTTACGGCGCGAGCTATATTACAGCGTTGTTTGATAGATGTCCGGGATTAGCAAGAGAGGATGTCGAATTAAAAAAGAAACAAAATACGTAAGAAGATCACGTGCTCCGTATCGATAAGAACACACCAGACTACGTCTAAACCTGAGGAAGAAGAGAAATCGTATAGTAACAGTAATCCTTATGCAAAATCATATCTCGCCATTAGATGAGAAATGAAAAATCATGGCCCATGCCACATATGCTGCATTGACCCATAGACATCAACCGGGTCGATGTGATACATGAATGTCCGTAACACCGAATGATCAATAGGACCCAGACGCCTCAACCACCCGTTCGTATAGGAAAGCGTAGGGAAATAGTGTGATGGTTCGTTATAGTTTGTTCAAGGTTGGATATATCGAGGATTATTTGTTGGCGGGTACCGAAATGAAACGAGTCTCAGTCATTGCCAATTTCTTAGCTATCGCCGCCTGGCACCGGGTCGTTGGGTAGTATATCGGAGGGATTGATGGTCATTCCATTGGAATTGAGGAGTCGAGACGGGAAAGATAACTGTAAACACGTGTATTTTGGCAAGCTAGGATAGGTTGATTGCTGTTTCGGTATAAATCAGAGCGATCGTCGATCTTTCGCACCTAAGACTGTGGAGCAGCAGCACTATTTTGGCCTGTTGCACCCGCGCGGACAGGTGCAAAGTATGGGTGGGCCATTGCTTCTTGTGCAGTCAGACGTTCCTAAAATTAGTTAGTCACAATATGCTAGAAAGATAAAGGGAGGTTGATATTGGACAGAACATACCGCGTGATCGTATTTAAGCAACTTGTCAAGGAAATCGATAGCTTCATTGCTCACGAATCGTTGGTTCTCGGCATTGACAAATGAGTGCCATGGCTTCTTGGGGTAACGCGATAGGATGTCGTCATATTGAGAGTCTAGCTCAATGTCATACTTGTCAAGGTATTCAAACAGCTCTTCAGTACCGAGTACCTTGGCAATCTTCACAAGCTGGTCGGCGTTGCTAATGCCGTGGAAGAAGGGCTCCTTGCGGAAAATCATAGAAGCAAACATGGCACCGAGAGACCACATATCAAGAGAGTAGTCGTATTCCTGGAAATCGACGAGAAGCTCCGGTCCTTTGAAGTAACGCGAGGCGACGCGTACGTTGTATTCTGTGCCTTTGTGATAGAATTCCGCCAGACCCCAATCAATTAAGCGCAGCTAACAATTCATTAGTACGTGGTATAATGAGATCTATGATGAGACATACCTTGCGATTCTCGTGATCAATCATAACATTGTGTGGCTTGACGTCCCGATGCATAATACCTTTACTATGGCAAAAGTCGAGAGCCTTGAGGAGTTCATAGATATAGTAGCGGACGTCATAGTCAACGAAGCGAGGGTAAAGGGTGCGGAAGTCGGTATTGTTGATATATTCGAAGACAAGACTGGGTGTCTTGCTTTGGTTATCCCTGACAACATCGAGAAGAGCGACGACATTCGGTCCACCTGACAGATTTTGGAGAATCTTGATTTCACGCTTTATCTTCTTCTTCTTGACCGGCTTCAGGACCTTGATCACACATTTCTGATAGTTGACCACATTAATTCCTTCAAAAACTTCGGAGTACTTTCCCCGGCCTAGATGCCTAAGTCAGTCTCTGCTGCTTCATAACAGGCAGAAGCTCCGTCACTCACCAATCTTGCGAACAACCTCGTAATTCTCCAACGCACCCCATGATATGTTCACGCTATCATAGTCCCAATAAGACCTAGGCATATGCGTGTTGACATCCGCATAGACTCGCGCCATCTTGTGCTGTTGACGAAGAAAGGTTGTGCCCACAATTGGGCTTTCTGATAGAAATGCCGAAAGCGGGGTAGAAGAATGAACAGGCCACCAGATAAGAGACGAAACTCAGTACGCGTTGCAGGCGAGACAGTTATTAGTAAAACAGAGGAGGCAAAATCAAAGCATTAGCGATCGACAACAAAGACAACGTGCCAGGACAGCTGGATGGTTCGCAAATTGAATGGAGAGAGGTGGGTTTTTATGGGATGGCTGGGCCATGACATTTTTATCTCGCTCAAAGGTTCCGGCCGCTCGTCTGGTGTCGATAGCCAGCTGCCGCTCTGATTGGTTCGGAGGGAAGGCGGTGAGAATAGCAGTTGATATTTTTTAGGAAGCTACTACCTGGATGAACATCCTTCTTCTTCTACTCAGCCGACCAGTATTCCTTGCTTTATTGTTTCTTTCAACGACTCAGAAGCTGAAGCTGCAGTAGATGCTTCTTCCGGGACAGATTTCAAGATGTTCTACGACCTCAATGTCCCATATGCAGCCGACGAGGCTCAATTGACCAACACCCTCAACTTTCTTGCAGAAGGTAAGTGATGATAATTCGTCCCAGAGTCTAACAGCCCACTAATCTTGACATGTTCAGTCGGGTATACAACAGTCGCACTGTCACAAACAATGTCTGGCAAACTACCACCAAATTTGGCAGCTCCCCAGCTTCCATCCAATGCTCCAAAGTCTCTCACGCTGTTGACGCGTCTCAACCTTGTCCTGTCCGACCCATCCCAGAGTTACCGCATGGCCAATCTGATACCACTGTTTTCGATCGTTGCCGTACGTCCTATGAATGAAAAGAGCTTGTTGAATGCTTGCACAAATCTCGATTGCGACTTGATTTCGCTGGATTTATCTGTCCGTCTTCCATTTCACTTCAAATTCAAGACTGTCTCGTCTGCAATTTCTCGGGGAGTACGATTTGAAATATGCTACAGCCCGGGGATTACTGGGAGTGGATTGGAAGCACGCAGGAATCTTATTGGCAACGCTATGAGTCTGATCAGAGCGACGAGGGGTCGAGGAATCATCATCTCCAGTGAGGCTAAACGAGCGTTGGCCATCCGCGCACCAATGGACGTGGTCAATCTTGCATGTGTTTGGGGATTATCTCACGAAAGAGGCAAAGAGGCTATATGTGAGGAAGCTCGCAAAGTTGTGGCCTTGTCGAGCCTCAAAAGGACAAGTTGGCGAGGTGTTATCGATGTGGTCGACGGTGGTGAAAAGCCGGCACCAAAGAAGGTCGATGATGCATCAAAGAAAGCCGAACAAACGGTTACTACTCAGGATAGGAACGGAGAGAATCTGAAACGAAAGGCTTCTGTGGAGTCTGCCCAGGAGGTCGAAAAGCCTCTTTCCAAGCGGGAAATGAAACGGAGAGCCAAGAAGGCACGCCTCGAAGCCCATGTTCAGTCTTGAGCACGTGCATCAAGCACGGCTATTATTACCGTCATATCGAAGGAGCCTGCAGATGTGGAGATGTGGTCTGAGAGCAATGACTGCTTTGGTACGTGAACAGCAGAAATACTTCGATTAGCAGGATGACATTATTGTTCTAGCTAATATTTATTTCTGTGAGTCAACACAGTGGATAATTATTCGACCAAACTCCTTCGCCACAAAGATCCCCCAATCGCAAAACTACATCCTTATCCACCGATTTTTATCGTCAATGCGGAATAGAGCGCCACAGTGTTGATATTCACATTGGCAGGTCCAGTCGGTGTTGTGGTTGCTGCCACAGTAATTGAGGTCAAGCTAGATATTGTACTGGCGGTCTCCGTGGCTACAGAAGCAGGCAATGCCGGTTGCACGACTGACGTTCCAGACGTCAGAGACACGCTGGTGGTCGAAGAGACGAATGAACTACCTGATGTTGTGGCTGATGTAGCTGCGGTTGCTATGGCTGCTGATGATGCACCCGCTTGACCGTCAACAGCCGTTGCTTTAGTTGTAGTCGTCGAGCTCGGACTAGAGGCAGAGGACGATGCTGAAGTTGAGGTTGACAATGCCGCCAGCGGACTAGCCGAAGTTTCTGTGGGAGCCGTGGTTGACTGCAACAAGAAATTCGTCGGGCACGCACAGGCACATTGACAGGCATCTTGGCTACTGGCCGCAACAGCGGCTACAGCGCTGGTTGCAGCACTTGCAATGGCAGAAGTGACGAAAGATGTGGCTTGCACACCTGTAGCAGCGGTAACGGTAGTGTTTGTCTCTCCGCCCAGCGGAGTTACAACTGAATTTGTACCAATTCCTGGAATACTTATTGCCGATGCGCTGGTGGTTGAACCAGCTGTGACAACGGCGGTGCTTTGAGACGACACGATAACGACAGACACAGTAGCTGAGGCGGCCGCCGTACTGGTTGTGCTTATTGTCCCTTGACCACCTATTTGAGAGATGATTATTGTCTCCCCTCCTTCGGTAATTGTCGCACCCCCTTTGCCGGCCGTCACGAAGATCGTTTGAGACGCTTGGATAGCTGCTGCGGTGCTTGTCACTATTCATCATTAGAGTGACCTCAGCTAGCGATTTGGTGTAGATACCTACCTGCTAAAGAAGAGGCTTGCTGGACGGCTTGTGATGAAACAGCTGCGGTTGTTGATTTTGAGGTTGATGCAGTGGCCGGGTTCAAAGGTACGATAATGCCCACGGTTCGGCTGGGGCTTTATTAGAGTTGTCACGATGTGGATTTCTTTCTTGAAGGGCATACCTGGTTGCTGCACTCGCTGCATTCGCGGCGCCCACGGCACTCACGGAAGATGATGCTACGCCCGTGACGCTTGCTCCAATCGCTACAGTCGCTATGCTCCCAATATTTGCCACAGTTGCTGCACTCACGGCGCTCGCTGAGCTCGAGGCTTTCGTATTACTGCCATGCCCGTTGCCATTACCCTTTCCATTTTTATGATTATCTGCGCGTGTCCCGGTGGTATGTGCGCTGGTTGCGTTGGTTCCGTGGAATGAGTGTCGATGGGCGAGAGCAACATCCTTGATCTTTGTTAGCTTGTGCGGTCCAATACGTTGAATACGACTTACATTGAACTCGAATAAAAATGCGAAAAGGCCGAGTAGGATTGCTTTACGCATGTCGATGATGTTCTTCCGGCTTGTTTTCGCACACGGACAATTCTTCTCGCAGCGACCGATACTGCCTGCCCAGCAAGCTACGATCTGATGTTTACCAAAGAAAGGATGATTTGGGAATAGAAACGGTTTTGGTTCAATAAACGTTGAATGAGAGACAGCAAAGAAAGTAAAGAAGTCAATTAGTCAGAGAAGCAGAAAATGTGGAATTGACCTACTAGCGCTCTCATGTTGATTAAATAAAAATGTGTGAGATGTTCCTGATGCTTCCAGCTCAAACCAAGGGGCATAGCCGCAGTCTGTCTCGGGTGGGACGCGTGTTCTATTTGAACATGAAGAGAAAATGTCCATATTCTGACATACTATTACCTAGTTCCTGCCTATAAGGAGGAACTATTTCCTCAAACGGTCTCAAAATCGTCGCACTTTGAATCATTGCCGTGTGTGGCGTATCCCTTGGACTTGCTTTTTAGAATAAGTAGTGTGATTTGTACTGCAGCAGAGCGTTAATGTACTGTAAGAATGTCATTAGGGGTCTCGGGATCTTCCTGTTTCGGGAATGATGAGGCGAAACTGTTCGTGTGTCAGATGGGCTTGGCGGGATTTAGTTCGTCTGAGCAGTGTACTTTAGCACTTGCGAACTACTCATTGAAGCATAGTCTTCACGCAGCTTCTAGCAACGTGTTAAGGATCAATTATCGCACATCAATTATGGTATGGGAAGGACTTGTTTATGAAGTTGCAGTTAGCTGCGGATGTAGCTGTTGTCCGTAGAAACATCCGGCAGGCATAGTTAAGGTCCAATAATCCCGGTAAACATCGTTGAGGTCTAGATCTAGACCTTAGCCTTCTCGGCAATAATGAAATAAGCACAAACTAAAATTGAGCCTCGTTTGTACGTACGTAGTAGTTTGTTATTGCCATGTCCTCAATCCACACGAAAAGTAAATCGAGCTTATCGAGCTGATAAGCTTATCGATAAGATAAGCGCTATCAACGGCGCCAAGAAAAAATATCCTGAACTTTTTTCTTCGCTCGGACTTGTCTACCTAGGTAGCTTCGGAGACATCACCCTGTCGATAGACAACAGTATCAATTTGAAAGCGAGCAATTTGGTAATTGCTTTGAAAATGCTTCGTGAAGTGTAAGTCAATTCCCATCTACGTCTCGAATTCTGTTGCATGTCGTTCATTGTGCGTCAATTCTCGACGCTTCCAGAAACCATGAGAAACAATTTTGCGTCAATACTAACATCGCGAAAATATAGAAAACCCAAAAACCCGCGCACAGCGCGACTTCTCAAAAAGAAAGAACCCCAACTCATCGAACCGCCCAAACGCACCCTCCTCCTTCACGGCACAAAATGTCCCCTCCCACTCAACACTTTACTCAAGACAATCCACGGCCTCACGAACCCGAATTCCGTCTTGTTTCACAAAAAGAACGACAACGTGCACCCCTTCGAAAGCACGGAGAGCATTGAGTTTTTGGCAGACAAGAATGAATGCGGTATCGTGGTTTATGGGAGTAGCAACAAAAAGAGGCCCAATTGCTTGACGCTCGCACGGATATATAACAAAAAGGTGTTGGAGATGTTTGAGTTATTGCTTTTACCGCCTGCAGATGGAGAAGCGATTCCGCCGCCGAGCGCGCTCAAGCTTGAGATTGAGATTGGGATTAAGCCTATGATTTTGTTTGCGGGGAGTGTTTGGGAGGATGCTACTTCCAACACTTATGCGATGATCAAGAGTGTGCTGTTGGATATGTTCAAGGGTGAAGAAACCGACAAGATTGATGTGGAGGGTTTGCAGTACTTGATGATGGTTGGTGCCGCAGAACCGGCTGAAGCAGGTCTCATGCCACTCATACATTTGCGATGGTACAAGATCCGTACGAGACGTAGTGGACACAAACTGCCCCGAGTTGAGTTGGATGAGGTGGGCCCCAAGTTCGATTTTAGGGTTGGTCGTGTGCGTGACGCAGATCCGGATGTTATGAAGGAGGCAATGAAACAGGGTAAACGGCCCAATGAAGAAGGACGGACAAAGAAGAATATCACCATGGATGCGATTGGTGATAAGGTTGGTCGTGTGCATCTCGGTAAACAGGATCTGTCGAACTTGCAGACGCGTAAGATGAAGGGTCTTAAGAGGAGGGCCGGCGTGGATACGGATTCTGAGGATGAGGGAGAGGATGATGAGGTATCGAACTATGGATCGGACGTTAGTGAGGAGATTACCTTTGTGGATGAGGAGGCGCCTTCGGATGTGGATATGATGGATGTTGATGAAGCCGAAAAAAGTCGTTCGAAAAAGCCGAGATTGGCTTGATCCAAAATTACTGCTGCTTGTTTATTACATTTTGTTTGGCGTTGGTAGGCTTGTGTATACATCTATGTTGTTTGATGAGGGTATATAATAGTTTACTCCATATGTTGTCACCTTGTTGCCTAGGGTAAATTAAACACTGAACCCATAGGGTCAATAGTGACCTATTATATACGCCTCAAAAGTCCCCTGCATGCCTATGTTGATTTGGAATACAAAAGCACTCAAAGTAAACTATGGTATGTCGGAGGGACATCAGTATCGAAACAAACATGGTATAGGATATAGTAGCTACGAAAGAAAAACAAGACAAGATCGCCGGTTGTTGTTCAGGTTGACACTCCTTCTATTACAAGTTGCTTACAGGCCTTATAAGGATCCCTCATAATTTCAGGCATAGGGGCGCTCCCAACTAGTCATACGTACTAGGCGTGACCGTTGGGAATCCTGACTAGAGTAGATAGAGGGATTGCAGACGAATACGCAGATTTTGGGGACACTTGATGAGGCGGCGCGACAGGCTGTTAGAGTCGCGTATACTGTAGTAACTCTTTCAACAAGAGCTTGAGTTGGTCTGATTGCTGCTGCGGTGAATTTGGTGGTTAATCTGTTTACTGGGAGCGGTCCTTTCCATACATACTCCGGAGGAACAACAAAAAAGGAAAGGAAAAAATAAAAAGAAAGAAAAGAAGAAGAAGAAGAAGCGGGTACCGGGGGGTTCGAAGCCAGCCCGTGCGGCAACCGCGTCCTTGGCAAATCACCCCTCATGTCACCAGCAAACAGGTGTGTTTCAACCTCCTCCAATTATAATGAGGTTGAAGAAACAGCTCTTAGTGTGGGCGCGTATACTCCGATTATAATGAGGCTGGCACCCGACCACTATCGTTTCGCAGTGACATTACTAGGAATCTGAGGAAAGCGGCACCCGCAGGCAGTTACTGCTAAGCCACCCGGACTTACTGAGAGCACCAAATCTGATAAAAGTGAGGCAGCGAGGACAAGTATTCTGCATACGAGAACTATCATGAAGTTATTGTGAGTGTCTTGGCACGTACGATATTAAAGTTGGGGCTAGATAAGCCACACCCCACTGTGGGGTAGGTACCGCATGCATTGCAATCTTAGCATTTTATTCGTCAAGCAATGTTGCAGGTACATACTCATAGTACCTACATACCTACATACGTGATTGGGGTTAGCCCTATCTCAGTCATTTCTGTCAAAACTCAAGGTTAGGGGCAAGTCTGATTTCTACGCTGCTACGGCAAACTTCTAGCTATGTATGACCTGGTAATACCGGATGGTACACCACAGCTCTGATCGTCTTGGTAGCTTTTTGCATGCCAGCTACTGAAACACCGACAATGTGAGCAAGGCTGGGTTCTAGGTAGGCTTCGTGTACCCAAACCATGACGTCCATGAGCCACGGAATGGAAATAGGCAGCTTTCTCTTCTCTTACTTCTTGTTTTCATCGCTTCCCTCATCATCTTCACGAAAACGCAGATTTTCTGAAATTTGCATCATGTTCGTCAACATAAATCTCAAACCCGACCCCTGACGTTCAAAATGCCACTCTTGCCCAAGCGCACGCGTCAGCCTCGACGACTTATGGGGTACCTTTTGCACGTTAGGCGTCGAGAAAATAAAGAACGATGGTCATATGGCTGACCTGAGTAGATTCAAAATCCTGCATGAAATTCACCTGATTTTTTCTCCAGCACCTCGTCCCTAATGCCCCTATCCTTCTTCCAATTCGCGACTTCGACACTTTTGCCTCGCCATGTCCCTGTCCCAAAGACGCGTCCTCTCCTGGATTATTGTACCCAGGATTATTTGCCTTACTCCTACGCAGAGTACGATTCCTCAGTTAGTCGAAGCACCGAGCGTTGGGCGAGTTATGTCGCAGGTTACGTGAGTCATTGGGCGAACAATTTGAGGGTGAACGGAATTCGCTTGAAGAATCACCTGGGGATAGTTCCAGTCGAACATCCTAGTCCATTCTTTCTTGATGAAGCCCCTCTCGATTCGTATTATCCAAACTCTCCAAAGTCCTGGTCTGTTCATGGAATTCGGGAGACGGAGAAGAAGGATGGCTCTGGCGGCGCATATCCTCATCTTGTTGTTCAGATGTACAGCCCGTTCGATGGTCAAGCGAAGTCCATTCTCTATTCCGAGCTATGGACCCTGATTGCCATCATGAAACATCGAGCCAATCAGCGAAGAGTAGACAAAAAGGCTGAGCAGGAAGCTCTCATAGAGTGTAGTAGCGCCGAACTTGCCGAAAAGATTGAACTGTACGATTTCGAATTCGCAGACGAGAAGCACTTTCCAATTTTGTGCGTCTCTTACGTCGGAGTACAGCATGCGAGGGTCATTTTTGCGGTTATGGATCGTGACCATACTGCGAATTTGCCAATCGCAGCTTTTTGACTTTACGAAGATGGATGCTCGAAAGTTCGACCTGTTCGCCGATGTATCTCTTAGCCAGCCCAAAAGTTTTCAGCCTTGGTAGGATCTCACTACGTATGATGCTTGAAAAAACAGTGTTACCCTGTTGAGAGACAGCGTCCTAGTTAGAAAACGGCCTTCAGTAATGGGTTCACATCTCATGTTGGAGTCTAGTAGTCATGCTGTTCATATGATGAAACTAGGATGAGTTCCTATCTTCTTATAGCCCTTCGTTTTGGACCGACTATCAATCTATGTCTCCTCATTTATTTTCCCGTCTCATTTATGAGAAACGTCAAAATGTCTGTTCAAGCCATACAAAGAGCCATTGTCTCGGCTCAAATACGACGAAATGGGCATCCCACATTTGCATTCGCACCCCTTACCCGTAACCACCCATACGTCGTAACCGCCCATAGGTTACGTTTCGGGAGAAGATTCTAACGAAAATATTGATTAGGAGTGACCTGCTGAAATTGCTAAGCTTTGGAGTCATGTGTCATGAGTCTTGAGAACTTCGGGGCAAACAAAGAAGTAAATCGTCTGCGCGAAAATCCGAGACAAAATTTCTTATCCCGTGTAGAATGCTGATTGTGATAATATAGCTAGGTATTCTAGAAGTTACAACCTTGGAATGTATTTGACTTTTATAGTAGCATACTACCGATATGTAGACTCCCTGAGTCCTGGAGATGTTAGGGTTTGTAAAGCTCATAGGCGAACATTTCCTCCGGGTTATACCTAATAAATTGATATGTTGACCATCCACTTTCAGAACGAGATTGGTCGTAATTTCAATACATCATTGCTGGAAGATTCGTACCTCGGTAGTTGAGTTTTGTTTCGAACTTGCCCTTATTGCTAATAAGATCGCATGTCTACAGTCCCGCTGAATTCATAGTTGGGCGTAGAAACATGAAGCATCTGGGCCAGTATAGTGGCTATGTTGTCGATTGATTAGCATAAAAGATTCGAAGTAACCAGACTATCATCTAAAACACCCGGCTTCAAATACTAACATACAGTCAGCTCTTTCCAAATTGGTTCAAGGAGAAAAAGCCGTTGTCTCTTTACAAATGGTACTGCTTCCAGGAGGGAGTCATAGATAAAACATCTCATATTCCGCTAGTCATCAGATACGCCAAACATAGTCTCTAGAACTGGAAAGTGCTCCTTCCTCTCACGATCGACGAGCACCGCCGTCCGCTTCCCGTCTACCCCCGTTTCAAAGGTAAAAGATAGCTGGCCGAGATGAATCCATTCCAGGTTTGGGAATGTGACGGCGTAGTTCTCGGCATGCCGAATCATACGCTCACGATGCATCCACTCCCACGCCATCCCGGACACGTCGTCTCCAGCCAGCTGCCCCTCACGAGCTGCGATCTCCGTGAATATGGCCAGTTCAGCTCTGTCAGGCTGCCGGACCCCGTAATAGTACTGATCAGCAAGCTCGCCCACTTCGCTACGATAACCATCTCGAGTGAAGAGGATTCTCTTTAACTTGCACAGTGGAGAAAGGGCAGTTCGTATAGCGTCATGGTCAATAAACCAGTTATTAACAAAGTTTTGATAACCGGAGCTGATATGCAGTCTCTCTAGTGAGGTGAGAAGAGCGAGACAGGTAAGGGAGGACTCAGGTATCACAGTCCCATCCCATATTAACGAAAGGACTTTGAGATTTGAAAATAATGCAAGGATAGATATAACTCGGTCTAGAAAAGAGGGCAATTGGTCGTGTACAATACCGAATTCCTTCAAATGACTGTTCTGTTCCAGCCATTGGAGTGCTGCTGTGCTAGGTATCCAATGCACGCTTGCCCAGATCAAAGTGTGGAGATTTGGATAGTATCCCATCTTGTCCAAGCACTCCCTTGTCGCTGGTTGGCCGTAATCAACAAGCAAAGTAGATAATTGCTGACTTTGCAGGAAGCTTTCCAACGTTGATTCAACAAATGCATTCTCTGGCGCAAGATAGAGGGAGCAGAGGTGAGGAAACTTGGCTTTAATATGCGCTAGGTTATAGTGGTGTCCGTAACGAAATTTTAGAAATCGAAGAGTAGACGAGCATGCTTGAAAGAGGCTGTTAAAGAAAGGAGATGGGTGGAATGATTGAAGCTTCTCGTCGGTGAGATAATGCGCCAAGCGAATATCGATGTCAAGACTCAACAGTGGCCATATGGTTTTCGTTCTCCCTTCCAGTTCGACGGGCAGAGTTTCGGGGTCAATATAACCATGAAGCTTGAGATGTCTGACCGTCGAAGCCCTCAAACTAGTGAACACATGGTGCTCGATTGCAACTTGCGTCGTCCAGTTGATCATTTCTAGGTGTGGCAAGCTAGTAAAAACGAGACCCAAGCTAGGATCGTCAATATTTTTGTTGTCTTCATTGTTTCCCCCATTCTCCCCAATAGAGATGGCGCGCAACCCATCCGTGACATCAGTCTTGTCGTCAAGATGCTCATTACTTGACGCGATATAACGGATACACGCACCAAGCGATGGTTGATGCGTGAGGCCGCGCTCGGTGGTAGACATAGACCGCTCAGCAGCTTCGCGAACGAGAACGTCAAAAAGGTGTTTTGACCGCTCGCTATCATCAAGAACAACATTGGCAAACTGACAGGATCGTGCCAGCTGGCGACAATCCGAGTTCACCAATGCAAGAGTTGCCAGTGTCTCTCTGTCCGACTCGATGTATTTGATGATCTCGGATAGAATCTCAACTGGAAGTCTGAAAAGGGGACAATCCTGCGCTGCAATCGGCCTTCCTTCTAGAATTCTGTCTAGTGTAAGGGGTGACGCCTTCAATGTCTTGGAAAATGGATTTTTGGGGTCCATAACTGAGCAATTGAGCTGTTGAGTCTGGTGAAAGTTCGAGGGAGGCTGGTGTCTTCCATTTTCAAAGATTTATTCGATCGTACAGTAGTTATTAATAAAGGATAAACAACAACCCAATGCTTAGAATGTCGGATTTGTAAGTGGAAGTCACAGCCACATAGGGCGTCGTTAAACGGTTAATCTGATTGAACAATCTAGATTCATCACGAGGTGCAATGTGGCTGATAGCAGTGGCGGAGTCATCTAACTACCAGCGGCTGGCTTATCTATCGCTTCATCCTAGTGTCCAGTCTCCACAGGAATCAACGTCCTCAATGCCAAATATGACTCTATAGGCTTCACACGCACCAAAACAGGGTGCCTCACCTGTCGTCGCCGACGAAAGAGTTGCCATCTTGTCAGCCATCAATTGGTTCGTTCATGCACGACAGGCTTACCAGGGACCTCGTAACGGATATTACAATTAGGATGTATTGTAGTCAAGGATAGACACAATGCCCACGCATTATTGTATTTTGCTAGTATCTGTAGACTGGTGATAGAAGTGGTGGGCAATGCGAAAAAGAAAATCAACAAAAATGACTGGAACGGTCTGGTGCTTGAATTCTAAGGCGGCAGAATGGTCACGTGCGCAGTGACGTCGTCGGCAGTCCATCGCGGACGTTCACATGCCGAGGCCTCGGGTTCCCCAGAAACTCTTTGTCCCCAGCTTCATCCGAGCAACTGCCATGCTTTTTACGTTATTTCTCTCCATAAACCAACCTTCAATGATATCTCGGGTTTGTTTCAACAGTCTGCAGCTTCATGACCGCGCTGGTTCTCTGGACTAGAATCACTTGAAGGTCTCGGTTCGTCTACCGTGCTTCGTTTCAACCGGCTAGAAAGTGTTTCTGCCAGCCGAGAACGTCCTGTGATCATGGCTTCCATAATGGTAAAATCCGGCACTTGCTGTTGACTTTGATTGAAACTAATTGCTAATTTCACGACAGGACACCCTCGACGCCATCGCGCTCAATCCAAACCTGAAACCTCTCCTTACCCTCCTCAAAGCCGCCCGCAACGGTGCCGTGTACGGCGCCAAAGTCCGCTTTCCTCATGCCCTGGTGTAAGCCTCAAACGAATTCCCTCGGTCGCATACACTTATAATAACAATGTTTTGATGCAGGATGATATTTCTTTTCCGATCGGGAACGTAAGTCTCTTCCGCCCTAATAGCTTACGAAAGTTCCGTGCTGACGTTCAGTTGACAGATTCCGAGAAAAAGTCAAGCTCGTCCTCAAGGCTACCCGACAACATGCCAGTAATCTCGCCAGATTCGCCGTTATTTATAAAAGTACAATGTTTGCGATGAAATATTTGAATCCTGCGGGAGCCAAGGAGGGGCCATATGATACCTTTTTTGCCGGTCTGCTAGGTGGTTATATCGTGTTTGGCAGGCATCCGGGCAGTGTCAGCCAACAGGTACGTACCGGTATCGAACTTTGGTTTTGTGATGGCATGATCTGACTTTTGAAAGATCGTCATATACGTCTTCGCGCGAGTCGTACTCGCCTTGGCAAGTCTCTCCGTGCAACCGAACATGCACCCGCTCTCTTCACTTATCACACCCGAGGCTCGTTCACGGATACAAGATAATGCATGGCCGGCATTCGCAGCACTCAGCTGGGCAGCTGTCATGTACGTGTTCCGATGGCATCCAGAGTCCATCGTAAGCAGTCTGAGGAGTAGTATGACATACATGTAAGTCCCTCCAACGCCTCGGTTATTAACGAACGATCGTACTGATGACTTATTTAGATACGTTGACTCCGACCATTGGACATCGTTCCACAACTTGTTGATACACAACAAATGATAGAGGATCATGATTGTCAGGTAGGTATATATCATTCATTAGGCAAGGGAATGCTTTGTAAGAGGTGTTTGTGGCGTTCTTTCTTTTGTCGTTATCGAACGCGGGGTATATATTTGGTTTGTTGATTTTGTTTGCATTCGCTGTTTTGCATTGATAGAGCACGAACGATTGGATGAGATATCGATATCATTTTCATCGGCCCTGTTGTATTAATGTGTTCGGAGGTCCAGATTAACCTAGGTACCTGCATAGGCTGTCAGCCACGACAGATAATTCGACCAATAAAAACATTAAAAAGCAAAAGAATAGACCCGAAATTGTAGCAAGTCGGAGCACTTCCTAGATATTGGACCTCTTTGCTACAACTATTAGTCACTTACCTATCCCTTCCGTGACATTGAACCCCTAGGGTTTCACGAAACTCGGCAAGGGTTCATAGTGCGACAACCCCGTCCCTTAACCGACCGTTATCTGAGTACGTACATGGGTACACATATTCGACAACTTATTTAATCCTCGCAAAACATAGCCCAAACATAAATCAGACAGTTTTGAATCAATTCTTGCTCCTACTTCGTCTGATCTTGGTAGTCGTTTGCGTGTACTATCACTGTCAGGGAATTGGATTGGGGCTAACGGGCCGTCCCTCCAAGTCCTCTGAGGAGTACTCTGTTGTAAAACAGGAGTTTCGAATACGTCAGCTTCATGATTCACTTTTCTGAGGGTGAGTAACTAGTGAAATGAATCAATTTTGATACAATTACTCATTAAGCACGAAATACGGCAAGTATAGCCTACTCTACACACTAGAAAATGGATCACCGATCTAGGTACATACTCGGACTCGGGAAGTCATACAATGACTCTCGAACATGAATCATACACCCCTCGTCTCAGCCTCCAGCACAAAACACAAAAACCAAGGGTATTCGTCAAACGTAAACTTGCTTATCTACAAAACGTCAAGAGTAAGAGATTTACCCGTCAAGTATATAAATCTCCCTGCACGCCGAGCCTTGGAACAAACCCTTTTTTTTCTTTTCCTTTGTTCTTGTTCGATTAAAGCGTTCATTTATTGAAACCAGCCAAGAAGTCGATACCTGCAGGACGGGATTGACGGTATTTTCTATTCTTCAAACGTTCATTTATTCGATATTTTATTTTATTTCTTAGGTTTTCTTTTTTGACAAAAGAAAAGCTTGTTTGAGATACACCATCTTTCTCGGCGATTAAAACAAAATGCGATCCATACAATTGACAAGTCTTATCGTTGCGGCTCTTTTGAGTGCTGGGATCGTGGATGCAAGACCGCACTTATATGATCATCTCGAGGTAAGCCACCTTTTTCAACACGATTCCTATAAAAAAAAACATGTCTTTGATGCTAATCTCGACTCGAAACGTACAGAGAAGCGACGTATCCCTCGCAACAGCATACATAAACAACCTCCCCGCCGACGAAATAATCACCAAACGCACCCCTTCCACCCCCACCACCGAGACAGACGAAGGAGTCCACCACAGAATCGACATCACCAATAGAGAATACCTCGAAACCAGAGCGGAAGCACAACAAAAGCGACAAAGTCATTATAAATTCAGAATTGGGAGTGATGGGAAACCCGTAAGAAGAGGGTTTATGGAGAGGAGGGCGGAAACAAATACGGAGGGGGAGGGGGAGATCTTGCCGATTGCGGCGTTACCAATTAGGAGGAGGAGGGAGATGGTTGGGATGAGGGTTTTGGCGAGGGGGGAGTAAGAGGGAGGAATATGGGTGTTGAATTGAATGACATGGTCGGTCTGATCTGGAATCGGATTGCCCAAATTGAGATTGTATGACGCAGCTCGGGATGGGTTAAGGCTTGCGACCGAGCCCTAACTCCATGTTCCCCCAGATAGGCAAACGATGAATGCCATTTTACCACATGCGTGCCGGCACAAGTGCAATTTGTTTATGAATCAATGTATAGTCTATATATTCAAATGAATGTGTATTAACAAAAAATAGCCCGAAATAGTGTGGTGGTAGTGATGATAAGTTACCCATAGCCCTAACAGGACGTATTTTGCTTTTCAGTCTCCCAGTTATCCACGTTCCAACGCCTTTTAAACCAACCAGTTGTCGAAAACTATCCCATATTACATGTACCATATCCCTTTGAGCCAAAAATAATTCATAGCACATGGAATGAATGTTGCGTGTTCCGTTTACACCTTTCGGTGTAGACTCGCCCTGAGAACTCCCACGGCCTCGTCGGTATTTTCATTTCCGTTGCGATCGGTCGTCTCAGTTCCTTGTCTCGCAGGAACGACAACGGGGCCAACTCGATGGATCGGGGAGAGAATAGGGTCGTTCTCGATGAGGACGGTATGTGGATCAACGCCAGCGGCCCAGGAACCGACAAGGCTAAGCTCCTGTTCGTCCGCGGATAACCGGGGTAGGGCTTGCATACTACGCCGAATGAGGAAATTAGTAAACTATCAGGACCTTGAGCTTACGAGCACATCATCACATCACTCTTGAAGAAGAGAAGACATAAAAGAAGCAGAAGAATAAGGACAGTAAAAACAATACTAACTGATGAGCAAAGGCAGCCTCATAAGCAATTGGATCAAAATTCTCTGTGGTGACAGTTGCGCTTTGTGCTGAGCCTCCGGTACCAGAGGGTATGTTGGTGTAGGTCTGGGAGCTTTGAGATGGGGATGGATGAGAGTTGCTGGACTCCTGTTGGGAGGAGATTTGTTGCTTGGGGTCTTCAGGCGAGGAAATAGATGTGTGGGAAGGCTTAGCTTCCATGTTGGTGATTTATATGTCTAGGCGTGCAAGATTGCAGGTGGAGTAAGGATAGAGGAGTCAGGAATCAAGATGAATTAGGAACAAGAAATACTAAAGAGAGAAAGGATAAATAAAGCTGGTGCTCATTTTCAAGAGGAAGTTGATGGGAAATGAGAATGTCCTTATACTCTAATCATCACATAGTTATATTTCGCCAAAATCCATTCTGGTTGGGCCGTATCAAAGACTCGATAGAAAAGAATTTTCATCTGTCTTACTCTGCACGGACGAAAATGCTAATAACTTAAGCGTAGTAGTATGACGTTGGAACTATTTTAGATCCGAATGGGTGACAGATCCTGGGCCCATGATGCAGCTATGCTAGGCCCAGGCCCCACTGTCGTTTGTTCATCGGTCACTCCCGTGTATCATCAACGTCGTATCATTACAACTTCTCGTACGAGGCATTACAAAATGTAACGTATTTCACCCGTAAGCGGGGCGCACCCCTAAGTGGTGCAGCTTCGATTTGGTAGCTTTCTATACAAATCTATACCTTAAGATTTCAACAAATCACTATGAAAACCATACCTAAAAATTGAATATATATTATAGAATGCTATAAAGAATCTATATATAACAGAAATTTTAATAAAAAGTGTTATAAATACCTTCGTATCAAAAATTACACCGTAATTTTTAGGGCTTGTTTGTATACTAATAACCACTAAATAAAACCAGTTTAAAATTTAGGATATGTAATAACAAGTCTATATGAACTACTATGTATAATATTAAACAAGAATATAGCTTCGTTGTTGAATTATCGATCTGTTGTAAATGGCTATTTTGTATGCAATTACAAAGTGCACCACTTACAGGTGCGCCCCGCTTACGGGTGAAATACGTTACTAGAAAGTGAACGGGTTGTTCGTCGGTTATTCCTGTGTATTATTTCAGTCTAAGTCGTATCATTACACTTCTTATACGAGACATTACACAGCGTACTAGAAAGGGGTCGCTGATTGGTGTTAAGACATACACCCTTGTTCCTCTTTGTAAGTGTGGCTCATTTGTGGCTCGTTCCCTACGACAAAAAAAAAAAAAATGACACGCAGACCACCTTACTTAATATTCTTCCATCGAACCTAACTTCCGAGAAACGGATTTCTCTGCCTTTACTGAAACGCCGCTAGTTAATTATTCATACATGGGGTACTTGGCGCTCCGTCGAGATGTAAAGCCGCTATAATAATCATAAACATTCAAATAATCAGAATTTATTAAAAAATTGCATGTGGCTTGACAATTGACACGAGTTCAAAATTCTTGCTCCATTTCGCCTGTATCTTCGGACTGGTCGCAAGCTTGGAACACCCCTCCTTGTTGACGCTACATCTTACCGGTCGCGGATAGATTCTTTCCGGCTACATATCTGACTCAAGCCCTACTGACATACTCGATTGATGGTTTGAGCTTAGGGTGTGACTTTGGCAAACGACATCGGGAGCGTCTACCCCGTCTACATAGAACACACTATAACTGCGACCTCTGCGTTTAAAGAGGTAAATAAGATGTGTCGGATTGCTGGAGCAGGATTCCTGGTAGCAAAAGGTAATTGATTATTTCAAAAACTTATACACAACGCATTACATCTCGTCTTGTGTCGTCTAGACACTCTCAGCTATACCTAAGTCCATTTAAGCTTGAGATTTAGTAGGTGGCTCTTTGAGACCCACGTCGTCCTATTGGTTGTCAGCGGGAAGGATTCGAGTATAGTTTTTACCCACTTTTGACTCCACAGTAGCTGTCCGCGAGTACGTATCCGTGATCTTGGAATACGTAGGTAAACGACCAAGTCCACATGCGAGCTGGGCATAGTGCTTCAATGTATATTTCATATATCAAATGAGTTTGTATGAACAAAAAAAGTATCCCGAAATGTGGTGTTTTGTAAATGAAGTAAGTAGCACGATCGTACATGCAAGTGTTATTTTTTTTTCCCAGGCTCCTGTGTATCCCGTTCGTAGCGCCATTTTAACCATTATCGATTCCTCAGAATCAGTTACTAAATCAACCCTTTGCGTTCCTAAAAAGCCTAATAGCACATCAAATAGACGGCTGATTATTCCTTTAGTACTTTGCGGTGTAGACTAGCTCTTAGAAGCTCGACAGCCTCATCGGCGTTTTCATTTCCGACAGCAGCGGCATTTTCTCGGTTCTCGGCGTTTATGCCGGCACCGGCTCGGTGGATTGGGGATAAGATAGGATCGTTCTCGATAACGAAGGTATCGACCTGTGGCTCGGTAGCCCAAGTACCCGCGTGGCTGAAATCGTGTTGATCCGGGGTTAGGGCTTGCCTATGCCTAATCAGGAGAAAAGAAGTTTAGATGACGTCGGAAATAATTGGAGCTTACGAGCGCCAAACCCAGTAAGCCACAGCCAATGTCGATTAGTGAAATAGGCAATTCATTTCTCAAACCCCACCATCTACCCCCTTCCCTCCTCCTAGAATATTTCCATGTACAAGGTAGGTCGAAATAAACCGGAAATCGCGCGATCTGCCAGAACGGAGCTACCCCTTAACCATCCTTAGTAGGTACCCTCAATTACAGCGTTAGCAGTGAAGTCAGCATGCCGAGACGTGGTAATAGGAAAAAAAAAAAAAAAGAAAGAAAGAAAGAAAGGAAGGAAGCACACTACACACGAAAGTGGCTGGAGCCTGGATGCATGCATGATCGGCTCCGGCAACAAGTAAGAATCTTCCAAGGTTTCCTCAGTTTGCCCATCGTCTTTACTCCAGAAGCAATTCAGCGCCTAATGACGTATATTCAAATACCCAACCAACGTCCTTACACATCTGGAATCAAGAATAAACGAGATTCACGTTGATGTTACCACTTTACTCATTTCAAGTTTTATATAAGCGACAATCACCGACTTCCTTCCAAGACATACTTATTTTGACATGCATCAAGCGGCATGTAACAAAAGAGCAGCATAAATACGAACGAAGAATGAATGACTCTTACAGTTAGTTCTATAACATACGTAGTTACTTAATTTTCTAGGCGTTATGGACTTCGGAAGATTATGAATTAGGGTTTCCGTAAGTCCCATCGGTAGACCCACGTTAATCGACACCATGAATAAAGTTTTGTGGGTCTTTATTAGGGTTCCAAGGTTACCGCTGTACAGAGTGGAGACAATGGACGTATGAAATTGACCTGCTTTTTGCGAAGTCACTGTTCCCGAATCTGTCGCGAATCAAATGGGTTGTATACCGCTACGTGGGCATCTGTTTGAAGGTTCCTTCTCTGCATTGTCGTCAAACAGCACTGCCTTCTGGATTGATGACTGACAGAGTAAATCCGTTCTCTTGCCTCGATTATGGGAAGGGCAATGAATTTGAAAATCTATTGTATATAGCGTACCACGTATTGAATTAACCAGGTATATTGCTATAAGAACAAATTTGCAGTATGTCGCGAAACTCCCACTAGGTAGTCTACCGCTTAAAGCAGTATTCATTGAGAAAAACGGGTAAGAGTGTGGTATTTGTGCTTTTTTACCCACTTTTGACTTCATCGTAATCGAGTGTGGATCGCAAGACCATGTGATGGAAATTAAATTCATGAAGCAGATTCAGAACATGTCTGCTGCTGCATTGCCGATTAGGAGGTCGCCGCTTGGGTGCATGTGGGTTTTGGCAAGGGTGGAATACCTAAGCGTAATCAATATGGCTGTTATTCATATGTAACTACGTATATGGAGGAATGATATGGGCAGTAGTCTGATCTGGAATTAAATAGACCAATCAAATTCATACCTAGGGTAGTAACTACTTGTTCGGATTGTGTTAGGGTTGTCGCGACCGTACTCATGCCCTAACCCATGTCTTTTGAGTAGGGATCTTGGGGATAGGTAAACGATAAAGTCCATTTTACCACCTGTGTGCTTGCACAAATGGGATTTATATATAACTAGTGTATATTCTATATATCGAATACACGTGCTGCAACAAAAATAAGAGATTAAATAGCATTAATGTAGGTCTTTTCCCCCTCAGTCCCCCGTATATAGCGCCAATAAACCATATCCCACAATCAATTTTCGAAGCCTTTGCGCCACAAAATGCTTAATAGCATTTAGCATTTATAGCGAATGCTGCCGGTTCCCGTTACACCTTACGGTGTAAGCTTGCCCTAAGAACATCCACGGCCTCCTCCTTTGTATTTTCACCCTCACCCACGGGACCGGTGATTCCATTTCCTGCGTTCGTAGCATTGGTGGCGGCACCGGATTGATAGTTTGGAAACAATAAAGAATTGTTTCCGATAACGAGGGTATCGTCGGACGATTCGATCGTCGTATCCCAAGAGCCCAACTGGCTAAGATCTCGGTGCTGATCCGGGGATGAGACCTGGCTATACCTGATGGGGGAATTTTAGATAACGTTGCGGAATGTAGCGCATGGGCACAAACACTTAATGGGTGAATATAGGGAGGGGGGAAAGAAATAAAGGAAAGAAAAGAAACGAAGAAAAGTGGTCACTAACTGATGATCCAAGGCAGCTTGATAAGCAATGGGGTCAACATCCGCTGTAGTGGCGGTCATACTTTGCCCCGATGCCCCGTCACCCGTAGCAGAAGGTGCGCCAGTGTAGGTCTGGGAGCTTTGTGACGGGGGTTGATAAGAGTTGGTGGACTCTTGGAAGGAGTCTTGTTGCTTTGGACCTTCAGGCAACTGAGTGGATGAACGGGAGTGTTTGGCTTCCATGACGGTCACTTGTTGGTGTAGTTTTGGGTGATACGTGTTGAGGGTTGAAGGCGGAGTGACCTTAATGATAGATCGGATGGAGGTTACTTCGATGTTGGAAGTAGTAAAAAAAGAAGGAGAAGGATGAAATCATGTATTGTTCCTCTTCAATGACAATGCCACTGTTGACGGGAAATTAAAAGATTCTTATAGTTCGTGCTGAAAATTGACTTGAAGATGGATTTATATGGACCAGAAATGGGAGGAAGGGCCACACACGGTTGTTTCTTCTTTCCAGTACTGTATGATACGTATCAACTTACATTACAGTATCAAGACCGGTATTTGGTATTGATTACACCCTCACGATCGTCTGAGACGGCTTACGGTTGTGGCGCATTTGGGAGTTCGTCATAGGCTGGGAGCCCTTGAGACGATACAGCTCAATATAGTATACACTGTACAGCGCCATAACAGCGGTAAAGCGTATTCTATCTGTTCCCAACAGCGGGGAAAGCGCGCCTTACTATTTACTCTGAACGATGGATTCGTCCTGAAACAATCCTTGCTCCTGGGAAACTTTGCCAAATAACCCACTAGAACAACCCAGTTAAGATAATCTATGTGATTGGTGGCTACCTAGGTAGTCAATTTTATACTTAATACTTCATTGATAACTCTACCAGGTATGTCAACATCAGTCAATCCAGTACGAGCTTGCGACTCGCTCAGTGCTGATCCACTCAGGAAATCCGGCCCATCCTCCGTCCCTTCAGTAATTTATTGTGACTAGACGAGGTTAGTTACATTCAATCTTAAAGTAAGCAAACTGCCAAGATCTATCCACCTAAGTCGTTCCAACCTCCAATAGAATACAAGGATTGCTCATATTTCTCGTTCTAGAAGATTGTTTTGACTTGCAAGTCTCGGCAGTCAATATTCAACAATCCATTTATCAATAGCCAGCGGCCATTATCGATCGCTTATTCGATTCGAAGCGAAACTAAGATACTTTGTCGTTTGTTGCGCGCTGAAATAAAAAACTAAGTCTGATTTGCGCCGTTTGAGTCACTACGATGTGCTGGCTGGGATTGGCTGGGATATTAGCAACCTAGTATTCTGATTTCTGTGTTTCCTCCACGGGAGCTAGCTACGGAAGGAGCCGTGTAATTACAGAACGAATCCAAAGATAGGCGTACGCCATGTGCCCCATATACAGATGTCGTATCATTACTGTCTGCGTACGAGGCATTACGAATTATACGAATGATACGTACCTGCTGGAAGCAAAGCACAGCAGAGCCTCCTTTGAAAATGAATCACCACCGTACGCGTACGACCCAATACACAATATACGTAGCAATCCTGTAATAGATACAGTCTCCAGTAGAGTAAGGCGTCTAGGGAGCTGACTAAAATAAATAACTTCTGATCGATGACGAGGATCGCTAAACCTGCTCCCTGGTAGTTTAGGTTACGTATAATATTAGTAAATAAAAGGGTTTGGGAACTGTTATCATGTAGCTTTTAAATTTCTATTACCAGCTTATCTATGCTAAAGCTCAAACCAATTCTAACTCTACCGCGTAGTTGGTGGTCCGGATGACAGCCACATCATTGAGATATACACCAAATACCTTTAAGCGTTACTACGTATTACGTATTTGGAAATTTCTGCGTAACTAGCTATCACTAGTGTCGATCAAGGATCCAACAAAACTGATTTAGTACGTGCTTGTCATTTGACTGTCTAGTAGAGTCCCCCGGCTAATTTAGCTAGGAATAACATTCATTAGGGTCCTAAGTGTACGGACTACAGTCTTGCAGTTCCGTCCGAAAAGTTCGATAAGAACTTAAGTACGTACTGTATTTGCGAGGATGGTCCATCGGTGATGTCAAGGCGCCCACGTAATTGCCTATCTCTGGATCTCAATATTATGTAAAATTTCCTGGAGTAGAACGCCGGTTTCTCACTGTAATTGGCTACATTTGGGAACCTCAACAACGTAGTCGCACTTTTTATCACATAGCATGATGACCAAGATTTCTTGATACAGCCATCTAGTCAACTGGCACCTACCCTACTCATCTAATTAGTAAGCCTCGACAATTGTGCACGCGACAAGAACTCAGTTTTAACAAAAAGATGATGAAAAAGAAAAGGGAGAGAGGACGGATCGTACTAACCCTTATAGAGTAAGAAGTACAGATCTCAACCCACTATCCATCCAATAGTATTCAACCATCAGCGAATTTATCTAACTATACTAGGGAGGGGTTTAAAAAAATCCCGAGTAAGTTTGGAACGAGAGAAGAAGTCGTCACAGGTAACTACTACCTAGCGGCAATGATTCCCAGTTCCGGAAGCTTACCAATGTTGTTTGACGTGCGCCGTGCTATGCGCTCACATTGCCCCTGCATGCGATTGGCGTGGCGTGATAATACCCGGCGTATCAAATGGTATCAATCATTGAGTCTATCGACATCATGATCCGCCAGCTCCATTTGCTTTCGCCTCGCTGGAGCATGAATAGGACTCCATACTAAGTGGTGGTTTTTATTCCCCGAAACCCGCCATGGCTGGGCGGGCTCGAATAAATTCTTCTCCAACTCTAGCTTCGTACTTAGTTAGTCGACTCGAATTATGGGTGCTCTACTGGTATATTTTAGTTCTGGCTTGAAAATCGAGGTTAACAGCTTCCAATTCGGGTCAATGGTCTGTGGTCTGTGAGATATCTCGTAGGTGCCCGTTTTCAAATGCGGAAGGTCTTACCAATACTCAGTCAGGTGAGACCAGTGCCCACTTAACATCGAAACCGGAAAGCTTCGAAACCGGTGACACTTTCACGGAAGTAGAAAAAAGCTTAAACTCGGGTTGCTAAATCGAGATGGAAGTGAAACTTGTCGTACAGTGTGGGCACCCGCATTATTAGCTAGGGAGGATGTGTTAACTTTTGCTTAGTACGTACGTACGTAGTACGAAAGAAGACTAAAGTAAAATAAAATAAAATGCCTGGGACGTATTAGCTTTAGGACTCTCTACTTAAAAATAGAAAAGTCCTACTCGATGGTTTAAGTTTCGGAGAATTCAGTACAGGCCTCAAACCAACCATGACAAAAAATACGCCATATTTCCCAGGAACCCCACGGAGGACATGTATTCGTACGTCCGTGTTACGTACTCCATACCATTCCCGCGGGCTCCTGTAGCTTTTGTATGTACTTGTACTGTTACATACCTATATTTCGGTACATGACCCCACACCATATGCGCCTTCTGTCCCTCTTTCCAGCCTCTTTCCACTCCACACAGTCTCCATCATTAGTTAGTTAAATGTCATCATGTCAAACCATGTAACTCCGGAGTATTCGCGTCGTAACTTTGAATCCCTTGTCGCCTTTGGCTTCCGGTACCTCGTTCTCCTCCTGCATCTGACCCGATGGCATTAAAGATATTCAAGCTCGAAGCATTACCTAGGTATATATTATACAATCTAGATGTTGGAATCCTTACTGTTATCACTCGAGTATACCACTTTTTTCAACCACAACGAGAACAGTGTGAGTAATACATACCAAGATTGCAAGCTTGAGTACATCGTAGACGTAATGCGGCCTGCAATTCTTTTAACTACAGACGGATAGCTAGCTACCCACTCTACTATGTATCTGGCAAGCTGTGATGTATCCATAATTCCACATTTAGAAGTTGGCACCTATGTGATCCCTGCCAGTAGCTATGGTAGGTCGAATCATTAAAGCTGAAGCTCGAGGAATAGTGTTCAACGAAAATTGAGTTTCGAGGATACCTAGTCCAGATTCTACGTAGTACTGAATATAGACTTGATCATACGGGAGAGTGAGTTTGACTATTTAGTATTATGCGTATTGTGATACATACCGTATCTACGTATCACCGCCCCAGCTGTGGGGTACGTAGATCGCACAACAGGCTTCTAGAAGGAAAATTTTGAAGGGACGAACGAATCGATAATCTCCGTTCCTACTCTCGGGCCTGCGCCCACATCCACAAAAGCAATGTGACGGCGCTTCGACACTCGTGTATCTGGCAAAGGAAGAGGGAAAAAATTTTTTTTGTCCCTGAAGGCATTGTATGGTCATTAACTAAAGTTTACAGTACCGTACCTGGTATCTAGTTACGTAGTCGACTCCAATCGACATCTGGATCATTGGCCCAACGGGAAGGTTTGGAGACTCCGCACTTCATGATAACGCCATAACGGTTCCTAATATGAGTCAATAAATTGTAGCGGTACCTGACCATATTCAGTAAGAGCGATGGTTCGTTGCTCGAATGTCAAACTTAATCACTCCCTTTTCAACTTACTTATCGATAATATCACGTAGTACAATAATACGTATGTAGCTATGAGCATCTTGCCTAAGGTGAAGACGAGCGTAATCCGTAGACACAGCCAAGTTTACGGCAGTGATACGGAGAGATTGGATGACACCGAAGAAGGGAATTGCTACGCAACTAGTAACTACGTAGTCAATCTCAACGCCTTCTTCACCTTCTTATACATGGCTTATGCAGTTATGACGCTCTTGTTGGAAAGCGTCCCACATTCGAAGAGACGTGGATTGAGTGCCTGGGAGACCTGGCACGCTATAGAATGGCCATAGAAGAGGCAGACATGCTGGATAGAGAAATCTACTCTGGAGTCGCTCGATACTGATACGTACACTAAAGCTGGTGACCTTAATCCAGACATCGGCCGGGTTCAGCATCATCTCGCAGTACTCGCTAGGCCGAATGTGCTGCAACAGCTGTTCTACCCTGTAACAAACAAATCTCTCCATCATCAGTGCACAGCCACATACTTGCATTCAGGCCATTTGATTGGTTCGGACCGCCAAGAAGCCAAGCTCAATAGTGGGTCGGTAGGTATGTAGCCTCGACTCAGAGCTAATAATTTACAATACCGCCCCCATAAAAACAGCTCGTAATGGACAGGTATCGTAAGATTACCAGGGTCTGTGGCTATACTCGATTTCGATTATCCATCATCCTTTTCTCAGTGACACTGAATAGTCTACGTCTGCAGACTTCTCTTTCCCCGACCGGACTAGATTCGTACTACGTACGTAGCCCATGATTTGACGCTAATGGCCCACAGTCCTCATTTCGATAAGTCGGACAGTCTCTTCTGTCAACCATTGAACTTCAGCGTAGCCTCACTTACCGACGACTGACTTGACCTTGCCCTTGAATGACAGATCTGGTAGTTGTGGTATCCTTTTTTGGGAAGTTTACTGATTCTGAGCTAAGCTAGTTATGGGTTCCGACCTGTGAAAGTGTCTGCCTGGAGTTCTGAATTTTAGGGGCAAAACATCACACTCGTTGCGCTTTTTGATTGAAATTCGCGATGAATGACGGCTGAGCGCCTGGGCATCTTCTTGCTCACAAATAACGTCACGGAGCCTAGCGAGGTTCTTTGATATTCATCTTGATACGTATTACTACTAATTATGACAATTACCAAGAAGCCGAAAACTATGTGTGTTATTTTAAGTCATATGCTCCCTACCCCTTTTCAAAATTTCAAACGGCTCCTAGCGACCAAAGTTGTGTGAATTCAACGTGCATGAATGAGTTGACGACTTTCATGACGACTTTCAAGGGTTTCTGTCACCTATTCGTGTGGACCAACGAGGGAATAATTGGCGAGAATAAGGTTTGTAGACCTTTGTTAGGGCTATCTACACACGTGCAGTGTGAAGTAGATATGTATATGAAAGTGTCTCGCTGTTTCCAAAACCATCGTGGGTCAAATACCGTTACAAATTGCCCTCATGAAGAGAGTTTCAGGCATCTATTTGACGGTCCTTGGCTGCATTATTGGGATAAAAGCACTGCCTTCTGTATTTATACTTGATGGAGCAGATCTGTGCTCTTGCTTTGGTTATGAAAGGGATATAATGAGATTAGAAAGTGCATGTGTCATCAATTGATACTCCTGCAGCCTTGGAAAATACGCGACTGCTTCGGAGAGAGATGTCTTTGTAAACAAAATAGAAAAGTCATCAAATGCAATCGGCCTATCATCAATATTAAAATCAAATATATCGCTATCAGAGCAATCTGTGGTATCTCGGGAAAAGTCCATTCGTTTACAGCTTGAAGCAGCTGTCAATGAAGAAAGTAAATATTTGGTGGTGTTGATGCGTTTGATCGTAGACCCCGGATGCCTATCTGTTGATATAGAAAAGCCTGAAAGGTAGATTGGATAGACTAGATGATCGTCTTAAACGATGTGCAGAATACCTTTCCGTTCGGCACGTCGAGAGTTCGTGTACATTTCATAAGAGCAAATGCCGCGCTAATGTACGAACGTCTTCAATTGGAGACCTTCGTGCATTAGTGTACTGACAGCACTAGAACGGATATTCAATAATCCGCCATTCTCGGTTGTATTCGTTAGGGCAAAGATTTCATCCTAGTTTTAATCATGCTGAGCTGGAAGCTCTGAAATCACTCTGGCGTCCAGTTCCTGTCTGGCAAACCCCCTGCCTTCTATTTCATGCTTAGCATTGCCGTGCCCGTCGATTTCATGTTTGGCATTGCCTAGAGCATCAATTTCTTGCGATGACACAGATGGCTTTGTGGGTGGAAATGGTTTGAGCTCCTCTTCGCTCTGAAGCGAATATCCCAGCTTCTTCTTCGTTCTGAAAAATGCAAGCCAGACTAATAAACCGACCACTGCCAACCCTCCAATCGCTGCCCCTACAGAAATTCCTGCTATAGCGCCCTTACCAAGTCCGCTGGATGACCCAGAATTTGTGGTTGTATTCGTTGTCATCGCATCGAGACCGCAGTTTCCGTACTCCGCTTGACATCCTGTGCTACAGTAACTGACGTTTCCACCGCAAAAGCCGTGACTGGAGCAGCAGTTACCCCATTGGCTGCCTAAACACGTCGCAAAAACGTCGGAATTGTTCCCGCAATTCCCATCTATAGACATAGTGCCTGTTGTGGTAGATGTTGAGGAAGAAGCCGTTGTCGATGTTTTCGTCGAAATCGTACTCGTCGTGGCCGCTGTGGTCGTTATACTCGATGAAGACGAGGCTGAATCGCAACTGCCGAACGCACTCTGACACCCATCGCCGCAATAACTCGAGTTTCCGCCGCAGTATCCCAACGAAGAACAACAGTCTCCGAATGTGCTTCCGAGGCAGGTGTAATTACTGCCTGTTGAACCGCATGATCCAGTCGTGCTGATTGTTTGACTGTTTTCACTGGTACAGTTTCCGAACGCTGATTGACATCCGGCACCGCAATAGGCCGATGTACTACCGCAAAACCCTTTTGTGGAGCAGCAGTCGCCGTACGTGGAGCCTAGGCATGTCGAATTTGTATCTGAATTGGATCCGCAATTACCATCTGTGCTGATTGTGGCCATTTTTGTGGGGTTAACGAGAAGTTAGGGTATCAACAAGAAATTTGTGGGAGAGAAAATACATAATATTTTAATGATCAAAACTTGAAAAAGCGAAACTGAAAAAGGGCGTAGAAGAAATTCGAATTACTGCCAAGATCAACAGAGCGCTTCCCAAACGTCGCTAGCGTATTAAGACCTAACTAAGTAGAGTATGTCTCCATATTTGGGGCTGAATAATATCAGTAGCGCTGTATTCATGTACAGGCAGGTTGCAGCTGAGATTGCAGCCATTCAGTAGTTAGCAGTAGTTGCCAACCCAATTGCCGTGACTCGTGATTAGAAATGTACTGAGTCTATTGACCCTTCGATACCATTTTGCTTCACTTGGTTGAGAGCACAGACTGTATCGCAAGATGACCACTTGTCGAACAGACCAGAGATAGATTAAATCGTGACTTGTAATTTCATGTGGGTCTGCGGAGTATCTTTATCTGTAACCGCCGCTGGCTCTGCTGAGTCTGCTCATGACGCCTCACGTAGCAGTTAACAGCCTCAGTTACTTCCGAAAAGTGCGTGTACTTCGTGACTCCGGAGTCCGTATGGCCTGAAAAACCGTTGAAGAAAGACCCAACTCATGCACGGAACACTCCTTGCTTCCATGCGCTCATTCCAGATGAACGATTGGTCCTGCGCACTGCAGAATTCCAAGTTCAATCCTCGTGGCCTGATGGCTTCGCATTTGTACGGTCTAGGCCCCGTTGATTGTCCTTCCCTGTAACACGCTAGTTTGATTTGAATTTAAGGGTAATTGTCTACTTGTCGTTATTGGTCCTCAAGTTCTGCGCACGGCTTAGGGCCGTTGTAGCCGCCTGCGCTAGTAACTCTATCCTTTAAACTTTTAAGTAGACCGTTTAAACGAGACGAAAACGATTAGGAGCATCTATGACAGTTATCAGTCGACTATTAAACATGTGAACATTTGGAATATAGAATCTTGCAAAGTTACATGTACAGGCCGGCGGTAACTTTAAAACTATGTTTCGATCAACTCCGACCCAATGTGGCTTATTTCATCGGGAATAATCCATATTTAGTATGACTTATGTCTTAAGATAGTTCGATTCGACGTTTAACACAGATAGATGATTGTCGTCGTCCGGAGGAGGATTTTTAAGTGTAATTTAGGCTTCAATCCAGGTCCCTTAGTTAGTCTGCTGGACGACCTGATTGTATCACGATCAACTGGGCGAATTTGAGATGTATATATGAAGAACATTGAATAATTTTCCCCTATTATCTTCTTCATATCTACAAATGGCATCGTACTTTTTCAAGCCCTACTACATACGTACATCTGAAGTCATGGGGTATCGACCCCGTGATTTGTGAAACCCTAACAAGAATGTCTTTAGTTATGCGAATGCAAAAGCATTTACTCTGAGGAGAACAATAGATACAAGCTACATCTAGGAAATAAAATTCCTTGGATTTGTCATTTATCTTGAGAACGAAAGCCCAGGCATAGTTGAAATCCTATTTCCGTTTATCAGATGGATCCATTGTTCGCATACAATCCTAGATCTTCTTCCAAGTTCCCGGTCATCATTTATGTATTGTCTGTATAGGAAGGCTCTTCAACTAGAGGCAAAAGCGTAGCTGGAGAAGGCGAACGACGAGTATGTTGTTCGTAGGAAAGAGATTCAAGGTCGAGTTTCCCTAGCGTCTCACTTGTCCAATTCATTTTCTCGCCACTGGCTTGGTTTTGTTGTTGGTCGACATGAAATTATCATTTTCCAATTACTCCGGCTGAATTGAGCTCCGAGTGTCTAGCATCATATCATATTGAATAAGCCACTCTTCGAACATTAGTTCCTGGGTCCTGTCCAATGAATCTTCTTGCCTTACGCCTGGAGTTTCCCGGCCGATATCCTCTATATGTTCGATGACTGTTTATTCACTGATGATGCTCCAGAATTTGGATTAGTGCTATCAGACGATATGACAAACCTCGTTGGTTGTCGTTGGCAAATTTCCTGATAAAGTCGATATTCGTTGGAGTATCTTGTCAAGATCATCAACCTTATTACAACCCAATTGAATGTGTTGTATCAACCTTGCAAGCTATAATTGTGACCTTTTATTCCATATTGTAACCGTACTGCATTTAATCCGGCTGTTGGAAGAAATCTTGCCATATCTAGGCGATTGATCTGATGCAGTATATCTGCAGTTTTCGATGCTGCAGTATGCAGTCTTTGTCGAGTCGTATCCGTCAATTTGTTTGCTGTTAATGCGAGACTATGCTGTTCTCTACCTTGAGCAAAGCTCGCGGTTGATATAATGCTGAACAAGTTGCGTAGTATATCATACGTAAGATTGATGAACGTATGAGAAGGATTCTTTCTCCGGTGTCAACGTCCATCGCGAGAGAGTGGTAGTCAATATCGATTTCTCTAGGGGAGTTTCTCACCCAGGTGTCTAGTTTGCGACTGCAGCGTTCCAGTTCTACATCTGACAATTGATGAGGGACAAGGGTGATGGTAGTTTTGTTGTTCTGACCTGTTAGAAGGAATGCTGGCAGGTGAGTGTATTGGGCGAACAGAATAAGACCAAGGCAACGACATAGGCTGACCTTCTCGATGAAGATTATATCTAATATCCTTTGATGAGACACGTCTCTCATATATTTGCGACCAATTGTTGCAATCACTGTAGGATTCATTGACTCAATGTCAAAATCCGTTAATCGTAACGTCTATACATCACTAGTTGCCTCATTGACCTGTGTCGGTTGTCAGAGAGCAAGAGCGACCATTAGATCTCGAGCATAAAGACACAGACTCGTCCGTCACGTTGCCGTCTCTTATTCCCTCGTAGATCATATTGGCCATGTCCACGCATATTTCATCAATCATATCCCAGTAGCGTCCCAATCACATGTCGAAATCCGGTCATCTGGCATCCGTTCATGAAGTGAATACTCTCTTCGATGAACTTCTCATCCCTGATGCGACCCGCGGAGAGGTACCCCAGGAACGGGGATGATTTCCGCAAGTTCAACTCAAAAAGGCTACCGACGGCGGAAGGGTGGCTTTATCCGTCATTTAAGACCCAAGAACTCATGGACGGGTATACCCGTGACCGGCAAAATGGGAGATCTTGCACCGCGGTAGATGTGATTCTACAGCAGCTTTATACCGCCGGCCCCGCCCCCCTGGAGTGAGTGAGCGACAAAGAATGGCAAAGTTAAGAAGTGGAAGCCTATGTATGCCTTCCCAATTCGACTGTGGCTAAAGTACCAAGGTTAGAATATGATTACAAGCCTTTTGCACTCTGACTAGCAGCCACCTAATATGAAATATAATAACACATGCTAAGAGAAGAAGCCAAAACGTAGGGACAGACATTTTACAGCTTGATTCTCTGGAGGCAATTAACCCAAGACCCTAACACAATGGTGTCTACTAACTTTAAAGAAACCAGGATTGATTCAGACCAAGACATTCATTCCTGGAAGCTACTACATGTGGTTCTTCATGATAAAATATATTTCAAAGGCTTCTAATTCTCGAAGATAACTAACACGTCATGATTGCGGCCCTTCTGTGATAGCTAAATGCTCAATCTTCCTCCACGACTAAAAGCCTTTCACTCAGCCCCATTGAATTTCCCTCAAGCCTTGACGACGTCAAATCCCTCCTCCAGATTATCCAGGGCCTTCCGGATTTCGATAGCGTAAGCAGGGATACCACCAGCGTAGCACACTGGTTCATAAACCTTGCCAGGGATGCTACCACCCATGTATGTTGACCTAGTCGTGGGGAAGAGAGTCCTGTCGTTGAGCTCGATAACATGCTTTTTCCACTTATCAGCGGCCTCGAGCTTGGGGTTGATATACTTGATGCCATTAGCTTCGATCTTGGCAATAGCATCCGCGATCCATCGGCCCTGCACCGCGACCGATGTAGGGCCATTACTCAGGAGCGTCGGGCCATGGGGGCCATAGATGTGGAACATGTTGGGGTAGCCGCTAACGGTGGTGCCGAGGTATGTCTTCGCCCCTGAAACCCATTCCTTCTCGAGCTCGGCGCCGTCGATGCTCTTCAGGCCGAGCTGGGTCATGACGCCGGTAACAACATCCTGCGACTGTCAGTCCTTGTGCTGTCTTGTTAGTGTATCAAGCGGAACTTACAAATCCAGTTGCGACAGCAACGACATCAAGCTCATGGTGAGTTCCATCCTCGAGGGTGATACCGGTCTCGGTAAACTCCTTGATCGGGTTGTTCTTGATGTCAACCAGGTGCACAGATTCACGATTGAACTGTTCGTAGTAAGTCTTCTCCAGACACGGCCGCTTGATACCAAAATAGTGCGGCATCTCCCGCGGTGCAAGCAGCTCCCTCAGCTTGGGGTCGCCAATACGAGCACGGGTCTTCTTGGCCCAGAAATTGTACGACTCTTTGTTGGCATCGGGATTGATCAAGTTATCCTTATACACAGCAACCCAAAAGCGGAAGCCACCGTCCTTCCAGACGCTCTCGTATAAGGCTTCACGCTCCTCAGGGGTGTCATCAAAGGTGTTACGCTCGCACCAGTCGTACAAGAAGCCGGCAAAGGTGGTCTCGCGGTACCGGAACAACTCCGGGTAGTATGGCTTGATGCGCTCCTGCTCCTCGATGGTGAGATCGCGCTTGCGCATCGGCACGGCAAGGTTAGGAGTTCGCTGGAAGACCTTGAGATCGCCAGCTTCGGGGCCCCAGGCTTGCGTGATTTGTACACCCGAGGCTCCGGTTCCGATGATGGCACAGCGCTTGTTTTTCACATCGACTTCTTCCTCGGGCCAGAACGACGAGTGGTGCACGATGCCCTTGAACTTGTCCATGCCGGGCCACGCGGGAATATAACGCTTGGCGGCCTAAATGCTTCGTCAGTAGATTTTCAGATGACTGACGTGTGCAGTGGCCCTACAAAGCCAGTTCCGAGGACGAGGTACTTGGCCTTCGTCACGCGACCATCTGCAGTCTTAACACTCCATTTCCCCTCCTTCGTATCGAACTGGGCTCCAACTACGACGGTGTTGAAAGCGCAGTCCTTCTTAACACCAATCACCTTGTCGACGTGATCGAAGTAATCGCGCAGGTTTTGGTAGTTTGGGTAGTTGTTGGGCCAGTTCCATGTCTTGTATACTTCAGGCCAAGAGAACTCATACTCCGGGACTTCGGAGTCGACGCCGGCGCCGGGATAGCAGTTCCATCGCCAAGTGCCACCTGTATCGTTGCCAGCCTCGAAAATGACCGTCTTCAAGCCGCGATCGCGGAGTGTTTTGAGCATGAAGATGCCGGCTATCTCGTTAGCTTGTGGATGAAGCCTGTAACCGATAATGAATTACCAAAACCCGCTCCCACGATCAAAGCATCCACCTCGAGATTTTCAGCATATGGTCCAATTTTATCGGCGTGGACTTTCGAGTAGTCAGTGAGCTCGGTGTTGTATTTCTTGGGTTGAGAGACCATATCTCCTAGGCTACCCATTTTGAGTAAAGATTCAAATGATCAAGTGTTGCAGTTGTTGCGATAATAGTCGTCAGAAGATTGACAGCTTGAGATGCCATTCAGATTCCTTGTCTCGGGCACTCATTTCACCTATTTATATTTGACTCCATTGATATACATGCCTTACTGCTGAGGTTCGCATACGCTCTCAACAGTATTCCATCAATCATCATGATACAGGTAACCGCAGCGCTATCGATCTAATCCATTGTATGCTAGATACACCCCGCAATCTACCATTTCCCTTCTATCCGATCGGAGCCGTGTTCAACAGGATTGGTCCTCTGACGAGCTCGCGATAACCCCGGATTACTACGGCTCCGTCCCCAGATTGCGCACGGGCCTGCGGCTCCGTCCATCGTTTGATTCCTCAAACGAGCTGGCGATAACCCCGCATTACTGCGGCTCCGTCTATCCTCTGATTGGACTTCTGACCCAGATTGCGCACGGGGCTGCGGCTCTACCTGGCCTCTGATTGACTCAATCATTTAGAACCATGTACCCCGTACCCCGCAGAGGTCGCTCAAACTCAGATATTGAACCTTCAATTCTGCATGAGAAAGAATCAGAGGTCTTCTTGGTGTGCATAAATACCGATGGTAGTATATGAGACTCTTGTTGGGGTATTCAGCAGAAATTTTGAATTGTTGAAAACACGATTCTGTCTCACCTTATTAAGACCACCGCAATGACTACTCTTTCGCTCCAAACCGTCAACGCCCTGCAACGAAGGGTAGATGCGGCTTGCTCCGATCAGGAGAACGGACTGCCGGGGACAGTCGTCGTGGTCATAGGCAGAGATGGCAGGGAGCTCTTCGCCCACGCCGGCGGGAAGCGCGGATATGGCTCGTCGGAGCCCATGACCCTGGACAACATCTTCTGGATAGCCTCTTGCACGAAGATGATAGTAGGTATCGCGTGCATGCAGCTTGTCGAGAAGGGAGTGCTCGCTTTGGATGACTCAACTCAGGTCGAGAAACTGTGTCCCGAACTGAAACAGGTCAAGGTATTGCAGGACGATGGTAAATTGGTCGAGAAAAAACGCAATATCACCTTGCGAATGCTTCTTACCCATACTGGTGAGTCCCTCCAGACGAAGATGATGATTGATGGCTCTGACGAAGGACATAGCTGGGTTTGGCTATACATTCTTTAATGAGAAGTTAAGAGATTACAGCAAGCCAATTGGATACGATGAATTCTCTGGACACATTCACGATATCTTACAGCCGCTGGTTAGACAGCCGGGAGAAGGTTGGGAATATGGTGTAAGCAAGTAGTCGATCTCGCGGAAAGAGGACCAACTTAACATCCTCATTTAGGTCGGCATCGACTGGGCCGGTGTCCTGGTGGAACGAGTGTCTGGTTTATCGTTGAATGATTATCTTCATCGCAATATCTTCGAGCCCTTGGGTCTTAAAAATATATCCATGATCCCAACCGAATCGATGAAAGCCAACCTGGCATATATGAATCAGCGGGGCCCGAATGGCCAGCTATCACCTCGAGACCATCTTCTTCACCGGCCCTTGATCGTCACCAGCGATGAGGATGTCAGAAGTTGTTTTAATAGTGGAGGTGCAGGGTGCTTTGCCAAACCGCAGGAATATTGCCGTAAGCCCGTTCCGGATTAATTTTTCTCTTCTGAATGCTCACAGAACATTAGAAATTCTGGCTGTATTGCTCAATGACGGTATCTCGCCCCTTACCGGAAAGCAGCTCCTGCGAAAGGAAACAGTTGATGAAATGTTTCGGAATCAAATTCCCGAATTCCCAAACTTTGCGACAAATGGGATTCCAGCAGCCAAAGCAGACCTCACCAACGAAATCCCCAACCTGTATCCATCATCCACTCCCCAAGGTTGGGGATTGACATTTATGCTCACGGGAGGGGCCACAGGGCGATCTCCCGGAACTGCCCACTGGGCCGGATTACCGAACCTTTGGTGGTGGTGCGACAGAGAAAAGGGGGTCGCAGGTATGGTGTGTTCTCAGATTCTACCATTTGCAGACGCTCAAGTGTTAGGGCTTTGGGTCGATGTGGAGTCTGCGGTGTACCAGGGGATTATCAATTGATGTAATTATTTTGTTGACGACTAGAAACATGAGTGCATCACATTTAACTTGAATTTAGCATTCATCAATGTGGTGATCTCAAAAGGGCTTCGCAAGCGGTGAACTTAATGCGTGAATAGGTACTTCTCCAGATGAGGCACATGGTCCTGACCTCAGACTAGATACATACTCACGTAGGTAGAATTCTTGCCAATTCTGAGTCCTATTCCAAACCTTATTCCATCACTAAATCCCTGTATAACCGCCTCCAAGAGCGATACTAGCCCCATATATCAATAATCATGTGTCACGGCTAATGAAACCGAACCTAAATGTGCCTAGACTTGGTTGGACCCCATGGGGAACTTCCGTACACCCGAACCCCGCATCCAGAGTTGATGTACGTATTCCTTAACTATCATACATTGCCTGTCCGTCTTGACGCTCACGGTTGATGCCAAAATTCAACAGAGCAGGGGAGGTTGGAAAACAAGACCGGGCCTGAAGAATCACAGCCTACAGCTGATAATGGAGACACATCGTAGACGTCAACACCGTAGCTGCGACCAGTGTCGGAAGGGAAAGAGGGCGTGTGATGCGCCTGTTCGGCGAGCCTTTGGGTTCAGGTTCTCGTCAACATATGGTAACAGCACTGCCTGTCGCCCTTGTTCGAATTGCAAAAGGTTGAAGAAGGAATGCACCTTCAATTGGCTGTTCTCCATCGGGACGGCCTCCCAAACACCTCATAAAAAGAAGAGCGAGGATTCTAGCAGCTCGACACGCGGCGACGCAGATATATCTTCTCTGCATAAGCCGCAGAAACAAACCTTGGATGCAACTTCCCATTCTCCGCCGTTACCCCCTGATGACTCGACTCTTGGAGTATCCCCGGTTTTTTCCCTAGATCCACCGTTTATATGGTCCACCAGGAGGACATCTTCGGTATGTTCTCCTGCGCTCCAAGACACCAACCCCGGTGATGGTGAAATTGACCAAAACTCGAAAAACACATGGGGAAGTCTTGATTACGTGCAAATTTCACCACAGACAATACCAAGTTATTTCAACAATAACATCGAGGCCACCCAAACATTTGAAAATTCTAGTCTGGGCCTGAATGGATTCAGCCACTCGTCTGTCGACTTTGAGTCTTTAGAGGGCAGCGACTATGCTTTCGATAGTTTCTCCACTGAACAAAGCACTACAGCTCCCGGAATAAAAGACCAGAATAGTTTTCTTTTCCCATCCGATAATATCGCAGAAAAATATGCCCGTGCAACAATGACGGAGAACTTGCTCCGAATATATCACGACAGCATGGAGAACGCATTGTCCTGCTGGTTGACCGAACGGAATTGCCCTTACAGTAGTACCGTCCCGTCCAGAAGCGCAACGGAAAATCTGCTACTCAACGGAGTCGAACGAGAATGGGGACCAAATTGGTCGAATAGGATCTGTGCCAGAGTTTGTCGGTTGGATCGTTCATATTCATCAGTGCGAGGACGAAGTCTGACTGTCAGCGAAGAGAAAGCTGCGGCTCGAACACTCCACACCGCGATCATGGCATTTGCTTCTCAGTGGGGTCAACACTCTCAGGAAAGAACAGTCAGCGGCGTATTGAACGATATCGGGGACTTAGGTATTGGCCTTGATACTCATTCTGAACGGTCCATTAAAGTGAATCTGTGGAATCAGGCGCGCAATGCTCTAAACAATTCGGCTGGAATTCCCTCCTTCCGAATTGTGTTTGCGAACATGATATTTTCCCTTACGCAGCGTCCCCTGAATATTGGAGAACAGATTAGAATGATGTCCTGTGATGCTTCAGACGGGATGCCAGTACAGCTGAGTGGGAAAGTGTCTACAACAACCGGAGTAGCGGAAATGCACGAATTATTTGACAACGACTGCGCTCCTATGTTCCTAGAGACAGCCATCCGGCAGCTGTTCGCCTTTCGATACAAATTAACACGGCGACAACGACACGCATCTACGAGTTGGATAGGATCAAGCGGGCATTCGGCGGAATGGATGGCAGATGGAATATCACCAACATCAAATATCTCGCCTGTTGACCCGATTCTGGCTAACCCTGAATACTGTGAAACATTTAATCTTTTGTTCTGGCTTGCGGTCATGTTTGATACGCTGACAGCAGCCATACAGCAACGTCCTCCGGTGGTTTCGGATGAAGATAGCCAGATTACATGCGTCGCACCTGCCACCTCCCACATGACCACGAATGGCAGTCGGTTTGATCTCGACAACTGGAGTTTCATGCCCAACCTGACATGTGCGAAGAAGGACTTATGGGGAGATCTATTTCTTTCTAAGAGTGCCGCGAGCCAGAATTCCGGCACCCCCCGCTGGCCGTGCTCCTACGCGGAAGCAGCGGAGACACTCTCAGACGCAGCCCCGGTAAAAGTTTTACTCTTCCGTCGGGTAGCCCATCTCCAGACACTGGTATATCGAGGAGTGGGGCCTGAAACCCTCGAAGAAGCCATTCAAGGGACCTTTTCGGTCTACCAGCACTGGAATTGCACCTATAATCAATTTATGCTGGACTGTATCGCCAATCATGACGACCTCCCACCCAGAGTACAGACATGGTATGTTATCCTGGCAGCACATTGGCACCTCGCTGCGATGCTCCTGGCAGACACACTGGAGAGTATCGATCAGGCAATGATAGGCCTAGACTCTCAACGTGAGCTTCGGGGCGCCATAGACCTCGTCGCTTCACTGAAGAGAAAGAATGCCCTTGCAGTTAGTAGCCTGGCTCAATGCTCCCTCCATGGGCAGGATCCTTCATTCTCCAAACTCGGCCAGTTCCATGATTCCGTCAAACACGGTGCATTCCTGAGCGAGCCATGGACCGTTGTCCTCATACGCTCGTTCATGAGAGCCGGCTATATCCTTTTAAATGATATCGATATGTCGACAGCCGCTATCAATTTTGGAAAGAATGACTCCCAGGAACAGTCACGGCGACAATGTCAATTTTGCATTGACGCACTGTTGTGCCTTGGCCGGAAGTCAGACATGGCTTTGTTGGCAGCACGGGCCTTGTCCAACAGCTTGAACGGAAGGCTCAGGAAGAGCTTGCATCCCAACTCCGTCGTTATTCCCGACAGTTTTGCGGAGAACCACGTGCAATCTATCCTCGATGAGTATGATCGCGAGACACCAGTTTCGTCCGTTGGCCGCATATTTGGTTGAGCAGGTTACTCTTCTCTCTCATAGTTATGGAAAAACACTAATTGAGATGGTGGATACCCCTCTTGTAATCAAATCCGAGCAAACCTGATGGACAAGATTGGCGGTCGGCCCCGGTGGATGTGAAGAATGATTTGAAGGGTCGAATCAATTTCGATAAATATCTAGTACTAGAGAGTAGACCGGGTTTAATGCCTAACTACCCCGAATCCTCAAGATGCCTAGGTAATCCGGGGTAGTTTGGCCGAACCACTCCCACAATTGCCGTCTCCGCTATCCGAGTCACCCAGAATTAGCCCTAACTTGCTAAATCCGAGGCTGAATGTCACTCAGCTATGTTGCACCAACATTATACCAACAATTATCCAAGACTTCCTTTAAATCCACCTCGAATTCACTAATCCTACAATCATAAAGTAGCCTCTTCAAGCTCGATAGAGTATAGATCTTATGTGAGTTTACTAAATTGCTCACAAGCCGGCTTCGGAGCCACAGACGTAGCTTCCTGTAGATTTGAATATTATGAATAGATGCGTACTTACTACCGGGGCTTACCGCCTGGCGTACTAACTATGTACTTACTGTATTGGGGTTTAATGGTAGGCTCAATATTGGGGTTTACTCCCAGTCTCCCAGGCTTACGTTACTCGTGGGCTTACTGTTACTAATAGGCCCATTACTGGGGCTTACCCCTTACTTAACAGGCTCACCGACGGGTTTACTAATGTACTTAACTTACTACTGGGGCTCACTCCCGGCAATACCTACTACCTCCTAGTACCTAGGTTTACTTTTAACTACCCCCAGGCTTACTATTAGCTTGTCGGGTATGTATGTTCTGGGTGGATTTAAAGGCTCCCTTAACCAAATCAAGATAACTTCAACCAATAATAAGTGCCGTGTATAGTTGCCGCAAAAATACTAGTTGCACAGTCGTTGCCTTGGGCTTCATTCGTGTATCTTATTCACACATGTAATTTCTAGTATAAGAGATCATACAATCGACAAATCGCAACTGATCAATTGAGGACTCATAGTCAAACATTAAAATGACTTCCAAATCTCCGTATCCGGATATCATTGTTCCTGACATCGATCTCTGGAGCTTTCTTTTCCAGCGACAGAACCGGCCATTTCCAGATTCGCATGGTGAGTAGACTTGACCATATTACCAATGATTCTAGAAAGTCATGAACAGTGCTGATGGTGGGTAAAAAGTGATTTTGACCGATGTACAAACTGGCCGTCGCTATACGTTTGATGACCTCAGAAAACTATCATTAAATTTTGGCAGTAGACTACAAGAACGCCTGACATGGCGGAAAGGCGATGTGTTGGCAATCTTCTCCATGAATGCCATTGACATACCACCCATCGTATGGGGTACAGTGGCTATCGGTGGAGTGGTCAGCCCATTGAACCCAAATTTCTCAGCAACCGAGCTGGTCCACTACCTCAAAACTTCACAAGCAAAAGCAATTGTTACGCAAAAGTCCCAGTACGCCAAAGTAGTACAGGCTGCAGAAGGCGCAGGTCTTCCTAAAGACCGGATCATTGTCATCGATGACGATGATGCTTCTAGAAACAACATGTGGCAGCCGGATCCATACCTAATTCCGGACAACAAATTCGACTCGCTACACAAGTCGTCTATTACTCGCCCAAAAGAAGAATTGGCCTTTTTGGTCTTTTCGTCCGGTACTACTGGATTGCCAAAGGGAGTTATGCTTTCTCATGCCAATATTGTTGCCAATTTACTGCAGATGGAAGCCGTCGATGCTGGGTTTTTGGATTCTAAGGATCGAGCACTGGCATTTCTACCTTTCTTCCACATCTATGGTAAGTGTATCGTGCTACTACTGAACATCTCACATATCTTCTAGTCATGGAAATGCTCACAGACAATCTTTGTTCAGGTATCACATGTCTAATCAACTACGGCCTCTTCTTGGGAATGTCAACCTATGTCATGCCCCGATTCGACTTGGAAGCCTGCTGCAAAGTAGTCCAGAATCGGAAAATCACATACGTCTACATAGTTCCACCGGCTGTACTGCAAATGGTACAGAATCCCGTCGTTGAGAAGTATGATTTGAGTTCTATTCGCCTTTTCAATTCTGCTGCTGCTCCATTGCCTATGGAGCTTATTAAAGCTTTACGGACCAAGTTCGGGTTGAGTATTCGTCAGCAATATGGTATGAGTGAATGCTCTCCTTGTACTCATTCACAGGTACGTCCATCATTCAAAACCTTTGATAATTTGGCTAATACCTCTTTAGACGAAGCAAGAAGGTGACGAATATCCCGGCGCAGTAGGACGTTTAGTATCAAATATGGTAGCCAAGTACGTCCCCATTGCAGGCGAAGAGGTCAAACCCGGCAGGATAGAAGGAGAGCTCTGGGTCAAAGGTCCGAACGTGTTCCTAGGATACTTGAACAATCCCACCGCAACAAACGAGTCGTTCTCTGAGGATGGCTACTACAAGACTGGGGATGCTGGCTACGAGGACGCTTACGGCAATTTCGTAATCACCGACCGGATCAAGGAGCTTATCAAGTATAATGGATTCCAGGTAGCGCCTGCCGAACTTGAGGCTCTTTTATTGGGACATCCGGCTGTTTCAGACGTTGCTGTTGTTGGTATTCCTAGTGGAAAAGCTGGCTCTGAATTGCCGCGAGCATACATCAGGTTGAAGGAAGACAGTCAGGCAAACCAGAAAACAGCGGATGATATTGTCGAATATGTCCGGGGTCAAGTGACCCCGTACAAACAGCTAAGAGGTGGAGTGCATTTTATCGATGCTATCCCTAGGAATCCTTCCGGCAAGATTTTAAGGAGAGAACTGAAGAAGCTGTACGCCAACAAACTGTGACATAGAGGAAGTGTTTGGGTTAATCTAGCTAATGAGAGCAATTTATTTGCGCCATTACATCCAAATAATTGCAGTCTAGCCTTTTCATTCTCGTATGCTTTATTGATAGCAGCGCAATCCACCCCTACATACAAACTTGGAACCACCAACAACCTCGACAAGAAACACTATATCAACTTTGGAAGACGAGCAGCAATAACACAGTAACCATGACAGATTCTCATGGCTTAACCTAGAGGCAATAGGTGATTTTGTGTAGACGGAGAATACGATGAGAGGATACCTTATGAGGGAGGATGCGGCAACGAAGTGCGAGAATTTGCCGTCTTCGATAGAGGAGTAGTTAGGTGAGGATGTTGGAGGGACTGGTAATGTTTAGTTGTGGATGGTTAACGAGGCGTTATCGCTGCCTAGGTGCTGTTTTGATTATGCTGCTTTTTTCTTTTCTTTTCAAATTTATCTGTGGATTTTAGGTATTGACTTACAAATTTATGCGATTTTTGGGTACAAGTATATCAAGTATCATTGTGAGCAGATCGATGCTTGGATCGGTGAATCCATGGATTTTCCGGCATATATTTGGATATTAAAATCCGGATCCAGGCGCCTTTAGAAATAATTCTGGAAACCTTTCGATGAATGAATTGACAATTGTGAGAGGTCTAGCCCATCTTAGACTTCGAGTTGTACAGACTAGAGCTGTTTTATAGATCGGAAACAGTGCCCGAAGAAGTGGATCTGACAGCGCGGAAGCTTACTATGTAAAATCATCTCCATCAATCTGATCTCCATTCTGATCTCACTTTCAACAAACCAACATCAACATTCCGACGATTCATTGACTATTTCATACATTGACAAGAAGAAACGAAATGGCGCCAACCCTCGTCTCCTCCCCGCCAACCCTCCGCATCACCCCGGAACCTCTCACACCGCAATCCTTCGCCCCCTTCGGCACCGTCATCACAACCCCCTTCCCACGCGATTTATTGGGGGCACCCAACAACCTCCCAGCCCTAAAACTTCCTCACCGCGTCCCCGCAACACCCGTCTACGCAAACCAAGGCTCCGCCGTGAAAATAAGCCCCATTGCGCCCCTGGCAAATGGATACGAGAATGCGTGCCCAAGTGGGAAAGCGGCGCAGGCGAGGTTGAGTATGTTTGCGTGTTTTCCGAGGAAGTTGAGGAGGGAGAAGCAGAGTGGGCATCGGCAGGCTGCTGTTAGTGATATTCTGAATGGCACGGTTCATAGTGAAGAAGGACAACAAGATGGTGATGAAGGGGAGGAAGAGGAGCCGGATTTTGACGGTCCGGTGTTTGATGTGAGGATTCTCGAACGGCATCCCTTCACAACGCAGACGTTTATTCCGCTTGATCTATCGAGTCAGAAACGAGTACTCCGGGACCGCGTCCCCGACAAAAAGAGTCATGATTGGAAGGGCTACGGCGAAGGAGATGTGGACATAACCCTCGACGGAACAGCGGAACAAGACGAAGAGCAGGAAGAGCCTATATACTTGGTCATTGTTGCGCCAACCCTCAAGGGACAATCTGCCGCTGCTACATCAGCACCAACAAAAGATACTGCTGTATCTTCTTCCGATCCTACGACGATGTCAACGATTGGCACGCTCTCCGACCCCGTGAATGAAGGGACCATCGACTCAAATCGTATCTTGATTCGAGATCCGCCCGATCTCGAGAATCTGAGAGCGTTTATTGCGCGTGGTGGACAGGCGGTTACATATGGTCCTGGCACGTGGCATGCGCCCATGGTTGTGTTGGGGCCACGACGAGTCGATTTTGTGGTTGTGCAGTATGTGAATGGTGTTGAGGATGAGGATTGTCAGGAGGCGGCGTTCAAGGATGGGATTGTGGTTGATTTGAAATCGTTGAGTGAGGAGGAGGATGATTTTTGGGATGATTTGAAGAAGTTGTCTAAACTTTAAAAAGGGATGAGATTAATATTTCGGGAAAGGGATTATAAAAGATAGAGTATTGCACAGATTTATGGGTATCGGAACTAATATACAAGGATATAATACAACATGATCAAAGTCATCCACTGCTAACAGCTTTAGACTCGTCTTTATGCTTCGACCAGTCCACCCAGTCAGTATGGTTCGATGTCTTCATCTGGCGAAGGACGTTCTCAGCCACGGTAATTGCAGCTTCCGGAAGACCAGCCAAACGAGCCACCTTCAGCGCATGTGACTGTCGATTGACGCCTTTGCGCAGCTTGTGCACGAATGAAAACGAGCCGGAAGGGCTCTCCTTGACATCCGTGCAATAAGCGCTAAGTTTCTCAAACCCAGCAGTCATGTCAATCAAGGCATGGAAATGCGTTGCGAACAATGTCCGGCATTGGTTCACATTGTACAAATGTTCAAGACATGCGTATCCAACGGCAGTGCCATCCTCAGGAGTAGTTCCGCGTCCGACTTCGTCCATGATGACGAAAGACCGAGGCGTTGCTTGTTTCAAGATCGCGGCAGTCTCAAGCATCTCTACCATGAAAGTGGATTGATCTCTAAACAGATCATCCGCTGCACCGATTCGGCTGAATATTTGATCGACGATGCCGATTTCTGCATATTCTGCAGGGACAAAGGATCCAACTTGTGCCAAAATCGTGATCAATGCGTTCTGACGCAAGAACGTGCTCTTTCCTCCCATATTCGGACCGGTTATTAGCCAAATCCGCTCCTCATCGCCGATAAAACAATCGTTGCTGACAAAGCGTCGTCCTTGTTCCTCAAGCCCTAGTTTAACTGTCGGATGTCTGCCACCAACAATACGATGCGATGTACCAGTGGTCAGGATAGGCCGCACCATGTTCTGCTCTTGTGCCAATGTTGCAAAAGAACAAGCGACGTCTAATTCATCCATCACGGTTGCGTTGCGGCGGATTTTCACCAAATTGAGGATGACTTCTCGGCGAAGCTCTTCGAAAATTTGTTGCTCTTCAGCACGAATGTGTTTTTTTAATTTGTCTGTTCGCTCACCCAATTGTGACCACGCCGGCAAGTAGAACGAGCGTGTGGATTTTGTGGATGAAACGATTCGTGTGACGCCGAGGTCTTCGAGCGCTTCTTGGGAGATCTTGGCTCCTTTGACATGACAAATGTATCCTAAGCTCGATGACCATTTCAGTGTCAGCGTCGAAGATCCGACTTGCTCTTGTAGTCGGTTTGTAAGGGCTGACTTTTCTTCTTGGAGCTCATCTAGACGTTCGTGCAACCGTCGTAGAGCATCGCTGGCATCACGTCGCATTATCCAAATGTCTAAATCTCCGCGAATTGACTCGACTGCAAAACCAGGTCGGCCTGTAGTCCTGAAACGCACTTTTCGAGGAATAGACTCGACGTCTTCGGGCAGACCTTCGCTGAGAACGACATCCTGTGTGAGTTGGGCAGCCTCGGCCGCTTGGCTATCTTCAATGCGATGTTTTTGTAACAGAGCCTCTTCATCAATCGCAGCTAGAATCTTCTCAGCAAGTTGTGTCGGTCCGTCCAGTTGTAGTCTGCGAATCAAGTTTTCTACACTCTGACGATTCGTATCAATCTCAGAAGTGGGACGATTGCGACGATCTGACAAAGCCCTGAGCACTTCTCGAGATGCATCAATAGCCCTGGATAAATATATGAGATCATCTGGATCTCCTCTACCCAGAGTAAATTTCTGCACGAGACGTTGAGAGTCGTAACTTCTTTTTAGAAGTGACACCATGGTGTCTCGTATTTGTTCATCGTGGAGAAAGTAGGCGACAAGATCAAGGCGTTCCTGGATCACAGACAAGGATGTCGAAGGCGAAACTAGTTGTCTATAATTAGATAGTGACTTCAGAAAGATTGCCATGTGGTAAACATACTTAGTCGATCTCGCAAAAGACGAGCTCCACTCTTGGTTGCTGTTCTCCGCACTGCATGTAAAAGACTCCCTTTGCCCAGTCCATCCCTGGCGGTCTCTAGTATCTCCAAGCCTCGGAGACTACTTCTGTCAATGCCCATCGATTCATCCAGATGCCGTCGGCGAGGTGGCTGAAGTTTTGTACCGACTCCCTGCAGTTGAACACGAACATACTCTAGAAGATTGAATCCAGCTGCCACCTCTTCATTGGTGAAAGTCGACGCCGTTTCGGATGATACAGGGGCTTCCAGCATTTCTCCCCACTCGGACATGGGTTGTGCGGTCAAAGGCGCGTCAAAAAAGGTGAGTAACTGATGATCTACGCCCACCAGCATTTGCAGCTCCTGGGCCAGCAGATTCTGCAATCGTTGATCTGCAATTATTTCTCGAGCACCGATTCTGGCAATAGCCGACGGAAGCATTTGCGCTGTGGTAACCTGAGTGTAGAAATCGCCAGTGGACAGATCCATCCAGGCTAGGCCAACACGTCCCGAGGATGAAGATAGTAGGTGTGTAATGGAGGAGTCTCCCCCTTCTTGGGACTGCTCCGCAAAGTAAGTTGTGTCAACATACAGCGACAATAGGAAGTTGTTTTGTGAGGTGTCGATGAAGTTTTCGTCGATTAGCGTTCCCGGCGTGATGACTCGAGTGACTTTTCGATCGAACATTAAGCCCCCGGATTTCGATTTTTCCTCCACCGGATTCAGAAATTCTTCGCTTAGGGCGACGTACTTTTGCAAGTCTTGTACAAGAATTTTGAGGAATCGATCGAGCTGAAAAAAAGGGAAACCTGCCATTGGGACCGGCCCTGCGCTCGTCTTTTTCGATGCAAGTTTGATATTGAGTAAAGGAGCTAATTCTTCTGCTTGTTCCCAATACAGCTTTCCATAGTTAGCGCACCAACCTTCGATTATTCTCTAGTATGGAAACACGCGAGCTTACTTCGTAGAAACTTCCTACTCTGGTCAGGACCACACAGTTCTTGAACTTCTCCATATTATTCCTATGGTCTTGCACCACCTTAGGGTATCGAGGGGCCTCATCCGCGCCATCGCTGTAGGTCTCAAGCTTCAGCGCACCTTGCGGAAGGTCTTTCAGCTTCGCTGTGGTCTTTGTCTTCGCGCCTCGAGCGAAAGGTACGGCGATTCGAAGAGTTGAAGTTCGACATGCGGGTCGACGGGCAATGCTGGTGATTAGCGTATATCGAACGCCATTGCTGACGGAACTCGATCTCAAGCACGTAGCTATAGTGGCTCCAGAACAAGAAGCACGAGCTTGCATGGTATGAACTGGAAGGAAGCCATCCAGAGCTCCTAGACTTCGATGTGTTTTGAGGAAGTCGCGATGGGCTCCTTCCCAAGATTTCCCCACGCCGCAGGTCCCGCCAATCAGCAGCCCGGAACACCCAGAAAGGTCTCCACTAAAAGTTCCTCCATTTCAGTGCCTGCTTGTTCAACGCCTTCACATCTTTCACCTCATCCAAGCTACATTCTCTTCCTGCGACCCCGATATCAACTTCCTGGTACTGTGTCACCAGGACGATGATCTTTCAGTAAACTTGAAGATCATTTATTCTCATTCTTTCTGTGTTGATAAGTGGTACCTCGAAAGCTTTTGACGCGCCACTGGTGCGGAGCTCGACAACGAGCGGAAGAGATTTTTTGCGATCTTGCAAGGTGAACACGCTGTTAATATACACCTTTAAATATACGTTTTTGCTAGCTCTGGCGAGTCAGCGGTCGTCCTACAAGTATCAAATCGCATCTTGAGAGATTTCCGATTCACGACAGCGCACGAGCAGACGCCAGACATCCAAAATGGCGGACCCTAACAATGTGGCGCAATACAAATACTCGTAAGTTGTCTCTATTACTATTCTTGCTACATGGATACTAATGATTACAGGGCGATGAGTAACCTGGTGCTCCAGGCCGATCGCCGATTCATCACACGCCCAGGAGACGAAGCGACTGGCGACCCAGAGTCTCTCGCCGGAAGGATAAACATACGAGATATGGGAGCGCGGGTCGCGCACGATGTAGCACCCAAGGCCAAGAAAGGATTAGCTGCGCAGGTTGATATTGAGAGAGGCAGCATTCGTGAAGGTGCCGACGTACTAGACCGCGAGCAGCGGAAGCGCAAACGCGGGGAACAAGATCAACTTCGCGGAGCTGGTATTCTGTCGGCTGCGGACATGCTGATCGAAGGTCTGAAGTATCGCCCCAGAACTCCTGCTACAAGGGCGACCTACGATTTGATCCTTACCATGACCGCGAACCATCTTGGCGATGTTCCTCACGAAGTCGTCCGAAGCGCAGCCGACGCGATCCTCGAGACTCTCAAAGACGAAAATATGAAGGATTTCGATAAAAAGAAAGAGATCGACGATCTACTTGGTTCGACCATGAATCCCAAGGAATTTAATGAATTAGTCAACCTCGGCAAGAAGATCACAGATTACGACGCCCAGGACGAGGACGAAAATATGGAAGAAGGACTGGACGGCGCAAATGAAGCGGAGCTTGACGAAAGACAAGGTGTCGCGGTTGTGTTTGATGAGTCTGATGAGGACGGGGAGGGGTTGCGTGGAATGGATGAAATCCGTGACGAGGACGAGTCTGATGAAGAGGCTTCAGACATCGAAGATCGAGCAGAAGCTGATGAAGCCGCCCAAGAAGACCGCGATGGAGATGAAGAGATGATCTTGGATGGTGGTGGAATGGCTGACACCAAAATATCCGCTGCGCAGAAGCAAATCATACCGGTCCGCGAAATCGATGCATATTGGTTACAACGTCAGATTGGTACCATTTTCCCCGACGAGCATGAGGCGACTGCATCTGCTCGTTCCGCCTTGGAGATTCTGAGTGGTAAAGATGCGGACGGTAACGAACGTCAACTCCGTGATATTGAGAATGATCTCATGGAACTGTTTGATTACGAGCATCCTGAACTGGTAGCAAAGTTTGTCAAGAACAAGGATAGAATTGTTTGGGTAACGAAATGGAGAAGACTTGCAGAGAACGACGACGCTCGTCTTCTGGTCGAGAATGAGATGGTCGAAGCTGGTCATCGGGATATTCTAGACGAGATTCATGGACGGGCTGAAGAAGCTCAGCGTCCCGGAAAGAAGATCAAAATGGACCTAATGGATGTCGATGTCCCAGCAACTGCGGGTGGGGTCAAGGCTGAGGAAGGCAAACCTCCTTTGAGCAGCCTCCTTCCTACACGTCTAGTCAATCTTGAATCTTTGAAGTTCGATCAAGGAAATCATCTCATGACGAACCCTAATGTGAAGCTGCCGCAAGGATCAACCAAACGGACATTCAAGGGCTATGAAGAGATCCATGTGCCCCCGCCAAAACCAAAGCGTGACCCAGGTGAAAAGAATATACCCACAACTGAGCTACCTGACTGGGCTCGTGTAGGCTTCGGATCGTCCAAAGAGCTTAACAGGATACAGACTAAATGCTATCCCACTGCTTTCCATGACGATGGTAATATGCTCGTTTGTGCTCCAACAGGTTCCGGAAAGACCAACGTCGCCATGCTCACTATGCTTCGTGAGATCGGCAAGAACCGAAATCCAAACACCGGAGAGATCATGCTCGATGATTTCAAAATCGTGTACATCGCACCTCTCAAAGCTCTGGTTCAAGAACAGGTTGGAAACTTCGGCAAGCGCCTGCAGCCATACGGTATCCGCGTTAGCGAATTGACCGGTGATCGTCAACTCACCAAACAGCAAATTGCCGATACTCAAATCATAGTCACCACCCCAGAAAAGTGGGACGTTATCACTCGTAAAGCGACAGATTCGAGCTATACCAAACTCGTGCGCCTTCTCATTATTGATGAGATCCATTTGCTCCACGACGATCGAGGTCCTGTCTTGGAAGCCATTGTCAGTCGAACACTTCGTCAGAACGAGACCTCTGATGAGCCGATTAGAATTGTCGGACTTTCGGCTACACTTCCAAACTATCGCGATGTCGCTAGTTTCTTGCGCGTTGATGCAACCAAGGGTCTTTTCCATTTCGATGGTTCATATCGTCCTTGCCCATTGCGCCAAGAATTTATTGGCGTCACTGATAAGAAGGCCATCAAACAGCTCAAGACTATGAACGATGTTTGCTATAACAAAGTCTTGGAAAATACCGCCAAAGGTCATCAAATGCTTATTTTTGTCCACTCACGAAAGGAGACCGCCAAAACGGCCAGATATATTCGGGACAAAGCTGTGGAGATGGAGACAATTGGCCAAATCCTGCGAAGTGATGCAGCTAGTAGAGCGATTTTGGCAGAAGAAGCCGAGAACGTAGACGACGCCGCGCTCAAAGACATAATGCCGTATGGTTTTGGTATCCATCACGCTGGTCTGTCGCTTGAAGACAGAGACTCGGTGGCTAGTTTGTTCGCCGATGGTAGTATTCAGGTGCTTGTCTGTACGGCAACTCTAGCCTGGGGTGTTAACTTGCCTGCTCATACTGTCTTGATCAAAGGCACCCAGGTTTACTCACCCGAGCACGGCGCCTTCGTACAGTTGAGTCCCCAGGATACCTTGCAGATGCTTGGCAGAGCAGGACGTCCACAGTTCGACACGGAGGGCCTGGGTACAATCATAACGACCCAGAACGAGCTTCAGTTCTATCTCTCACTGCTGAACCAGCAACTACCCATCGAGAGTCAACTAATCAGCAAATTGGCGGACAACTTGAATGCCGAAATTGTCCTGGGAAATATTCGCGACCGTACCGAAGGCGTCCAATGGCTGGGTTATACATATCTCTATGTTCGAATGCTTCGATCACCTGGGTTGTACAGTGTTGGCGCTGATTACGCAGATGATGAGGCCTTGGAACAGAAACGCGTGGATCTTATACATTCTGCTGCCACGGTACTCGAAAAAGCCGGCCTTGTTAGGTATGACAAAAAGATTGGAAAACTCCAGTCAACAGAGCTTGGACGTATCGCCTCCCACTACTACATTAGCCACAGTTCCATGCAAACCTACAATCACCATCTTCAGCCAGGTATCAGCACTGTTGAACTGTTCCGAGTGTTCTCTCTCAGTGAGGAATTCAAGTACATTCCGGTCCGACAGGATGAGAAATTGGAACTTGCTAAGCTACTCGGCCGTGTGCCTGTTCCTGTCAAGGAAGGAATAGAAGAGCCTCATGCGAAGATCAATGTCCTTCTTCAGGCATATATCTCCCGCCTTAAACTCGAAGGTCTTGCTCTGATGGCGGATATGGTCTATGTCACTCAGTCTGCTGGCCGAATTCTCCGCGCAATTTTTGAGATCTGCTTGAAGAAAGGCTGGTCATCCGTTGCAAAAGTTGCGTTGAATCTCTGCAAGATGGCAGAGAAGCGCATGTGGCCGACAATGACACCGTTACGACAGTTCCCAACATGCCCTCGAGATATCATGCAAAAGGCCGAGCGAATCGACGCCCCTTGGTCGAGTTATTTTGATCTTGATCCTCCACGAATGGGCGAGCTTCTTGGTATGCCCAAGGCCGGCCGTATTGTCTGCGACCTGGTCTCAAAGTTCCCGCGATTGGAGGTTCAAGCACAAGTCCAACCAATGACTAGATCCCTCCTTCGCGTGGAGTTGACTATTACTCCCAACTTTGTATGGGATGATGCTCTACACGGCACCGCAGAGAGCTTCTGGGTCATCGTCGAAGATTGCGACGGGGAGGAAATTCTCTTCCATGATCAGTTTATCTTACGCAGAGAGTTCGCCCAGGGTGAAGTCACTGATCACATTATGGAGTTTACTGTTCCTATTTCCGATCCGATACCACCTCATTACTTTTTGCAAATTATCTCCGACCGCTGGATGCACTCTGAAACCAAGGTTGCTGTATCCTTCCAAAAGTTGATTCTTCCCGAGCGCTTCCCGCCCCATACGCCATTGTTGGACATTCAGCGAGTCCCTGTCCAGGCTCTGAAACGCGATGATTTCAAGAGTCTTTACCCCAACTGGCAGACTTTCAATCGTATTCAGAGTCAAGCTTTCAAGAGCTTGTTCGAGTCAGATGAAGCTGTTTTCCTCGCTGCTCCTGCAGGAAGTGGCAAGACTGTGTGTGCCGAATTAGCTCTCCTCCGTCATTGGGCGCAAGCAGATAAGGGACGCGCAGTCTACGTTGCTCCTTTCCAAGAGTTGATCGATTCACGATACAGCGACTGGTCGAAACGTCTCAGCTCGATTGCAGGAGGAAAGACAATCGTGAAACTCACCGGCGAGACTACTGCCGATTTGAAGCTCTTGGACTCGGCGGATCTGGTTCTCGCAACACCAGTTCAGTGGGACGTGCTATCACGACAATGGCAAAGACGAAAGAACGTTCAAACGGTTGGTCTGTTCATTGCAGACGAGCTGCATATGATTGGAGGCTATCTTGGATACACTTACGAGATCGTTGTGAGCCGGATGCAATTCATCAAATTGCAGATTGAAAGTGTTTTGCGAATCATCGGTTTGAGCGTTCCTTTGTCAAACGCTCGTGATATCGGCGAGTGGATTGGAGCTAACCGTCACTCGATTCTGAATTTCAGCCCAAGCTCTCGACCCATCCCCCTCGACTTGCATATTCAATCTTATAACATACCTCACTTCCCCTCTCTGATGATGGCTATGGCTAAGCCTGTATATCACGCCATTGCTAACCAACTATCTCCTGACAAGCCAGCTCTGGTCTTCGTCCCAAGCCGAAAGCAGGTCCGGTCAACTGCCGTGGACATTTTGGCAGCCTGTGCCGCTGATGATAATGAAGATCGCTTCTTGCATGCTGATGTGGAGCAAATCGCGCCTCTTTTGGAAAGAATCCACGAAAGGACGTTGGCTGAGTCTATTTCGCATGGAGTTGGCTACTACCACGAAGCATTGAGTACCAATGACAAGCGGATCGTGTCTCACTTGTTCACCATTGGTGCTATTCAGGTGATGTTGGCTTCCCGCGACGTTTGCTGGGAGATCGATTTCACTGCCCATCTAGTGATTGTTATGGGAACGCAGTTCTTCGAGGGTAGAGAGCACCGTTACATCGACTACCCTATTAGTGAAATCCTTCAGATGTTCGGTAAAGCCTCGCGACCCGGTCAGGATAAGCTCGGACGCGGTCTCCTGATGGTCGCTGAAACCAAACGACCATATTACCGGAGGTTCTTGGCGGAAGCACTCCCGCTGGAATCTGGACTTTCTTCGACACTTCATGATGCTTTTGTCACCGAGATTAGCACCCAAACAATCAGCTCGACTCAGGATGCGGTGGATTGGATGACGTATACATACTTCTACCGCCGTCTCCTTGCCAATCCCAGTTTCTATGGCCTCACAGATGTCAGCCATGAAGGATTGAGTACATTCTTGTCTGAACTGGTTGAGAGTACGTTGAAGGAGTTGTCAGAAGCGAAAATCATTGAGCTCGATGAGGAAGACGATAGCATTTCTCCTCTGAACGCAGCTATGATTGCTGCGTACTACAACATCTCCTTCATCACCATGCAGACGTTCCTCTTATCCTTGTCGGCTCGCACGAAGCTTAAAGGTATTTTGGAAATTGTCACTTCTGCCACCGAGTTCGAGTCTATTCAAATGCGCCGACATGAGGATCATATCTTGAGGCGTGTCTACGAGCGTGTTCCCGTCAAGATGGCAGAGCCTGCTTACGACTCCCCTCACTTCAAGGCATTTGTTCTCCTCCAAGCTCACTTCTCTCGAATGCAATTGCCCATTGATCTTGCAAAGGATCAAGAAGTCATTGTTGGCAAGGTTCTCAATCTTCTTAGTGCTTGTGTCGATGTCTTGTCATCCGAAGGACATTTGAACGCTATGAATGCTATGGAGATGTCACAGATGACCGTCCAAGCCATGTGGGATCGGGATAGTCCGTTGAAACAGATTCCTCACTTCACACCGGAAGTTGTCCAGGTTGCTAACGAGTTCAAGTATGTCCAGAATTCTTCTTATAATAAAATCTCTACTAACATGATTTGCAGGATCAATGACATTTTCGAATTCATGGAGGCTATGGACCCATCCGAGAACAAAGACTATGCTACATTCGTCAAGCGACTTGGCTTGGATAATAAACAACTGTCCCAAGCTGCCAACTTCACAAACAACAAGTATCCCAACGTGGAGATGGACTTTGAGGTTGAAAATCCCGACAGCATTACGGCGGGGGATCCAGCTTACCTCAAGATCAAGGTGGAGCGGGATGTTGAGGAGGACGAGGAGCCAGACACCACAGTTCACGCACCTTACTACCCTGGCAAGAAGATGGAGAACTGGTGGTTGGTGGTCGGTGACGAGAAGACAAAGAGTCTCCTCGCCATTAAGCGTGTCACTATTGGTCGCAAATTGGAAACGCGTCTTGAATACATTGTGCCGAATGCTGGTGAGCATGAGTTGACGTTGTATCTCATGAGCGACAGCTATGTCGGCGTTGACCAGGCACCTACGTTCAACGTTACAGTGGCTGAAGGTATGGATGAGGATGAGAGTGAAGAGGAGGAGTAATGACTGCAAAAAGAAATAAATTCTAGATATGTGGTATATGGATTTGGCGTTTTATGAGTTTTGATGTACTATCATGTTTTTAATTGAAGGTGAACAATGCATTGTACAACTATTCAGTAACCGTGTCTCTGATTATATCAACAGAAAGAAATGTCGCGTAGTTAATGACAGAGGAACAGCCTGCGAAGTAAATCAAGGCGTCAAGGCAACAAGGCAGCCACTGAGTGGCCGGATGCGTACCCACCCCACTTTTGGTGATCTCCGCATTTGATCCAACGCCGAAGGTACCCATCTTGAAGCTCTCTTCCTTCTTTCCATCCATTTCATTTGCATCAACCTACCAATTACTACCATTTCATTCTGTAATATCCTTACATTACTATTATCTCGTGACCGCAGACAGAAGCTGCCCATAATGACCATCAGAGCTACCAAATTCACACCAGAGTCGGTTCTCCACCAACCTCCAACCTCCAAACCTTACTGACACTTACTCCGTACTTATCTAGGGTCCTCCTCTCAGCACCACGCAGATCAGCAGCCGTCCCCAATGCCACCGGCAAACTCGCCGTCTACACCCAAACAACCTACTCCTTCGACACGCACTCCAAAACCAACGAAATCCGCACCATCGACCTCCAATCCGGCGAAACTTCGGTCATCACAAACGACGCCGGCGCCAGTAACCCGCAATGGCTCGACGACGGCGACTTGCTGGTTTGGTTGAAGGGGAAGGATAATGGAAATACAGGTTTCGTGATTGGCGATGCGCGAGATCCGGGACGATTCTACACTGCGGGTACAGTACCAGGACCAGTTTCGGACCTAAAAGTCACGAAGCTTGACTCTGGAAAGACGGGGTTCGTGGTTTCGGGTAAAGCGAACCCGGATGGAAGTTTGTATAACCCGAAAGATGCGAAGAAGCCCTTAAGTAGTGGGAGATATTATACCTCAACCTGGGTGCGACATTGGGACGAATATATTGAGCCGCAGAAGAATTCCTTGTGGTACGGTGTACTGCAGCGTTCGCCATCTGCAACGTCGGACAAGGAGAAGAGATATGCGACGTCCGGGTTGACGAATCTGCTTGCTGTGTCCGGTTTGACGGATGTTGAGGCGCCCATACCACCGTTTGGCGGCACGGACGGTTTTGATATTAGTCCGAATGCGGTTGTTTTTGTCGCGAAGGATCCTGCGGTGAATAAGGCTACTCATACGGCTTGTGTGTGTTACTATTGTCCTATGCCTTCATGGACGGATCTAAGTACGCGGGAGGCGAAGATTTTTCAAATGAAGGGTCTCGAGGGCGCTATGAGTTCGCCTGTGTTGTCGAATGATGGTAGCACTATTGTCTTTTTGGCACAGGAAAAAGATGGACATGAAGCTGACAAGAACCGGATTATCTTCGTGCCTAACCCATGGAGCGGTCAGCTACTTGAGGTATTCAAGTCGAAGGATGGAAAGGGCGCATGGCCCTTGAGCCCTGGTTCCGTTTCATGGGCAAAGGACAATAAGTCACTCCTCATCACGGTTGAAGAAAAGGGCCGAGGAATTTTATATCAACTCCCAATTGAAGATATCTTGGATGCGACACCAGATAAGCTGAAAAAGCTTACCAGCACAGGCTACGTTACCGGTGTTGCTCCCTTGTCAGTAGACACGGAATTGCTTCTCGTATCAAGCAGCAACTTGATCGAAAGTAGTGTCTACACGATTGTTGACCCCAATGCAATCGATGACGCAAAAGTCCTTTCGTCCATCAGTCGCGGCGGATCATCGATCGGTCTTTCGCGCTCTCAAGTCGACGAAATATGGTACAAAGGCGAAAACGACCAACCCATACACGCTTTCGTTGTGAAACCATCCAACTTCAACCCCGAAGAGAAATACCCTTTGGCGTTTTTGGTACATGGCGGGCCGGAGTCAGCATGGAACGATTCGTGGAGCACTCGCTGGAACCCGGCGGTATTTGCGGAGCAGGGCTATGTAGTCGTTACGCCGAACCCAACCGGTAGTACGGGTTACGGCCAGGACTTTACCGACGCGATCATTGGTAACTGGGGCGGTCTTCCTTACCTGGACTTGGAGAGAGGATTCGATTACATTAGTAAGAACCTGGAATATGTCGACACCGACCGCGCCGTGGCGTTAGGCGCTTCGTATGGTGGGTACATGATGAACTGGATCCAGGGACAGCCGTTTGGTCGGAAATTCAAGGCTCTAGTCACCCACGATGGCGTTTTCAGCATGGTGTCGCAGCTAGCCAGTGAAGAGCAATACTTCCCACTCGCTGATCTCAAGGGACCGTTGTGGAAAGTGCCTGAAGAATGGCAGAAATGGGATCCCTCTCGATTTACAGCAAACTGGGCAACACCTCATCTGATCATTCATAATGAACTCGATTACCGACTGACCATAGCAGAAGGCTTAGCCGCGTTTAATGTGTTGCAGATGAAGGGCATCGAAAGCGCATTTTTGACGTTTCCCGATGAGAATCATTGGGTTCTGCAGCCTGAGAATTCTCTGGTGTGGCATTATGCTGTGATCAACTGGATAAATAAGCATGTTGGATTACCGGAGATTTCGACGGCTCATCATGACGGTATCTTTGCCGCGGACAAGACGGCTAGAAAGATTACAAATGTTCCATTGAGATGATCTTTGTCGATATAAAGGAGCGTTTTTGAAAGAACTTTTCTAGGATTATAACACTTGTGTATTGTTATATTTGTCTTGTTTCGGCAAGGATTACTCGATTTGTCAACTTATCAGACAATTTCTCAGACGAAAATGGGTCATTCTGTCACATATGCTTGCTTGAGTCAAGTCTTTCGACTCTTGCTGAATCATCCGCCCGAGTTCAGACGTATGTTTCTTATGTGTGACACTTTGTCTCCAATACTACTCAAAACACGATATACATCAGAGAACAATGGAAAAAATCGCAGATTCCGTCTTCTTGATACATAGTCGTCCCAGGTCCAGAATGTATGATTCATAGTGATATGGTCTATATAAGTATGACTCGGCCATTCAGTAGTCCTTCCAAGGTTGATTCTCTACATTCTGCGACTACAGCTTTCTCAAGGCTATTAGCTACACAACCTATAGTCAAATACATACTCTATATACTGAGGCTTAGAATCACTAGTTTTAGTGAACTGGCCTCGGGTTATCTTTGACTTTGCGAAAACTATTAATCATAATCTCAGTGATCACAAGCCGAGTGCATCACTTCAACATGGCCGAACGACCGAACTCCAAACTGGAACTCACTCGAAAGAAACGCGGAGACGATACCACCACTAGTTCCGCCAGAGATAGAAATCCCGACGCCTCTCTCCATCTCACAGAAACCCTCCAAACCCTCCTCGACAACAACAACAAACCCACCACCCCTCCACGCGGCGGTACCGAACCGCATCCCAACTTCCTGCCAACCCTCACCCACCTCTCCCAAACCCTCTTCAAACTCGTCTCCCTCACAACCGGCAAACCGCACCCTTCCTGCCCCGACTCTGTGTTACGCTACCACCTCCTCACATCCTCCCAACTAGACGATATTGCGCGCCACTACCATCAGATCTGGCCACCGGTGCCGGAGACTTATCGGTATCCGAAACCGATCAAGGCGTGGATTGGGACGGAGGAGGAGCACACGATTGATGTTGAGGGGAAGAGGGAGAGGATTGGGCAGTTTATTGGGTTGAGGAGGGGGGTTGCGGCACCTACTGTTGCTGCTGTTGCTGCTGTTGCTGCTGTTGCTGCTACTGCTATGACTGCTGCGGCGGGTGTTGTTGAGGCGGTGGTGGGTGGGAAGGATCAATTGATTGACCCCAATGATGAGTATGAAGCTGCAGAGGAGGAGGAGGAGGATGATGTTGTGAAGGCAATCTGTGAGCGGATCAAGGCGCAGATGCAGAGGGATTGGGAGGAGGCGCTTGAGCGAGCGAGAAGGGATGAAGGGTACTCCGGTATTGTGCGACCTACCAAGGCTTGAATCATTTCTTTCTGATTTTGTAAATATCTTATATATAATTCATGATTGGTGTGGTTAGTCATTTGGAGTATAAGATTGTAGTCACCATGTGTCACAGCACGTAGTACCTCGTCCGAAATCTCGGTAACCTAGTAGAAAATCAACCTAGGTTGATAGATCTATAGAGTCAGAGAGTCAGGTACGTCGAAATGAGTCACTCACTCCCCCAAACCCTAACTCAATTCACCTCAAAGGCTCAACCCAGGTCCAGTCCAGATTTCGCTAGCATCTACACCGAAAATCCGATGGGGAAGTGGCCGAAAAGCGGACTTTCGTCTTCTCTACCTGAAAGCTCTGTGTCTATAACCTCGGCCAAGTATCAAGTTTGTCCAGCGGGTTGTTAAATCAGGACCCGAAACGAGATGTCAAGGTTTAGTGTAATCAGATGAACTGACTTTTTGTCGATGCGAGCGAGCCGTTGCGAGGAAATCGTGAAGAAAAGCGGCCAGTGTCGGCTTGTATCGGGTTGCCGGTAATTGCATGATCGGCGGGGGCTAGTATTTTTCATAGCTTAAAATATCATACATCATACGGAGTTTGCTATAGTCTCCGGTGACTCTTGCTATACATCTGAGTCATCGTTGAATTTTTCTACAGCCGTTGAGTCGAGGAACAACATCATTGACCCGAAGTGCTCGCTCCGTTTATAGAAGTAAAGGTAATACTTGTAACGCCGTTGTATCGCAGTGGACAGCAAGCTGATTGAAGCCTGAATACATATCTTACAAATCTGACGAGAAAATAACCTAGGTACGCACCTGCTGCATGTAGAAATTGTTTCGATACGTTTGTCATCAACGACCACACTATAAGTCACAGGATATTGCCTGGGCTTGAGAGGTAGCTGTTGATAGTTATATAGTCTCAAGAAGTATTGTTTGAATACAGCGAACCAGATATATTTGTTTCCCTTGTCCTCGTTGGAACAAACCAGATTAAAATAAAGTCAACTGGTGGTTATAACTGCACGAAAGCAAGCGTATCTTACATAGTACAGGGCCAACCAACGACCTATATGATCAGTGCTCGCCTAGCAACATCCAGGCCAATATTTTCCCCTCAGCCTACAGCTATCTATCTTGTTCGGCAGTTTTCCACCGTGATCTAGCCAACTGGTTCAGTCCTTCGATTCTCCTCGACGCAGAAGTAAGCAAATCGCGTGTTTCGCAACCGAACTGGTAAAGCTCGTTCATCAGATCATCGATCTTGACGAATTCAGCTGTTCAAGAGGGCCACTTATCCTGGCTCTAATAGGGCCCCATTTCCTCTGTGTTTCTTCTCTATACGGCAAAATTCTTGTCCTGTTCACTCCGTCGCTAGTCCTGTTGGGATAGTCGCTCATCGCGTGCTTGTGCCATCTGTAAGAAACCCGGTGATGTAGTTATAGTTTGTATTGTAAAGAAACCTCATGTATTTCTTTCTCTTCTTGCAGCATATGCACATCATCATCATACGATCTTTCTCATATGATCCTTGATTTCGTATTGGAATGCCCATGATGGTACGATCAAATCGATTTCCTTCTTGAAAGCGTCTTCAAGTCTTTCCTTTGCCTCGCGTATCTTCTCCCAATCATCTACTACGACCGGCACTCCAACGTATCGCAAATGACCTTTCACGTAAAACCCAAATAGCTACGCGTTGGGGATTCCGATATCAATGAGTATGGCTTTGGATTTAGCAGTTGTTTCCTCAATGGAGAGAGGTGTCTCTATGTATTTTATTTCTGCAGACATGTCTTCGATGTTCGAGTAGATCGGTTCATAGAGTCCTGAAACTATTATAAAGTACCTGGTAGGTCACGGTTGCCTATTTAGGCTGAGATTTAGGTTGAGATGTAATTAATGTAATTATATCGTAATGTCAACTTTATCATACGTACTAATCCCAATTCAACCCTAGCGTGTTGACCATCTTACAAATTCAATCTGATAACAAAATTACGCTACAAATACACAAATACCATAGCGGGCACCTATCAAATAAGGTTTTGGAGCTGTACGGAGGAATGGATTGAGGTCCCATCGGTTTTTTTGCTTTTTTTTATCTCGTTATTTCAAATGTCATCGATAAACGTCACCGATTGTTGAACGGCCATAAATATAGTTCGGCTTCCTCGTCTTCCTCATTCTTTCTCTTCGTCGGTAACTCGAGAAAGGAATCTCCTCAATGGTTGCGTAAATCGGTGAAAAACCGTCACGTAAAATTGCGCCATGAGTAGTAGTTCTCAAGAACCCCGCGCGGGTCAACAGCCGCAACAGCAGCAGCAACAACAACGTCCAATTTCAGCCCAGGGGAGTGTTACTTCGTCTGAAATTACGTTGACTCGATGGCAGAAAATTGAGAATGTCATCTGGGATGGTGGTCATCGTACGCCGCAGGAACGCGCGCTTGTGCGACGGTTGGATATATTTATCATGTTTGTGCTACCATTCAACATTACCGAAGCTATTGGCTGGTTATTTTTATGGCCTACTGACCATGTTGGTTTCTTGATAGGAGCTGGGCTACAATTGGGTACTTTGTGCGACTGCTGGATTGGGCTAATGTCAGTAAGTAATTCGAACATCACTCATCAATGCTCATTTGGCGTGATATAAAAGACTAACTATGTGATAGCAAATGCATACGTCTCCGGCATGAAGGAAGACTTGCACTTCACCGGAGCTGACTATAACCTCCTCTCGACATTCTTCATCATTGGTTACGTTATCGGCCAAGTACCGTCGCAAATGGTCTTGACACGCGGTAAGCATATAACCTCAGTTCAGTAAATGAACATCGTTCTGACAACATCAGTCCGTCCATCATACTGGCTGCCGACCTGCGAATTACTCTGGTCAATCGTCACATTCTGTTTCGCAGCCGTGCAAAACGTGCGCGATGTCTTTGCTCTTCGTATCGTCATGGGATTCCTCGAGGCTCCATTCGCAGTCGGCGTCTTGACCATCATGGGAAGCTGGTACACCCCGCGCGGTACGCCCATTCACCCCTTTGAATCTAACCCATTTTACTAATCAAAAAATAGAACTCTCCAAAAGAATCGCCATCTTCTACTCCGCCTGCTACGCCGCCAGCATGTTCAGCGGCTACCTCCAAGCCGGCATCTACAAGGGCATGGACAACCACCTCGGCCTCCCCGGCTGGCGGTGGCTCTTCATCTTCTGCGGCGTAATTTCTTTGCCATTTAGTCTGTACGGCTACATCGCCATACCGGATAACCCATACAATAGTAAAGCCTTCTGGATGCCTCCTCACCAACTCGAGTTCGCACGCAAACGCATGGAAGCATGTGATCGCCGACCACCGGTCATGCTAACATGGGCCAAGATGAGGCGCATCGTGACTCACTGGCCGCTCTATGCGTTTACGGCAATTATGATTTGTCAGTGTCTCGTTACGCAGCCATTAAACTATTTTGCGGTGTGGTTGAAGAGCCTGCATCGGTTTTCGGTGTATCAGGTTAATGTCATTCCGACTGCGGGCCAGGCTGTGGGTTTGATTACGACGTTGGCGTATAGTTGGCTTGCTGATGCATGGGGTGGTGAGAAGAGATGGAAAGCCCTACTCATGCCCGCGATTGTTAATCTTGTGGGATTGATTATTGTATCCATTGGCCCCGGGTTTGGGGCGACGTTGTTTGGGTATTTGCTTAATGGTGCTAGTTGGGGGTTTTGGCCGATTTGTTTCGTACGTCTTCCCCTCTCCCCTTCTTTTCAAAATTTCTCGGGAATGTACTGACTTGTGATGTGAAGGCATGGACAAACGAAGTCTGCGCATCAGATCCCGAGGAACGCGCAATCGTCATTGGTGTTGCGCAAACGATGGGCCAAGCATTCGTCGCCTGGGTTCCAAGTCCGTCCCCCGTCTTTCTTCATATCTCGTCACCATCATACTAACAACTAATCATACAGTCCTGATCCTAAATACATCCAAATACGCCCCCAAATTTACAATGGGCTGGAGCATCCTGACCGGTTTCAGTGCGTGTCAATTGGCTATGGTCTTTGTTATTAGATGGCTGGTGCAAAGAGACAAGCGACGAGCACGCGAACAACAGCAGGAAGGAGAATTCAGCGGTCATCATGATCGTGGCAATGACGTTGAGGGTGGAGTTTCTGCTCATGGTAATGTGGAGGATACCAGTGCTGAGGATAGTGAGAATGTGGTGCCTACGGCTTCGGAGATGACGAAGGTGTAATGAATCTCTTATCGGGGAATTCTAATGCGATTAAGGAAAAAATATTTGATGGTAGGACTTATGGGTCCTGGAGAAGGAGGAAGAATGACTTTAGACGCGACTTTATGTTGACATGCAGCTTTCTGTCTCGGGCATACTATAGAAGAGCAGAGATCTAATTCGCAATGATTATTTGATTGACTTCTACTGAGGACCAACGGTGTGGGATAATAATGGGTTTTAGTGAGATTTGGAGGATACTTGTACAGGATGAAGTCGCCGGGTTACTCGGCTCAGGAGAACTCCGCCACCGACGACAGAACTAATGATAGGAACAACGAACACACTAAGAATAAGGAATCTTGGACCAAAGGATCGAGTCAAAATCCACTGCTACCGGTTAGTCTTTGAAATGTCGACAGTTAACGCCGGAAGACTTACTCAGTTGCATTCCACACAACTCTATCAGCCCTCAAAAAAAGCTCCTCCGTCTCGCTCAACTTGTCATCATGCCGAGCCATCCGTAGTATTGTCGCTTCGGCGAGTTCGGGCTTATTGCCATGGCCGAACAGTCGATATGGAGCAGAGGTAATCATGCCGTTGTAGTAGAAGTTGACAATCGAGAGGCCTTCCGCGGGTTTCCTACTCAAGACGTACTTCTGGACAAGCTTTCGGAAGTTGGGCTTAGCACCAAGATCAGCGGCCAAAGTCTCTTGATATCCTAGCGCTGGGACAGCTATCGTATGTCGACGGGAGTTGACAAACTACTTTGATTAGCTGCGTTGATCACATATTGTTATGGCATGCTTCAAGACTTACATTCTTTTCCTGCTCCTTCTCAGCTTTCTTGATTTTTTTCTGCATCTTCTCCCTTGAAGGTAGGTGTATCCTTCTGGTCAGCGAGGCCACTGCCCATCGAGCCTGAAGCTCAACGGTCGGGTGAATGGGACCTAGGAACTCGACCAGACCCAAGAAGAAGAGATTGTCGTATGTAGGAGAATTGACGAATCGATACAGATGAACGGAATTTTGCTTTTCCCCACGATACGTTTCCTCGGCGATGACTGGCATGGTGACATTGTACCCCGTACAAAAAATGACCTCATCGACTTCAAGGATTTCGCTGTTGCTGAGAACAATGGCTTTCTCGGTAAAACTCTCAACAGAGGCTCGGTGCGGAGTTATAGAGCCAGCATGAATATGATCAAGGAATTCGTTGGATACAACTGGGTTGGCGGTAAGAATCCCATGATTTGGTTTCAAAGCCGTAGGCACCTCACCCACAACAAGACGGTGAATCAGCTCGTAACTAAAAGTGAGAATGGAACGAGGCAAGAGATATTCCACTAGACGGCTTTGAAGCGATTCAACAAGTTTGCCATTGACGTATCTGGGCAAGACCCATCCTCCTCGCTGAGTGATGAGATGACATGACTCGGCGTGCTTGGAGACTTCACTTGATATATCAACTGCTGAAGAGCCGAGGCCGATCACGGCCACTCGCTTTCCGGCATAGACATCGGGGTGGCGGTAGATATGACTGTGAATGGCATGACCCTCGAAGCGTTCCAGACCAGTGACTTCTGGAATGTATGGCACACTTTCTTTGCCGGTACAGATGAAGAGTGCATCAAACAGTTCTTCAGTTGTTCTTGTTGTCACTTTCCATTGGTGACCCTGCTTCTCACAAGATAGCACCCCTGTGTTCAGGAGTATGTATTTATCCAATCCGAAGTGAGCGGCATACTCGTGGATGTATCTCAGATAGTCTCGGTGAGTTGGGTAGTCTGGATATTGCGCGGGATCCATGGGGAAGTCGCTGAATTGAGAGCGTAGAGCACACGTGTTTGACACCACTCCGTCGTACACAGATGAGAAAGTCTCTCCAGTCAGTGGATCGGGTTCTTCGTAGTGCCACTGGCCACCAATGTAAGGACGAGCTTCGTATACGGTAGGCTGTAAGCTCCCTTCAAGGCACTCTTTGGCAGCGACAAGGCCGGAGATACCTGATCTGTTAGCGTGATTCGCAGAGTCGGTCAGATAGAGGGATCCTACCTGCACCGATGATGGCAACTTTCTCGACCTGGAACTCGCTGGAGGCCATGACGATAGTTGATACTGAAAGATGGATAGAGCGGGAAGACCAAATGAACAGAGAAGGATTCAGGAAGGATGAGACGGCAATGGTAATGAATACAAGAGCGATTGATTGATGAGATGAATGACGAGACGATGAAGAAGAGAGTGTGTGTGAGTAAAGAGGAGAAAGGAAAATGGAGGGAGAGAAAGACAAGCGAAGAGGGGAATTGGATGGTGGAGGAAAGGAGGCAGGTCCCGGGGAGGCACCTTCCATCTCGGGATGGCTTGCTAACTGGGTTGCTTCCTTCCTCTTCAAGCACCTGGCAATGCGGTGGGAGAGCCTAAGGCACCTATTTGCGCTCATGTAGACTCGCAGCTTCAACCACTCTTGAAAGTATCGCTGAGAAGCATCGCACAATCACTCTTGCGGTTTCTCGAGACACGCATCTGCTAATGTCCGTCGGACCTTGCTCAGGTACTCCTCTTCAGACAGTTTCCCAATGTCAATGCTGTTCACCTGACCAACTTTGACTCTTTGTTTACCCATGATACTGATATCCGATTTAGGTATGCCCAAGACCTGACACCGAAAGCTCTTGTCAGCATCGCGGTTTTATCGGTATCGACTACCACTTGAAACACTTCCTTCGAACCTCGACGTACCTCAGACAGGACTTTGGCAACCGCAGCATTTGCTTTGCCCTCTCTAGGCTCCGAGCTGACATGGATATACACTTGTTCGTTGCATATTTTCTTGATGCCTTGGAAACCACGGGACGCAGGAGTGACATGGCAACGTATCGAAAGGTTGTAGAGTGTATTGGATCTTTTCTGCGCGACTGCGGTTATCCGCAGAAGTTTTGCTGCTCCATTCATTACGGCGTGCTAGCAGGTTTTCTAACGACGATGTTGGACGTTTTGACGTTTTGATTTACCAACTCGATCGCGAGGCGCGAAAAGATTGAATGATAATGGTGGAGGTCCATTTTTGGCTTAGTGCAGTTTTGATTTTAGGGTTATTAGGGTTATTAGCGACATCTAGCCTGAAATTCCTTATCCTTTATCACATACAGCTTCCACTTTCAATAGACTTTAGCTCATACCGGCAACAAGGATAGCTTACAAAAATTACGTTCTCGGGCACTCCAGCGTTGGATAGTCACTGACGATATTCCTCGGGTAGTTATCTGGCAGATGCCATCCAGGTGATGCTGAATTCATTCATAAGATCTAGACCATGAATATCCCTAATCTTGATTTCAGGTAGTATGCATAACAGGATATTGTCACGAACAAGTTAGATCAATGAATTTATATATGTGGATGGGTGCTAAATCATAAAACCGCCTCCAGGGCCAGGACAACCGAATGTTCGAAATTATGTACAAGAAGGAATTCGATCAACCAAAGAGCAAGATCGCTTCGTAATAGCAGAAAATTAACAAACTGTACCCTTCGTCAAAATACTATGCACTTCCTGAGCATACGTGCAACCATTGATGACATTCGAATCGGAGTATCCAGCAGACCAGAGCATGACACCTCCAAAAGTCGAATTACCTTCCGTCTCAGAGACCAAAGTTGCCATCTCATCCGGCGTAATATAGTAGATACCACCGGCACTGTTACCGTTTGAAGCCAACGTGGAGGCAGGTGCTCCAATGTAAAGCTTCGCGGCTGCAGAAGGTGTCGTAGCGAGGAAATCCACCCACTCTAGGTAGTTGAAGGGGGCATTCCCATTAAAACCCAGAGAGCAGGATTCATAAGGAATGTTGTCCAATCCATTGTTATTGTTGTACCATTGAACCCAGAGTTTATCAAATGTCGAGTTACCGATGATGATGCTCATGTTGGGTTCTGGAAGAGGGCATTGAGGGGCACCGGTAATGTAGTAAGTGTTGTTAGGGTCAGAAGCGAAGTTTGATCGCAGGGTAGAAATCATGTATTGATAGTACTGGCTTGAGCCGCCGTTGACTTCAATGTCAAAGTCCCATCCGTTCACAAAGACGTTACCGAAGGGTCTCGGGACGGTGGTGTTGCCTGAGTTCCCGTATGATTCCCACAGATACTGACCGATGGACTCGGCCTCGGCCTGTGATTGCAAGGAGTAAGAGCTAGTCGCGCCCCCAAGCGAGAGCAAGACCTTAACACCGGCGGCCTGGCATTTTGCAATAGCAGAAGCTACGTCGTCGCATAGTTGGGGTTCACCAGTGGTAGAGATATAGCATTCCTCTCCAATGACCCCAGAGGGGATATCGATGCCATTTCCAAATTCATACAGGAAGGCAAGGATGATAACGTCGATACCGGCTGTTGAGCTGCAGTAGGCAGAAAGGTCGGCATTTTCGTTGGCATTTTGGCCCCAGTAAACGACTGTCTCGGCGCTGGTAGCTTGACGAGATGAGAGTGTAGAAGCTGTTGTGAGGGCCAGGAGGCTAGCGCCGCTTATAACGGTGGAGATATGCATGTTGACTGTGAGTATGTGTTATAAAATTACCGAGAATAACAATAATTACTGAAGATCTCAGGTACGAAATTGATCTTGTCAAGATTACTCAAGACGGAAGTTGAGAATTATGGCTCAGAGCAGATCTTATACCCACCTGAGTAGGTATACATGCCGCCTCCACGAACAGTGAATATGCTACATGACATGAGCTTGCGTATACAGTTTCAAAGTTACACTCCAGTTGATGAACTTGTGTTCCCTTTTAATCTCCATTTTGTATGGGTTGCATTCTGGTCAAATGCCACACAGGGCAAGCCTCTACCCATATGATGTAACACTCATCAAAATTCCGGGGACGACAAAACAAAACAAACAACTACCCGTAACTACAATATGACTAACACTGATCTAGAGCTGCTGACACTATTTTATTTAACCTAAAACAAAGTTAACAGGCTGATGATCTCTGAAGATAGCACCGGATGCGACGTTCACGAGGCACTAGCCTGCGGAATGTGACTCTGAATGCAACCGGCCCCTTGATCACGAAACAGTCTAGTAGTACATTTAATTTCTGTACCTTTTTTGATTTATTGAATATAAGGATCCGGCATATATTCAGCCACGGCTGAGGTAGACACAAAATAACATGTATATCGCATTCTGTAATCTAGTAGAACCTGGCTATAATGAACCGAAGGCCTTCCAATGTCCAGATGCGATATCTAGAGATTTTAATCTATATGGTAATAGGGGGCACTCTGGTATAACAAACTATTCGATCAATAACGATTTGGAGCACTCCTCATATTCATATGAATAACTTCTAACCTGATATCAATATAATGACAAGGGGGCGCGCCCTATTCGTTATAGCCAGGTTCTACTGTATCCCTTCTAGGGCTCAGACTATACTGTAGCCGAAAAGAGCGCCAACGACATTTGAACACGCATCGGGTTTTCTTGCTATTCAGTCCTTCTCGCCAGTCAATGAGCCTTATCAGATTATTAGGTCGTCGTAGTGCTACGGTAGGATTGATTTGTTTCCAGATGAACATGAGGCATTGATTGATGATTTTTAGTCACTTGAAAAGTTGGCCCACTCACTTTCCGATAATGGTAAATTAGGGTTACAAGACTGCCGATCGCAGTCGCACTCTAATCAAACATCAGGGGTGTGACCTCGGTAGTCTAGGTGCGCATGTCCCCGATGAATAGACAATGATAACGAGGCTACTTAGGCTTTCTTTATTAAATCGTTGACAATCAAAATCCGATATCCCATGCTTGGGGTTTGCGTGGAAATTTCCTCCGTATACTTCATACATACACGACCAAATCACACAGTGTCGAAATGCTCCAACTATCATTATATAGATCGCCGTCTTTTGATACTGATTGATGCACTTTGTTTGTCCACTTGTGAACGATAGGCACTTCGAATCGCGGCTAATAGGACAATGACACCCTCAACTAGGGTCGCAATCTGATCAAGACCGCTCATCGACACATCCGATTGTGGTATCAAAAAGAATTGCTCTATTTTCAGTGTCCATGAGCTCCTGTTCTGCGCAAGAAATGATCCAGGGATGCCTACAGAGGACAAAATAAACGACAGCGGTGCGTATAATAATGTCACGAATGTCAGCATCTTTAGCCTTCGAAAGCCAGTCTCTGAAAGTCGGTCGGTCTGCATCGCGCGTTCTAGAGAGTCACTACGCTTCTTGGAAGCTTTCAAATGAGCAATATTCGTAATCCACTCTCCCCGTCGTTTCTTATTGACAGTATCCTGGTGTATCTTATTCCGGGTTATAGTACCAATAAATCCAAGTCAAACATCCTACCATAAGACATATTACCAAACAAGCCCAAGTGCCAGCGACAATGGTAGTCACGAGAGATAGATAAAATCGACGCAATGTTGTTTCGGTAGCACTGACACCCTTCATGGTCAACATCACAAACATCACAGTCTCCGTCGCCCAACTGACTAACCCTGTTACAACGACTAGACCCAGGCGCCTTAGTTTCGTGAGGTTGTCCCTCCATGGTCCACACAAACTAACCTAAATCAGGGTGACCAAGGTGGAAAGTCTCGCATATATTCAATGGGGCTCCTACGGCCGATTTATACTGTTGTAACTCGACATCCCGGGTAGTTGTTATATCGGCGAGAGAGAGACAGGTAGCCGTATGAGTAAAAAGAGAAGGTGGCCAGCGGCGATCAGTGGCAGGAGCAAAGCAGCGATGAAGTCGACCGATATAGTGTCTTTCCGTCGAGATGATCTGTTGAAAGTCCAGCTGATAGAAACAGCGCAGAGAGTCAACAGCCAGGCTCCGACTGTGCCGGGCCCGTAGAGGCTGTCAACGAGCTTGTAGCGAGAGTCATCCATTTAGATATCAAATTTGGATTATCTTTTCAAATGTCACCAGCGACGTATATATCCTGAAGTCCTACATGTAAAGGATTCTGGCAGATATAAATTATTTGAACTTCGGGAGGCTGTGCAAAGCACCATCAGTCTGGCGAACTCAACTGGGCTGTGTCGAGGAACCAGTCCTGAATATGGCGAACCCGGCTGCGACCCTTCCACATCTAATTCTTAAAAGTCGATGACCGCCCAAGATGGAATACTCAGGTACAATCAGGTTGGTTAATCGGAAGTATAGAAAGCGAACGCAGTTTTGTATTGTCGTTTATTAGCCGAAGGTGTTCAGTGCGGTTATGTACCGCAAAAGGTACATTGGACTCAGTCGATATAGCACGATTTTACATTCCAAAAGTTGGCTTGATAAAGATATAGAGATCACCCTAGTACACTGACTTGTTTGATTATTAATGGTTGGGGGAACTTCCTATGATTCGATTGGCTTGATGTTAGATGCCATTGATCTAGATCTAGAGAGGTCATCCGATCGTTATAGCCAGGATCGACCTGTTCATTCATCTAACACATTGGTGCAAGAAATAAATTAGTTGACAGCACAGCTATGGATCCATATTAATTCACTCCCTGGACAGAAACCGTAGAACCCTTGTTATCTTCTTCATCGTTAGTTTTTTCCCACGGCGATCGCATTGGTAGTGCTTGAACTGGCGAGCGGACAGGTGCTTTTGAGACCTCTCTTCTAGCTCAAGATCGCGGCCTTTCATCTCCGGTAAGCGAGGGCAGACAGCTTGTACATAATAATAATAACTGCAAATGACATCACATAAGCCGCCTAAGTCAAGATAAAGGATTGAGGAAGTGTATCTATATGGACAAGATGATAGATCTTCTTTCTTGAAATCAGTGGGCGCTGGAGATGTGGATAACACCTGCAGAGAGCTTAAAGCATACAAAAATGCAGCCAACCTCACTTGCTGAAGCTATCAACACATAAAGCCTTCTCGAATTGTCCAAATTCTTTTATAGGGTCGTATTGTCGGCCTTCTTCTTTCATACAGAGAGTGCAACAACAAGACCTTACTATACACAGGAAAAGACCCTAAGTATATGTCAATGAGGCAGAAATGGTTGGACCAGGTTACTCGCTCCGTAGAGGGATATATCGTACGCTCTTAAACTACAAATACAGCTAGCTAGATTAATCCTAGCTCCGCGAATTTTGGTAGCCATAACCCTAAACTATCCATCGGTTTAATGCAGCTATAGTCATTTCCTTATTTTCTAACCAAAGTTGAAGAATGAGCTGATCACAGTTGGTAATATGACGACAAGCTGGCATACCATGACCGTATGCCACGTGTGCCTCCAGCGCATACGCCAATTTGTTGAGTAATTCAAATCGAGCGGAAAACTATTAGTTGGTTTTAGTGGTGTCGTTACGATTCGATAACTGTTTCCAAGATCTAAGTACCAGACTGATGTCCACAAACATAATGCACCAAACGTACGGGGGTCTGTTTGCCATATAGTCCAGAGACATCCTGCGTAAGCTTCCAGTGTCGTGATCTTCTTTTTTCTAAGCTCATCTTTGCCAAACACCACAGATTCAAAATTCGATGGGAGCCCACCGGTAGGCAAGTCCCACCTGGAAGAAGGATCCAGGATGTCGTAAACCCTTTGCGCTGCGTCATTTAAGCCTACTAAGCCATCGTTGTTTTCTCCATCAACCTTTTGGTGAATCTCAGGAGAAGATGGCCACTATACTTGCAGGACCGAAATTTCCATATTTGGGATTGCAGGTCATCATCAAGCAGATGTTGGTGCTCAAAAATGAGCGTTTCCCATAGTAGTAATGCCATTATAACATCCCTGCCTACCAGACTTAAACCTGCACTGATGGAGAGTTATGCTTAGCATGTTCACATTGGCCCAAAGACGTATCGTGGCCACCGGTACCATGGAAACTGCCAGCATTACTATCGTCGGGCGCGTGTTTCAAGGTAGCCCCATATAGGAGTCTTGCAAGGTAATTAAGCCCACGTCCTCGACCAACCGATATAGTTCTGATGCGAGATAAGACCAGTCCCCTAATTGCATTCCGACAGGCCTCCAGCGACCATTGCTCCTTTCTCAGATCGAGCGGCTCCAAAGATGAGCGACTCAAGTCGATCGATTCATACTCATTGTCAATTCTGGTTGTGTATCTTGTGTCGAATTTGCAACCTCTGCTCGGTAATATATAAACAATGCACTGGTCCGATGGACTTGAGACTGGTATCTGATATCATCTAGCCGTGATTTGTGAAAAAGGTGCGCATCAAAGTGTTTTTGGGGTATCGCATGGAGGAATATGGAGAGTGCTGCAATTTTCAACACCACAAGTGTGTATAATCTGCCTTTGTATGCGCCGATAGTAGTAAGTATGATGACTACTATGAGCAGTACAACAATATACGGACTAAGCCCTTTATAGTAAAATTCAAGATCCTCGAAAAGATATTTTTCTTATTCCGGATCGAGGATTTCAGGCAGCTGTTGTCGATACCGGTCTACACATACGTTCGACGGAATTGCGTATAAGAGATAACTGATTGCCCACCATATAAATGCTGCGATTAAGAACCATAGAGCAAAAGCTAATCGTCCATAACATAGCCAGACGCTAATATCCAGTTTATCAAGTGGTTAATCTCCAAGTATCCATACTGACAAGAATACAAAAGTTGTCCAGAAGACTGTTACTACACCTAAGAGCCCCCCACATTCTGACATCAGTAGAGTACCAGAAAGAACAGCTCAGAATATAACCAAAGGTGCGAATATGGTACTGCATAAGTAATAGCACAATCATTCCAGCAAGGGCAGTGCTAAGATGGAGTGACTTTTGAAATTCAGTGTCTGTGTGCTTTGACCATCACGCTCTGAATGGACTATTGGGTGAGCATGTCCTAGGCAAGAAAGTGCCACAAGGATCCGAAGGAGTAATTCCATCATTTTGCTGCATATAAGGATATTTTCGATGCGCAATAATGGTTTTAGGCAAATTGCTAAAGGATTTCCTGTCGTTTTTGGGAGATAACACTGGTGAGTGATGAGAATTCCGTGAGAACTAAGATAAGCTAAGATCTATATATAACTCCGGTCACCGGGCCATCCCAGGTCAATGTCAAGAAACGCCATGTAGATGGTTCAGTGTAGGATCATCAATGATTTGAAAATTTATGGTATCCGTTAATACAAATAATGGTTTACAATACGTTTACGGTGGTAAAATTCTTTAAACTAACATAACATAGACTCGAAATTCAAGCCACGATTGCAATAAATCAAAAACTTGCTTAACACCCAAATATCCATACCCTGCGTCAGTTAAATGTCCATCACGCACCGAGCCAACAAGACTTGCTAACCAAGCGGGGGTAAGTAATTTCCATACCGGCCTCATCCAACAATAATATCAACCGGACCTATCACTGGGTTGATTAGGACAAATTCGATGTAACTCAAAGTTATAAAAAGCCTCTACTGACCACGGAAGACGTCAATAGCCTGCTGGCCTGATACGGTGTGAATGTTCGAGATTCTGGCATTGTCATGTGGTCAATATTATTGTTCAGGACCACCACCGGCCAATCCTTGGGGACGACTCTTTATGGAACTCGCTGAATGAGAGTTCACGCTGTTCTTGCGGTGATTATAGCGCAATTCTCTCTGTTTCTGTGCAAGTAACCTAGCGGATTCCTGCTGTTCGTAATTTCCTAGGGCAAATGCCACACAATCAGAGAACAGAGCTTGTCCCGGACAGATAATTTCATCTCCAGAACAGCCAGTCACTGCGACCAGGGGAAATAGACAAAGTGAATGGGCGTGTTCGATAGTGATCTCCTCTTGGATCTGAACGGATTCAATACCTTTCGAGGATCCTGCCTCCCATTGCCCACCGTCTTCAGCATCATTAGGTGGGTTGGCTGATACCCAGATCCTGCACGTATCTTTTTGTGCAGCGGACCATAGGAGGGTTGCGTTTGCGACGAATTCGGTTAAATTCGATTCAAATATCTGAGTCTTGGATGGATCAATAATAGAACGAAGCATTTTGCTCATACTGAACACGATATCTTTGTGCAGATTCTGTGCTGATATCTGCTGTGTAGAGAAACTATCCAAGATCTCACGAGTTATGACCCGCCAGATGGCTTCCTTCTCGGGATTGACTGTCGCGTACTTTTGAGAAAATGTATCGAAGACAATTCTCAAGTCGTTTGGATTCGCGAAGTCTCGGACAGAGTCACAAGGGTAGGATTTCCAAAGACGATCGCATAGCTGCATAGTAATATAGGCCTGCGCTCCCCGTCTCCACAGGTATCGGGCTACATCAGAGTCTCTCGTCGGGACGAACTTGAAAAACTCTTGTTCTTCAAGACCATCTGCTTCGACAGCTCGCTAAAGCAGGATGTATGTCAGTTTTAGCCTTTGCTTGAGAATAAAACTAAATTTGCGACTTACTATCTGTTCGTCATTCATGGGACCTGTGATGAAATCATAGACAAGGTTCTCCAGCTTTCGGTTTAATTTTATGAATTCTGCCCGGCTGGATTCACTGTGAGATTGATTCTAAGAAGCTGGACACTGGCTTACTCACTAGAAACCGATGCCTTTACTCTGAATCGAAAACCTTGACTTCTCTTTGTCCAGCTCCAACCGAAGCGCTCTATTTGTTGCCATCAGCGTCTCATTGCCTTCTCCGAGATCTTTTGCTCGCTTCTCTGCTTCGTTTTTGTCAGCATTGAGCTTCTCATTTAGTCGTTTGAGTTTTTTCTCGGAGTCTTGGCTCGACGTAAGAGCTTTCTGATGGGCGCTTTTCTCCTTCTCTAATTGATGTGTAAATTCAGATTGGAGTTTTTGCTTCTTTATCTCCAAATCTTTCTTCATTTCCTGCCTTTCAATGCTAATGGCATGCCTATCTGCGTCGAGTTGTTGTCGTTCTTGCTCCACCTCCTGCTGACGTTTGTCAAGTTGCACCCGTTCATCTTCTAGATCTTCGCATCTTTGTTCGAGTTCCTGTAGCTTCTGTGTTTCTACAGCCTTTTGTATCTGTGTCAGTGTATGTTGCAATCTTTCATTTTCAGCTTTGAGCTCAATTTCCGGCCTGAATGCATCAGCAACATTGGCAGCATTGCGCTTGATGTAAGCCAAAACCCCCACAACATCCGACAGGTTCTGGAAAGTTTCACGAAGAGACATTATCTTGTCGATATTATCTTTCACAGAACGGTCTATCTCTGGGCTCCACTGAGTCACATCAGTAGCCGTACCATCGACCGTAGACGAGCATCCAGAATCATCAGATGATGACATTTCGCGTCGCTTGGCACGCTTCTCTCTATGGCGTTGGACTCTATCATCTTGCCCCTTTTTTTTCCCTTTTTGGTTCGCCATTTTATTGATGATGTTGAATCTCGAATAATATGAAATTTCATTCATGAAACGAAAGTGGTAAGTTGAGCCACTTGTATCTCTCCAGCCATAATATTCGTAGTCCATTTGCCATGCTTTAATATCGCTATTTATATGTACCCTTCGAAGGCTTCATCTTCCAAGCAGTTTATTTTTCAACTACACTCCTTCTTTGGAAGACACCCTTGCAGCATCTTGTTGAATAAGTGATGCATGAACAGGTTCGCAAATTCATGGCGCGACCGATATCTACCGTATGGTCTGAGTGGAGCCACGTACGATGAGAGCACGCAGAAACTGAGGCGTCTATCTTTTTCTCTGCTGTAACAGCTTGCCTGCTGTGATTGGTTGCCTGGCACTTCGAACGAGGAGGGTTGGCCATAACTTGACCTAGAGGAAAATGGAAGCAGATAAGTACAACGATGTCTTTTTTTTACTAGCTGGATCAAATACCAGCTGTGCATGCTAAACGGCTGGCGAGGCAGCGAATCCCACGTCTTTAACATGAGAAGTCCGGGGGCAAAGGTGCGGGGATCCTTGAAGAGGGCAAGGCTGCATGTGAGCTGGATGAACGAGAATTTTGGTTATGCCGACTGAATATAAAACCATGTCCAAGCACCTGTCTCGTCCAATCAGCACTTCAGTCGTAATCAACCACATCTTTTGGGGTGTTTGCAGCGACTGGGCTATGCTCCGTACTAAATTGCCTGCGATCCGAAGCAGCAAGGGTCAAGAGCGCCGGCTATCGCGGCTTGTAGGTGTAACTACCTTAGCTAAGAGCGTGGTTTCTCAACTTGACCTTGACAGTGAGGCGGAAATGGTGAAGCGGAAATGATAAAGTTGCAGGTTTCTCAGCTACTACTGCAAAAAAATATTCAGAGAGGAAAAAAGTAGGTTACACGACATAATCGCAACACTGATAATGCAACGTTTATACAATAAGTATGCGTGATTGCGAGTTTTCAGAACCTCGTTATCTCACTGGAATGCGCGATTTCATTTTGCTAACAGTTTTTGATTCGTTGATAGGTCTACAATCATTTTGCCTGACGGGTAGGGAGAATGACTGATTTAAGAACTTGTCGTCTCGGAATCTGTTCACTAGTTCATGACGGGAATCGCACTGAATTCGCTACAAGCTACTGAGTACAAAGGTCAATATGCCGTCTAAGAGACAGAAGTCGATTGGAAAGTGGTCCATGTATCCCTCACTCCACGAACATGTAACTCGGCTGCTGGACGAAAGCGATCTGAACCTCGATTTCTATGAAGTCGATGATTCCGAGAGTTGTGATGAGGCGTATGACACAAATATTACGGGCCGGTTCATTTGTCGAACTTCTTCATGTGGCGGGAAGGCTTGGTCGAGTGGGAAGATTGCTATCACAATACGTTTGTATGCTGGCGGAAAGTACAATGCGAGAGTCTATCATCAACGGTGCAAGACTTGCAAGCGTCTCAGCCGGCCAAAATTGGATGATACGTATGCACAGAGAACAGCGTACCGCATCAAATACTGGCATGGGATAGAACAAGAACAACCCCATTACACAGGAACGAGCAATGGCCCGCACAATAGCGAGCTATGCGAGGGTTGTAGACATGGTCATTGCAATGCTGCACAAGTCGATGATTTGAGCAGCAGACTGTGAGTGAAATCTTCTCTCTATTCTCCAGGGATTGAAGCTAAGGTCTTGCAGGCGGGGTGCCCGACTCAGCTAAGTGAACCATCCTGTTCACATCGATGATGTTCCAATCTTGGTATTGAGCTGTCTGGGAAAGGGACATGACGGTGCTCGTAGAGAAGGGAGTTAACTTGGATATTGGCCTGCAAGCGACAGATATTCCAACACAGACAAAAATCCTACCTGAATTGCAATCCATGAGTTGTTTTGGTTATTCTCGTATTGAATGTGCTGCATGCTTTTAGTCTGGAATCCACCAATCATTAAATGAGTCACAAGCAAAACTGAAACACTAATCTTTCCAGTAAAGGATCAACTCTTAATAGGTCGAACAGCACCCAAGTTTGAATGATCCACAAGATGTTAGTTCAATCCCGGTTTTGCTTAGTGCACCCATCTGCTGGCTTTTACACGCCTCTTGCTGGCTTTTGCACTGTCTTAATCCTCAAGAATCTTGCCTTGAGACAATCCTTCTGTAGCACCATTTACCACAAGAGATATTCCAACAAAGCGCGATACCTCTATCGAAGCCGCTCCTCTTCGTCCCAGACCCATCGTCCACTCGTATAGCCGAAGAAATCGTGCGGGTTTCCCACGATACTATCCATCCGAGACTCAGAATGTTGATGGCAATAGCGTTGAGTTGAAAAGCGTAACCTAGCGTCTCGAGTCAATTTCGGCGAAGTACTCCGGATTTTACTCAAATTGCGCGAAAATGGAAGCATGGCTATTGCAATCTTTCGAAGAAAGACGAGCAGGTCCTTCCTTCGTCATCCCGGGCCTCGCTGAGCACTATACTGAGACGGCAACCCTGGGCTTCGAATGACTCTGAATGCAGACTTAAAGTTGTATCCTATATCTGGCAAGTTCGTAGGCATAGTATTCCACATTCCGTGTAATTGAGCTTAAGGATCACATGGCTGGGCGCCCGGAAGAATATTTACCCGACTACAGCCCTAACTCAATATATGTTCAGATTAGTTATTAGCAAAGCAAAGCAGTATTCATTTTTTCCGAAGTCTAGAATAAGCATTCCACCAATTATCCCATGTCGTCTTGTACGCAGTGACATATTCGACATCCCGAAAGTTGTGGTTCAGATGCATATCCACAAAACAACGACCATTCAGGCCATCGTTCTCCCTATCCGACAGTCGTCTCCAAATACCAGTATATGACACAAAATTCCAAGCACGTCTACAATTCAATGGGCAACAACAGGACGTCCAATCCGCAAATCGAGACAGGTAAGCATGTCGCTTACTGTCAAACTCAAAGGGTGGATGTTCACGCAGTGTGTGGAAAACATGAAGCATGTATAGAACCGCTAGAACCAGGCCCTGAGACAAAGGAAGCAGAGCATTTGACTTGCGATGTGCTTGAGGGATGACTTTGTGCCAATATTCCTGGATAATTGCATGGGGTGGTCCTGTTGTTTGGTCGAACTCTTTCATGAAGTCCAAGACTGGAATCGAGTAAGCTTCAAATTGACTGTTTCATGTCTCACTCAAGGGTTGTACTAACAGTAAACCTTTTTGTCTTTGTCATTACAATATTTTTTATAAATTGAGCGATAGGTCTTCCATGATTCAATAGTCAAACGGTCCCAGTAGCCGTTCACATTCGTTTTAAGGTGATGTCGATCCAACGAGTAGAAGATATGCACATCTGTGATGAGTGTACTTTGCGATGTACGTGGTGTTATCCCCTGCTGGTCAAGGCTATCGGGTTCTCAACATATAGTCAGTACTCAGCTCGTAAATGAGGTGACTCGTTGTGCCTCACCTTCCAGGCTTCTGCGCTCACGTAGTGCAGGCGGAGTCACAAGAGGATCCGAGGGGATCCACAACTCCAAAAACGCCTTGGTACAAGATGCTGCAGTTGCGGCTGCATATGCATGCCAGATGTCATTCTTATGACTATCTGCATAGTCAGAGACTCCCTTGATGATGACACAAGGTCTACTATCCCACATCCCTGCGCCTTCCATTTCGAATGCAATGATTTCCTCGTTCCATTGATCGCGCTCTTTCTGTACGGTTTGATCTCGATGTTCGCCGGACCTCAGAACTGTAATCGCAGAGGCGACGGTGCCAAAATGAATCGACGGCTTAGGGGTGATGTGATTGTTTTTTGTGATGGCGCCCAACCTTATTCTACTGATCAAACAGTTGGAATTGTAAGCACATCCGGTTATGGTACACGAATCTCGTACAGCTGCATGGCAGATTGGATCATCCTTTGTCTTGCAGTTGATGCATTCGCATTTCATGTCTTTGGTATAGTGTCTGTGCCGAAACTTCGTCTCAAACAGTCTGTCTTCCGAAACACCCTTATAATCCCATTTCCCCTGATCTTGCGCCTTGATGTGTGCAAGATTAGATATCATCTTATGAATCAGTGGGTCCGGTTCAGATTTCAAGTGACTGAGCATATTCCGAATATCGAGCGGAGGATTTCCAAACACTTCTCGGCGATCAGTCCGTCTCTGATATTCTTCCGAATACTGTTTCCCATAATCAATCTGGACGATACTATCACCGATAATCACATCACCAAGGATAATCTCCGTCCCTTCTGTCCGATTTCGCCCTCGAAATGGAACGCCGGCGCATATTCCTACCAGCAAGTAGACTTTGATATCCGGATATGACTGACTCAAATCCGTTACCGAACGCGCAGAATATTGTGTCCCTTTTCCGGATAGTTTCACTAGAACAACATTGTGCCTGTCGATGCGGCCGATTTTATAGTAATTTGAATCTCCCCCGAGTTTGCCATAGTCGGCTGCGCTGTATACTTCGTCGAAAAATTTGTCGATGGCTTGTTTTTCGATATCGAGAGTGCAGACGATGCCTACGTGGAAGTCTCCTCGGGACTGCGGCTTAGTGGCCATTCTCATTTGATTTGCTGTATGCCGTTTAATATATTTTCAGTACACTTGTGTGAACAAATCATCTCCGGTGTCTAGAGGGCTGTGGGGATATGAAGAGTCAACAACTGGGTTTCGTTTAAAGAGTCTGCATCCGGGGTGGAGGTTCGTAGTGTACCAATATCACTTGATGATATAGACCGGTGACGCAAATTGACTCGGATACTCTCGCTCAATTATGCCTCTTCCATAATAACGCGGAGAAGGCCACGAATCCGGGTCAAGCACAGTGGCAGCCACTTCACCTCTTAGGGCTAGTAGTGACATTAAATTGATTGCCTCGATGGCCCTCGTGTTTGTACGTATTAAGCTTTGACGGGGTCGGAGAATCGTACATACTTGGCGGCTCAACTATCAATGCTTGATACGATCAAGCGAGATACGCTGTTAGTGGCGTCCAATCAATAGGGTTTATGTCTCGGCATTATTTGACTGATACGTCCAGTTGACTTCACCCCTCTCTATTCAGATTCACTGCCAATAATGTCGACTCATCTTGTCTGCGCAGCTGGAGTTGTAATCATACTTCTTGTTGTCCTTCCACTCTCAGCCCTTAGACTTTCCCTCGATGGCATGAAAGGCATGTAGCGCAGCAGTAACACCCACTTGATTGTAATCTACCCCCGATCGCGGAGCCGTAATGGACGTGATTATCGAAGGTCGTGGCGTGAACAATCACAGAAAAAGCAACAACGAAACTTGACTCGGACCCGCGGGACATGATAAATGACCTCAGTTATTTACCCTAAGTAACCCTAGCAGTTGAGCCTGATATACTAGTAGCTGTTGCCAGGGCCCGTTCTCAGATTATTTATGATTTTCAATTGTTTAACTCAATCTGACATTGTAGCAACCCCCAGAGAGTCAATATTTGAAATTGAAAGAATCATGTGAATGCATAAAATGGCCATGATGCAGACAAAACTGACCATCATTTTTCTTCATTTTGCTTATTCTTCTTTTGCGATGCCAGAATCGTACGTTGCTGCTCCATTAATTACTGCAGCTCCGGCCCTCAACGTGAATGTAATTGAGAAAAGAGCAGCAGATCAGACCTGTGGTTATATCAGTGGAGATCCAAGTAAGCACATACTTTGTCCCTTTCAGTTGGCACAGACAATAGGAATCACACACACATGCTAACTATACGAAGACTCGCCATTAGTATGTCCCGGGACAGCATCATGTACTTTCACCAACTATTATTGGGGCTGCTGCAATGCGCTCACCTGCGACACTCCTGCGGCATGTGAACTCGATTCAACACCCTATTGCGGAGGCGTTGCTTTTGCAAATTGCGACTATCCTCAAATTCGTCGATGGTAAGGAGACAGACAGCTATTCACCTGTTGAAAGCAAAAGTGGCAGAGGGGGGTCGAATCGAACTGTCCTAATCTAGTTCTTTTGTTCAGTTCCATTGCATGTGTAACGTACGTTCGAAGTACCAAGATCGGTGACACGGCTCTTATGACTTCGTGGACTTGTGGTGCAACTGCTGCAGAATATTTCGTTCTGGCGACAACGACTGGAGGAGACTCGACTTCTGCGTGTATGTTTCCCCGTTCGAAGACTAGAAAAGGGGATGATTTCTGACACAGTTTGCCTGTTATGACAGTGAGCGCTAGCGCGACTGAGGCAGCGACAGGTTCGAGCTCCCCATCTTCTGCTACAGATTCCACCTACACATCCATGTCCACATCTTCTGCATCCAAGTCGACAAGTACGTCAGCTGGTGATGTATCAACATCCGCCTCTACCTCTCTTTCCTCACGTACGTGTCCGTTGAGATGGTCAAGAGTCATCCAACGGAAAATGCTAACATATCATCGAAACTAAAATAGCCATCAGCTCAGCCACTGGCACCATCGCCACCACATCGAACGAAACCGCAAACCCCAGCCCAACATCTACGCACCACGTCCTTACCCCCGGAGAGATAGCAGGAATAGCAATTGGATCCATCGCCGGGGCCTTGACAATATGCGCCGCCTTCTATTTTATTTTCAAGAATTATACTTTTGTCAGAAGATCTCCAGATGATACGCGAAGTGTAGGCGGATATGCCAGCGGTGGTATGCCCAAGCCCGTATCGAATTCTGGGTTTGAGATGTCGGATAGGATGCCGGCGGGTAATGGTAACGGGACCGAGTTTCATGATGATCGTACCTGGGATGGGCCGGCTGTAGATGTTAGGAGTCAGACTTCTACTGCGTGGTCGTAGCATAGGATGAATCAGAGAAAAGAAGTTGATGTTTTCCTCTATCACAGTTCTCACGTTGATGTTGTTGTCTGGCGCGTGATTGGCCAAAATCGCTGTGACGAGCTATTCCATTTAAGGCATTTTATTGTGGGTACAATATCCTCAAATCAGACCAATCATGAGAGATCCTTTATAAAACATTCATCTCATCGATTTCGCGAGAGAGAGAGACATCAGCTCATTGAATCATGAGCACCCCGTCGTCCCATCCTACACAAAACCCTACAACACACAAGAAAGTCAAGGGAGCCCCCGATTACGATGACGCAGCTTACTGGGACACCAAATTCATAACCGGCCAGGATGTGGGCGAATGGCTCAACGAGGGCGATTTGCTGATTGAGCGTGCCATTGCTGAGCTCGAGACACAATATAATACTCCTTCTATTGGGAATGGGAGTGCGACGCGGGGTCAAATAGGGACGCCGCATGCTTTGCATCTGGGACCTGGTATCTCGGCAGTTGGGAGCAAGCTTTGTGAGGCTTTTGAGAAGAGGGGTTGGAAGGGATGTGATATCGTTGTATGGCTACCTACTGAAACTTTTTTTTATACATGATTTCTATTAATGATTCTAGAATGTGGACTTTTCCTCTGAAGCAGTACGACTAGGCCGCGAGCGAGAAAGTCGGAAACTCAACCCAGACAATGTCATGCTCTGGATACAAGCAGATTTGTGCTCCTGGCAAGACGTATCTCAACAACTTCTGCCACTCGCTTCATTCGATTTGCTACTCGACAAGAGTACCAGCGACGCCATTGCAACTGCTGTGCCACGTATATGCCATCGTTCGACATTGGTACCTAAAGAGGAAGGCGATATATGCCCAGCTTTGAAAAACCTGTTGCAGGATGAATCCAACTTCAAGGGACCAAATGATACCCTAACTCTCTTACCAGTCGAATTGCTATCCCTTCATCTCGTCCCTTTGACCAAGGCAGGTGCGATTTGGCTAGCACTCTCCTACTCTAGTACACGATTCGATAGTTTGCCATATCTGGATAAATATTGGGAAGTTGTCTCGCGCATACCACTCAAAGCACCTTCTGGCCAGGCATCGTCAGCTGCTGCTATGGTGCCTGATGTGTTTCATTGGTTATATACTCTACGACGAAAGTGATTATATCTACTTGTATGTAAAGTACATTTGTTGGATTTATAGAAAATGATTCTTTTGTTTGGAGTGGAGGAAATTACCTAGTACTATCTGATATTTTTGGACAAACCGACTGTTCCTTGCAATATGGTTCATCCTCCAAAATTTAACTGAACCAAATGTTTCCGCAAGTGCTCATCGATAACCGTCGAAGTGGTATCCTTTTAGCCCCCTTGTCGATGTTTGTTTGTTTCACATTTGTCCGTCAGACGTCCTCGAGCGTTGTAAAGAGAATTCACCACAGTATGTCTTAGCTCATGGTTCATAGTCGAGGGAACTTTCGAATCTGTTAGTCAAGGGTTTCGATCCAGAGCTGGCAGTTCTGGCCCATCCACTGCAGAATCTCATCGACTTCCTGATGACCAGAGCCCTCCTGATGGTAAAGTGTAACCCAGAGCAACATGTCGCGAGCAAGATCGGCAGACTTGATGAGAGGCTTCAGAGTGGGGATATCCATCTTCTTTCCGACGACCAACGCGGCGAAACGAGCACTGATACTAGCACGATCTGGGGACTTGGGCTCAAGGGCATCGTACGACTCTCCTATACTAGCCATGGTCTCATGATTTTCGAAACTCTGCTGCACAATCGCGTTGACCACGGGAATAAGGGCATCGATCTCGTAACGGTTCGAGAACGTGGCGAGCTCCAGGTATGACTTGATGGAGGCTCCCTGAGCGGGCTCTTTGAGTTGACCACGAGCATTGTAGAGCCATTCAGCAAAGAGACGAAACGCATCTTGAGAGAAGTTTTCAATTTCCCAACGATAGGTACCAGAGGGGATGATTTCTTCGCCATCGACATTCTTTTCTTCGATTGCCTTGGGGACGCGCAGAGAAAGGAGCTTCTTCGGGAGCTGCCAGGCGAATTTTCCGTTGAGGTAAACGGAGACCATACCCTCTGACTCCAGTCTAGGCGATCATCAGGTTTTTTTTCTCCAAAATTGTGGTTAGGTTGACTTACTCTAAGAGGTTGAAGCGGGGGACCTCAGCCATTTTTGCGTAAATTTGACGAGATTTGGTACGGGAAGGCGTCAGGAGGTATCCAATATTGACAGAAGCTGAAGGGTTTCAGTGTAGAAAACCTAGGTGAGGTGAGGGTGAAGAAGGAAAGGAGGAAGGAAAAAAGGTGGATGCACAAATTTGGCAGTAGAAATAAACAAACTAGTGAGGGCTTCCAACGCAACACGAGAACCATGTGACCTCAGGCACTCTTTGAAGCAAACACCACAAGTATTTTTGTTTGTCTATCTGGTTTGGGCTTTTTGTTCTCTTTTAATATACAGGTTACCTCCGCTAGGTGTCTCTGAGTTGGCTTCTTCTAAACTCATCTCCGTCTATCAGTCTCTATTATAGTACATACCATTATCATACACTCGACCAGTAAGTGTTCTGTTGATCCTTATATAACAGGACAATCCAGCAGTGAAAGTCCAACCTGAGTTCCCAGCACCCAACGGACTCCTTGCTGATGTCTTTTGATCGCAGGTCATGTCAAGCCGCAGACAGTCCGTGCCTTGTCCTCGTTTCCCACGTTGAAATGATTCCCTCATTGCCAATCGTTGTATTGTTTTGCTTCTCGCCGTCACTTCGACCCCTCTTCATTCTATAGCTTTGCTAAAGCCTCTACCTCCGCCATGCCCAGCATCTTTTCCATCTTGTGATGTGACATTTGAGCTGCCCAATATGCTGGAGCATGTCCCCTGCATCTTTGAAAAAAGGATTGGCCCCTGCTGCCAACAAAGTCCGCATAAGCCGTTCATCATTCCGCCACGCCGCAACGTGTAATATACCCATATTTTCCCATTCCGCCTGAGATACATCCGCACCGTTATCAAGAAGTATCTGCAGCATCGATAAATTCGTCTCAATGTGTTCATAACTTGGTTTTACCCAAAGCTAACTATCACTCATCCACTTCGTGGAGTGCTTCTCCAAAGCGTCTTCGATCTTCTCCAAAGCTTTACCTCTTCCAGCAGTCGCAATAAAAAGTGGCAAATCGACATGTTGTCCAAGCCTTGCCGGCTGGATGAGGGCTTTTTGTAACGCCCTCACACTGTCCACCCGATCAGAGTCGAATAAAAGACCTAAAGTACCGGTAAAATCTTTACCCTCGGCTTCAACATTTTCTCTCAAATCAATGACTTTTCCAAGCAAATCCACGGACGAGCGCAATGCCGCTACTCCCAAAACGTCGCCGCCTTTGAAACCATTCTATACGACAAGGTGGGGGAACTCCTTTATCAGCAAATTGGCCATTCCTTCATGACGCCGGACAATAGCTAGGCGTAGTAAATTTTCATCCTCATCCGTCGCTAGTATAAGGTCGCATCGAGAGATCAACATTTTCAGTAATTTATATAGACCATAAGATACCACCCAGGACAATATACCATTCTCCCGAAGATGCCTAGGAGAGACTTCAGCTCCAGCCATAAGATATATTTCCATGAGCGGGAGATTGCCTTCTCTAGTAGCCAACATAAATGGCGTTGAGCCAGTTATATCTTTTGCAGTAACGTCTGCTCCGTATGCAAGAAGGTTATCGATGGTCGCCGGGCAACTTGCCACATGGAGCACTGATCGACCTTTGTGTCGTATAACCATGTCCGCTCCTTCCTCTACTAGGAAACGCAGGATGTCGCCTTGACCCTTTTCTGCAGATAGGTGCAGAGGAGGAATGCCGGCCTGGATGTCCATTGACATCACACTTAGCATCAACTAATGTTTCCACCATCCGAGAGCTACCCATCTTAATAGCTAGATTGAGCGCTGACACGTTTTAATCGTATAAGAGTTGGACATCCGCTCCAGCTTCGACTAATAAATCAACCAAGTCTGGTTCCCACTTTAATATAGCATTGACTAATGGAGTATATCCCAATACATTCTTAGCGTTGATGTCTGCTCCATGCTAGAGAAGTATTTTGGTGATTTCGCGATCTCTCGTCAAGTGCAGTGAAGTCCCCAGCACTCCCGCAGATGAGTTTGGATATGCGCCATGACGCAAAAGCAGGCGCACTATATCCTTATTGTCCTTAAGAACTGCGAGATGCAACGGTTCCAAAGGCGTCTCGTTGAGATTCGTTGTAGCTGCTTCAATTGCATGGAGTTTCTCGGCTGTCTCGTGTGGTAATCCCCTAGTATAGTCGGCCACCGCCTGCCCGGATTGGTATGTCGTCTCAGCAAGGTTCAGTCTTGCACCTGCTTCAACGAATGTGTTGCGTACAAGTCACTTTAGAAATCTGTCACCAAATGCCTTCATGGTGGTTGGGAAGAGCACGCGAGATGCGTTGAGTGCTGAGATCGTTGCTGATTGGTTGATGTATTTTCCAATTATATCTGTTTTAGACTAGCTCCATCTATACGGATACAACCAATCAGATGCCGGATTTGGTCCCTTTTCGTGAAGCTGTACAAAATATCCCAACTCGGTCATATCGTGCAGACTAATCTCTGTTTGCTCTCCTTTACAGACATTCCCCGAGCCTATCCATGTGCTAATTTGCTGGTCAAGCCCACCTACGTAGTTCACGTTCCCCTTCCCACCACACCGACAGGAGCCTTCTGTTCGCTATAGCCAGGCTCTGCTGTATATACTTCCAAGTATTAATTTGTCACAGACTCGCTGATTATATAACAAGATTTTCTCCCTTAACAAAAAACGTCAACTTATATCCAGCCGTCATAAGCAAAATCAGATAGCGGCCTGTTTGATTGATACAGGATTATTCTTTCCGTCAATGTTGGGCTTGACACCAGCAACCTTTGAGCTATGTGTATGTCTTCTTCCAACTGCCCATCAGCGCATTAACTTTGTCCATGTCCTGATCCTTCAATGCTTGAGCAACTGCTGCTCGCAGATCTTCGCGGCTTTCAAGAACATCACTATCAGAATCATTGCTGAGATCAGTGTCGCTATCAAAATCAAGATCACTATCGGTTGGGAGCGCGCCGGCGGCAAGAAGCTCTGCAACCAGCGTAGGGCGCCATTGCATTGCCGCACTGATTGGAGTTATGCCCTCATCGTCCGCTTGGTTTACGAGGTCAGGGTCATTTTCAATCAACAAGCGTGCAATACCTTCGTGGCCATGCTCGATCGCACACGGTATGGGATTGAGATAGTTCTCTTTTGAAATCTTGATCTTGCAGTGCGTGAGAAGTAGCCGCACCGTCGAATATTTGCCAGTATACACAGCCTCGTAAATAAAGTCGTCCCAATCAATATTTGGAGATGTCCAATCCGCGCCAGCAGTTAACAGTACATTGAACATTTCAGTATTGTGTCGAATTATATTAAGTTGCAATGGCGTGTATCCATCAGCGTTTTTGGCATCAACGTCAGCGCCATAAGCAAGAAGTATTTCAGCAACCTTGGAACATTTCGTAACATGTAATGGAGTTCCATATTCGTTTTGGTGGTTTACGTTTGCCCCTCTGCCTAGCAAAAATTGTGCTATGTTCGCGTGTCCGTTCAGGACAGCCACATGGAGCGGAGAGTCTGATGGAAGCCCTTGCACATCGCAACCAGCCCCGATCAATTGGTAAATCAAGTAGGGACGACCAATATTGCATGCTATAAGCAATGGTGACAGCCCGTCTTGGTTATGCATATTCGCATCCGCCCCGGCCTTGAGCAACTGTGAAGCAAGAACTTCCCTGCGTGTTCCTATTGCCATGAATAATGGTGTGGATCCCGCTCCATTGCACGCATTGACATCCGCCCCCTTGGAGATAAGCAACTGAGCAATTTTATGGTCTTTTGTCAGGTGGAGAGGTGTTCCATAGTGCCCCGCAACCGCGTTGGGATCCGCGCCGTGTTGTAAGAGCAGATCGACTATTTCCAAATTATCGATGATCGTAGCAAGATGAAGCGGCGCGAAATCTCGGTCACTCGGTCTCCAGTAGAACTTTGCTTCATACCGGATGAAGTGATCCATGCTGTCCAATCCTTGATTTCTAAACAGATCCGACACGGGTTCATTTGGCTCTACCCGCACGGGAGCAGTGAGTTTTGCGCCGGCTTCGATGAATACTTTACACAAGTCGACGCGCTCATAGATTATGGCTTCCCTCAGGGGTAAGTCTGAAGGCTCAAATTCATTCTGGGCGACCAGGATTTGCATGATCTTCTCTATCGCCGGAATGATTGACCAGTCGTCGCTTAGGGCTTGGTGCACGATCGAATACGAGCTGGACTTGTCTAAGAGGAGATGTCTTCGAAGTAGAAAATGTACGGGAAACTCTGGATCCTGGCATAGGTATAGAATATCTCTGAAATCAAGACAATCCATTACCATGGTGAAAAGCTCGATAGGCAGTCGATAAAGGTGCGAGCGAACACAGTCGGCAGTAGGACGACACTCCATTGGCTCATGTTTCTCCCATTTTTTGGCTCTCCTCTTCCTCTTCTTTGATAATTTGTACATATTCACATATCTTTCGTTTTCCTTTGCCTCATCTTGGCCCGTTCCGAAATGTGGCCTTAACAAGTCCGAGTCTTCTGAAAAGTGATCTGTGTCTGAATCGTCTGAGCTTAAGTAGTCGAAAGGGACCCTGTCACTTGAAATTTCTGAGTCGCTGTCCATTGTGATGTTTTGATGATTTGAGATGTGTGAATGTTGACGAACTTGACAAGAACACGACGCGGGTAACCGCATGCGCAAGGGGGTTACTGTAGTTGATCGACCAATCATGTTCGTCTCAACGATCTACAGCATCGCGCGCAGTCCTGCAACTTGGATGGCACGATACCAATATACTTGTTCATTTCCGATAAGTCTGAGTGTGGATGGTAAGGAATGATCTAAGAAAGAATCTCTGCGTTCCTGCCTCTCATGCTGTGGTCGGAAGGCGTTAATGCGGCTGATGCCCTAACCCTAGGGCATGTCGATTATGCCTCAGGCACCAAGTAGTTGGATGTCGGTGCCTGAGCAGGCAATTGCTGTCATCACGGCAACATCTTATCCACATCGTTTTCCCAGAGCGATGGGAGCGGTTGAAAACAACCAGCGCACGCGACAGGGTCAGAGCAGGAGATTTGTGGGAGATTTCAGAGTTGGCTAATGCTTTAAATCGATTCACTTATTCTGTACGGCATGAGGAAAGAATCTGCTTCTTCCTTGATGGTCTAGACGAGTTTGATGGTGACCACCAACAGATCGCCGAATTTTTAAGAGCAATCCCTTCATATCAGCATGTGAAATTATGTCTTTCCAGCCGGCCACTCGCAGTTTTTTTTGTCTTACTTCAGCCATTTTCCAAAGATTCAGTTGCAAGAGTTGACCTATACCGACATGGTCCGCTTTGTCCGTGACAGCTTTGATGACCAGCCTCAAATGCATATTTTGATGCAGGCTAATCGCGAGGCTGCCTTAGTTCTGGTGAATGATATCGTGAAAAAGGCAGACGGCATCTTCCTCTAGGTAACATTAGTCGTTCGGTCCCTTCTTCATGAGCCTCACTGTAGTAAAATCTCAAAGGTCTACTCGCGTCTGCCAGCGGACCTAGAGGATCTGTTTCAGCATATCTTATGTAACGGCAAGTCAGAAGATGATATGGCCGTTTTTTCCCGCCTCTTCCAGCTGATCAAGGCTCGAGAAATTGCCTGTGACGTTGCTAGACATGAAGGCGCTGCCTTGATGACGCTTTGGGAGCTTGCGCTCGCAGATCAGATCAAGTATCAAGCAGCACTAGCTAACGATATTCGAGAAGTATACGAGGAAGAAGTCTTACCAGGTGCCGAACATTGAAAGGCCAGCTCGAGAACCAGTGCGCTGGTTTGATCGTCGTGCATCTCCGATTACCTAGAGCAGCAGGCCTTGGCTTCGCTGACGACGAGTCTGATGCACAGAAATTTGCTAAGAACAAAATTGCTCATGTTCGTCGCACGGTAAAAGACTTCTTTGCTCAGCCGGAACTATTTTTGAAGGTAGTTAGTCTAATGACTGACGATGATTTCGATCCACATGCTTGTCTCTTGGGGTCATACATTTCCCAATTGAAACTTCTTTTACAGCCCTTACGAAGGCAAAGACAACTTGATGACTGGTGGCCGGGGATCGTACTCGCGATGACTCATGGTAGGTACGTTGAGTCGTTGACAAACAGAATACGACGATCCAGATCTCCCTCATCCGAGAGTTAGACAAAATCATCTCTACATACTAGCTTCCCGGGAAAGTACCATTTTCCAACGTACATCCAGAACTACTATTTTTACGCTGTGACTTCATCGATGTGTACTCGTCACTCGCCAAGTCTCAAATAGTAATAGAATGCACGCGTGAAGACATGTGCTTTCAAGTACCTAGATTAATTGCCCGTCAGGTGATCTATCTGTCTGTGGCCTTCTGCCCACTCCATCAAACTTTCCCAGCTCCTACAGATATTGGCATTTTCCCCCGTCCTCCAATCTTTATGTTCATCATTCCAGTTCCATCTGACGGGACTGAGGTCCGCATTGTATTTTCTGCCACCCTGTTACCGTGCTCCGAGATCTCTTACCCTGGAGATTCCAGAGGAAGATATCATATTGTCTCTGGGAAGAAGTTGATCATTTCTGATCAAGTGATCAATTCTATTTGCGAACAGCTGAAAAACACGGAGAATGGTGTGTCCTTCCATTTTTCTAAATGCAAGTATAGGGAAGAGTAGAACGACCCTTAATTCTCAACTATGGAACTGTCTAAACCTACAGACTCCGTGGAATTTGGTGTCTTGGGGAAAGCATTCGTAGTTTGGCAGTGTCCAGCAAGAGTTCGGCATCGTAGGCATGCATGCTTAGGGAGAGATGCTAGATGCTATATTGGAATTGTTCACCTCGTTTGCCCATCCTCGACTTATCCTGCATGGCAACAGTGTCTACAGAGACAGTGCATGTGAAATTAGCATGCCAACAAAGCAAAATGCAATACAGATTATGATCTATACCAGGTCCTTTCTTATTCTATCCCTAGTTGGTGCTAGCGCTCAAATCCTCCAATAGCCCTAGCCCTAGCCCTAACCCAACTTATCCTGGACATCCTGGATCGTTCATCGAACTTCTGTCTTTTTACTATCGCATCTCGCGGTGACCTCGGGATATTGATGGACCATTCCTTGATTGATGATGCGTTGCTCTACAGATGTGATCACTTGACAGCTGCACGAAATATCATCGCCCACCGCCGTGATAGACAACTAACTCGATCCCTGCTAGTTCAGGGGTAAGCACCAAGTTAAAACCCCATGCACGGGAAATTCAAAAGTGGATATACACGGTTATTGAAGGATCAAGTCAATGGTCAACAATTTGACAACTTGACATTGACAAGTTGACACTTGGACTTTTGGAATCTGGAGGCTTGCTTTCAGTCACATCAAATTTCCGGGCTCTCCGGGATTCGACGTTCGGGAGTCGCTACTCGCTAGAGTCGCTACAACCTGTCTAGGTGAACGCCGTAAACACTTAGCTGTGCTTCCAACAACTAGCGATGCTATTGGACTCATGCCAACAGACTCAAATTTAGTACGGGTAGACTCGGTGGAGTCATCTTCGCGCGATCATACCTAACATCCCGACTAGTGCCGCCACGATGGCACTTAGCCGTAGATCTCTGTTTCTTATCATTCTTCACACTGTTCACAGTTGTGATTGGATTCTGGCGATATTGACCTGGGATGCACATTGCCCACGGGCTTTGCGTGCATCAATGCATATACGTACTTACAATGCTATCGAAGATGGTTGATATATTCGAACGGCCTTTTTCCGAAAGTCAGGGGATGCGCTGTCGCATCGATAATTAACAAGCCCCCACTTTCACATGGCAAGAAAATCAGCATGAATGCAACATGATTGGTTATATGCGATCTGACAAGTTGTATTCTGTTAAGGACTCGACGGAGACCTCCGAGAGCCTCATTCGATGACCCAAACAGCCTGATTGGCACGGGTTAAGATTAAAGCTGTTTCACGGCTCCCGCGGCTGAGGCTGTCTTCAACGTGCCAGTGTAATTGGCAAGATGCATTTCGTATATCGTTGGGTCATCACGGTGCCTCGAAAGGAGATCGCAATATTTGACGGTGCATGAATAGCATAAACATGCCTTGAGAAACTCGACATTGAATCCTGCATTCATACATGTCAATGTTGTATTGCCTAGTTATTATGACACCCATAGGAAGCATCCTTCGGCACGATACAATCGTCCGTGTCCTCATGCTGGTCATTGCACCGACTGATCGTTGCAGTCTAACGCGCACAAGCATTGCTTTCTATAAAAATGGAACCTGAGCCTCAACGTTGATCGCAAATCAGATCCACAACTCGAGCCATGTTCGGCAAATCCCTGATTATCCCTCAGTCAGGCTCAGTGTGACCTACCATATGGAGGCTAGACTGGTGGAGTCGAATACGGGGTTGAACTTTCTAGATTGCTTTAGCATTGCTACCTACTTTACGAGCTTCAACCAACCAGGATAAGTCGTTGGCGATGATCGTTATGCTCGGGATTTAGGAACAAGGCTACTGCTCGATGGGCTGACTCGGCTGAGGCTTATGCATGATCAAGCATCGGATGGTAGCAATCGTGGGATCTGCGCGGACTAAAACATAGCTTGACTAGGCATAGGCCTGCAGGAAGGGATTTGGTTTTTGAAACCTCAATGCCATGGACAAGCCACTGCCGGGCAAGATCTACGCTTTGGTTTGATGCTTTCAAGCCTATGTCAGCTCCGATTTGGCACGTCATTGAACATGACAATAACGAATCCAACGTGATTCGCTGGGCTGTTTATTGTTTCCAGATTCCTCCTACCTGATTTGGACTGTTTCCAAAGATACGACATACTACAATGGGGCCCCGATCAGACAGGCATCTGCCTTTACAGTTTCCCCCCTCTTCGTATGTCGGCGATGTTTCTTATCTCGGCCAAACGTTCTATGATCGACGAGATAATGTTTCCTTGTCAGAAGCACCACAAACCAACTAGGAATGTCGAAAGCAAAGATGCGACATCGTTATCTTCATCGTTTCATACGTGATGGCTTGATATGGGAATGCTTTGGTGATCAAAGATATAAATATCGAGTCAAGTTCACTTGATCAAGTGGTTTTTCTTCTCATCATCACAATCATTCACTCTCATCTTAATCTTTCGGTATCTCTTCAAAATGGTTAACTCCAAGACTGTCGTCTCTGCCTTGGCCCTTTCGGCCCTTGCTGCAGCCGCCCCTGCCCCCAGCAAGACAACTAGCTTCTCCGTCAACCAGGTTGCTGTCAAGAAGCCCCTTGTCCACCCCGCTGCCAAATACGCCAAGGCACTTGCCAAGTTCGGCGCTGAGGTTCCTGCTCAAGTCGCTTCTGCTGCTGCCTCTGCTCAGTCTGGCTCTGCTACCAACCAGCCCACTCAGGACGATGAGGAATACGTCACTCCTGTCACGGCTGGTCGCAGCACCTTGAACCTGGACTTTGACACTGGTTCTTCTGATCTGTATGTTCTCTGACAATGCTTGATATCTAAAAGACGCAACTAACGCTTTATAGTTGGACCTACTCCGCCAGCACCAAGGGCGTTGGCTCCCACAACACCTACGACACCAGCACCGGCACCAAGATCTCTGGCGCCACCTGGAAAATCTCCTACGGAGACGGTAGCTCTGCCAGCGGCAACGTCTACAAGGACACCGTTGTCGTCGGCGGCGTCACCGCCAGCTCCCAGGCCATTGAAGTCGCTACAACCGTCAGCAGCGAGTTCTCCCAGGACACTAGCAACGACGGTCTCCTCGGCTTGGCCTTTTCTTCCATCAACACTGTCTCTCCCACCCAGCAGAAGACCTTCTACGACAACGTCAAGAGCAGCCTCGCTACCCCCGTCTTCGCTGTCACCCTCAAGCACCAGGCCCCTGGTACCTACGACTTTGGATTCATCGATGACTCCAAGTACACCGGCAGCCTCACTTACACTGGGGTCGACAACAGCCAGGGATTCTGGCAGTTCACTGCCGATGGCTACTCTGTCGGCAGCTCCGGCTCTGGCGGCAGCTCCTTCTCCGCTATTGCCGACACCGGTACCACCCTCGTCCTCCTCGACGACAGCATCGTCTCCGACTACTACAGCCAGGTTAACGGAGCCCAGAACTCCAGCTCTGACGGTGGCTACGTCTTTGACTGCAGTTCTACTCTTCCCGATTTCACTGTCCAGATTGGTGACTACTCTGCTGTTATCCCTGGTGACTACATCAACTATGCTTCCACTGGTAGCGGTAGCAACTGCTTCGGTGGTATCCAGTCCAACTCCGGCATTGGCTTCAGCATTCTTGGTGATGTTTTCCTTAAGAGCCAGTACGTTGTTTTTGACGGCGACAACCTCCAGCTTGGTTTCGCTCCTCAGGCTTAATCATCCTCAAGGATGTTGTGCTGGAGCCAAGATTAAAATATTGTGATTGATTGGACAAAATTGTTAATATTCAGATTGATGGGATTAGTACAACTATGTATATAACGCACAGTGCCCAAATGGGAATTTTATGCTCGCTTATTATGTCCTTGTTCATAAACACTGTAAGGTCTCCTTCAAACGTGAGCTGCACCATCATGTCCATCCTCCCTCCACAAAAACCACGCCAAAACAATAACACCCTTCAACCCAACCGCCGTCCACAAAGCCCCCATCAATCCAACCTCACTTCTCGCCCAAAAACCACCCACCACAGCACCCACCAACAAACACGCAACCGCACCCACTCTTCTCCTCTCTTCCACATCCTTCCTAAACGCTACCCCAGACACAAAATCTGGATGAGAGAACAAATCACAATAAACACTCGTCAAAACCACACTCGACAAACCGCCTAGTTTCAACACGCGGCTGATAACCGCTTGCCCTGAGCTTTGAAATGCGACCATTGCCAAAGGGACGATGACACGCCATGTCAGCGCGGAATCCTTTGATGGTTTCTCTAGGGATACAATGGTCGCGGCGCAGGTTATGCATGCCATTTGCAGACCAAAGCTAGCCATGAGAACCCATCTCTTCCTCGGCGAAAAGGTTCTGTGAAAGGCTCCAAAGATTAATGAGCCGAGACAAAAGCTGGCAATTGAGATGCCGGATTTTATCCAGCGGTCGTCGTCGTTGCCATTACCGCCATTGCCGGCTGAATTATGGTGGTGGCTTATTTGAGATGCTAGCCCTAACCCTAAGTAGACCGTGTTACCGGTTTGCATGCTCACGAAGGAACCCCAGATGAATACTGCGGAGCTGTCGAGGAGGCCGGTGATAATGTAGCAGTATAGCAGGATCAGATCGGTGTGGTGCGTTGAGAGGGGGGCTTTCAGATGGTCTTGTACTCTTTTGAAGCCATCCTTTATGTTGTCATAGTTGCTATTATGCGGTAGTAAAGGGTCCGTTTCGCGCGGTTGAGTCATGTTGACATACAGCGCAAAACTGAAGAAAGTATCTAGCAGAAAAGAATATATAAGAGAGTGAGATATCCATCTCAGCCATCCTTGAGTAGGATTCCGGTTGTACGATTGTCCGGATTGAGACGACATTTCGGGCTGACGTCAACGATGCGACAGATTAGATTTTAAGACAATTGTGGGACTTTCCTTTTGCTTATATTATTACATATGTATATAGTGACACCAGTTGGATTATTTTCACGATTGTTCCTTTGTATGTGCTAACGAGAGTATTTAGACTGGATATTAGGTACATATGTAGGGTTGTGATATATGTCTACGCGAGCCTACCACATCGTGCTTCCCGTGGAAACAGTCAGTCAATCATTCGAATCATGGTACAAATATCCTCAATACAAATGCATAAATCAATCCTCCTCGGCCTAGGATTGATTTCAATCCTTGCAAACGCCTTCCCAGTCCCAGAAGAGAACTACCAACGCCTCTCCAGAATCCCACCATCCTCATCTCAGCAATACTTTGGCGACATCAATGATGACAAGCATACAAACAAGCCATTTACACCCGGTCATCGAGACCCCTATGATCGCAAAGTTGATCCAATACCCGACAAGCTTGAGCCATTACCATTCCGCAATGGCGACGGAGCAACGGTCATGGGTCCCCGGAACAGAGATCGCGAACGACAGAATCCGGATATGGTGAGGCCGCCGAGTACGGATCATGGGACGCTGAGTAATATGCGATGGAGTTTTGCGGATTCGCATACTAGGATTGAGGTAACCTCCCTTTTCTCCTCTAAGGAGGTTCCCAAGGAGGGAATTTAGTACTAATAGACATTGAAGGAAGGAGGATGGGCTCGCCAAACAACCATCCGCGAACTACCCACCAGCAAAGAACTAGCCGGCGTCAACATGCGTCTTGAAGAAGGCGTAATCCGCGAATTGCACTGGCATACGGAAGCCGAATGGGCGTTCATGCTCGCTGGCAAAGCTCGCGTGACCGGACTCGATACTGAGGGGGGAAGTTTTATCGATGATGTTGAAGCAGGCGATTTGTGGTACTGGCCTGCTGGTCATCCGCACTCAATTCAGGGATTGGGTCCGAATGGGACTGAGTTTTTGCTCATATTTGATGATGGGAATTTTTCGGAGGAGTCGACTTTTTTGGTTACGGATTGGATGGGTTTGTCTCTCTCTCTGGAAGATGAAGTCTGGACTGACATGGACATGAATAGCGCATACACCGAAATCAGTACTAAGTGAAAACTTCCACCTCCCACCAAAGACATTCAACTCAATCCCCAAATCCGAAAAATACATCTTCCAGGGTAGCAAACCGGGCTCTATATCAGCTGAAAAGCCCAAGGGATTTAAGCAGTCCAAAAAGAAATTCACACACAAGATGCTAGACCAAAAACCTACCATCAGCTCATCAGGTGGCGAAGTGCGCATCACAGATTCCAAAACCAATTTCCCGATTTCGGACAGAGTCGCGGCGGCACACCTCAGACTTAACCCAGGCGCAATCAGGGAAATGCATTGGCATCCCAACGCGGATGAATGGTCGTATTTCATCCGTGGACGAGCACGAGTCACCGTCTTCGCGGCAGAAGGGAATGCGCGAACTTTTGATTATATGGCCGGTGACGTGGGGATTGTGCCTAAAAACATGGGCCATTTTGTGGAAAATCTGAGTGATGATGAGCCGTTGGAGATGTTGGAGATCTTCAGAGCGGATCAGTTTTTGGATTTCTCGTTGTTTCAGTGGTTGGGCGAGACGCCGCAGAGGATGGTGGTGGAGCATGTGTTTGGGGATGATGAGAGGGCTGCGAGGAAGTTTTTGGGCCAGATTGAGGGGGCGGAGAAGGATCCGATTAGGGAGAAGTTTTTTGAGTATTGACCGGTCAGAAGGAGTTGTACAATGGGATTTGATGATAGCTGCATAAAATTATGAACGGAGCTAGACAGGCAGGCTAGACCAAAAGTAGCTAGCTATGCAGAACGTCTAACATCTGCCGTCTTCTCCAGATACTTTCGTCTCAATTTACATTTTGACTAAAGGATGGAGGTTCAACGCAATGACACCTAACTCCATACCGGACAAGCATGGAGGATACCGAAATAGACTCAAATCAAAGACAGGCTGTCTGACATGCAAGTAAGTCAATTGTCTTCGTGGACGTTTGATTATATCAAATAATTAACCACAAGTCTGCAGAAGTACGTTACCGGCTATTAATCAGTCTAACCTTAAATCTGAGTGTTAAAATGATTATAGAAAGGCGTGTAAAATGCGACGAGACCCAGCCCAGCTGCAGACGATGTTCCTCAACAGGTCGCAAATGCGATGGCTACGGACCATCAGCAACCCTTCATATACCAACAGTTTCTCCATCAACTCTGAGTCTATCTGAAAACAGCCGTGAAACACGATGTTTCCAATACTTCTACGAGAGAACAGCTCCATCGTTAACAGGCATATCTGGATCCATATTCTGGAATATATTTGTACTACAACTGAGTCAGCGCGAGAAATCAATCTGGCATGCTATCGTCGCCTTGGGATCGTTGCACGAGAATTTTGTACAGAAAGAGCAGAATCTGAGAGGACTCGATTTCTTACGCCGCCAACAAGATGCGTTTACTATCCACGAATATTCGACGGCAATCAGGGCGCTTTTGAAACCGTCTGGCAAGACAGACAATAACATCGCGGCTGGTGGGTTTGGGAATGTCACTGTAGATGTATGCTTGATTTCTTGTATTTTGTTTACATGTTTCGAGGTATGTCCTGCTTTTTCTAGTATTCCAGGTTGCTTTCCATATTGCTCTGTATTAAGGAAGGAAAGGATAAAAGCTCACTAATTTAGATACTGTCCGGCAATTACGCCTCCGCCGTCAATCACGTCCGCAGTGGCATCAAGATCCTTCGAGACGTCTATTATGATGCCAGCTGTGGCATATTTCGGCATCCACACTTGCTTCCCTCCACAGTATCAATCCTGGAAATAGAAAGTATACGCAAGATTTTCGTCTACTTGCACACGCAAACGTCAACTTTAGTAAGTTATACTCTACTTAAAAAAAATGGGAGGTGCTAACCATGTTTAGACACGTATAGAGGTAGACGTCCCAGCATATAGTCCTCTCGAAACACCCGAGACGACGCCCTTCCCATCAGATTTCCCAGAATCATTTACCTCAATAGCGGAAGCAGCCACCAGTCTCGCCACACTTAAGCGCAGCTATATAATCCACTACCGCAACATCATGCAGGCTGTATCAATCGGCAAAGCCCCTGAAACATCCGAATATCTTTTTGAGCAGATCGGATCATCCGTTCCTCGATGGTGTGCCGCTTTTGCCCGTTTCGAGGAGTCGCGCAGAGACTTGCCTGATAGGGAGCAAAATGGGTTGAAGATAGTCAAGATCCATCAACTGCATATGTTAATGTACTACGAGTACGCGAGGGCGAGTGAAAGGGCTATACACAGGAATGAGCGCTCGCTGTTTTCATGGGATGACTACAACGATCAATTTACAGAGATAGTGTCTTTGGCGGCTTCGGTGGTGAGAAGTAGTTATGGGACTCAGCTTTCACCAGAAGGCAACCGAATACAGCCATTCTTCTGTCTTGACGACGGCGTCTTAGTGCCGCTGTATGAAGTTGCTACTCTGTGCCGTGACCCGACCATTCGCCGAAGAGCAGTTAACATTCTGCGCTCGGCGCCGCGGCAGGAAGGACTGTTTAATAGTCATCTTCTTGCGGTGGTAGCTGAGAAAGCTATCGCTATCGAAGAAGAAGCTGCTGCTTCTTGCGGCAGCAGTGCTTTAGATTATAACTCCATCATCACTGACACTAATAAAGCGGGAGATCAACAGAAAGCCAAAGATAAGCTGATAATGGAAAGCTCCCAGATCCCCGACTCTGTGCGCCTGGTCTATGCATTTCCGAAATTCGATTTAGCTCAAAAGAAGATTTCGTTGACGATTGGTCCATCAACAAAAAAGGAGATTGATATTCCGTGGCCGGAATTGGATTTTTTGGTTGATGCTGGGAGATAGGTTCTGAAGGAAGCTAGCTATGCATATCTATGCATATCACAAGCCCTTCCAACGCAAGAGTACACACTTACTGTGAAATCAAGTGGCTGGAAAAAGCTACTAGACGAAACTGCGCATTTAAGACTTGGCTACACGAGTAAGCTATCTGGACCGTTACAACAGCATCTGCACGGACACTGCAGCGTAGTAGTAATCGCGTACGATCTAGATCATGGTCGCCAATGCAGACAATGTGTAAACCTTGAAATTCAGGTTCAGGCAATCTACTGTAACTCAACAGCTTATACATAAAAACAAATGAAGTCATAAAATGAGATAAAACTTGATTTTACCACCTCCTCTAAAGGCAACGCCACAATCAAATCTATGCCAGCTACCTATACCTTGAATGGTTTAGTGAGTGATCCACTGTCTTCTTTTATGACGAATCACAAAATCTCCCGATCCACGTTTTTGGCAGCGGGGGGGTTGGCCTTATCGATAACAGATCGGGGGACAGTGGGTTTCGTCTTCTAAGAATACGTATTTGCAGACAACGGAGGATAGACGGAGTATGGACGGAGCGATTTTGAATGATTTTGAACGATTAAATTACTCAGAATCTTGGGAGCAGGTTCTTGTTATATGGTAATTAACCTGTTTTAAATAGACTGGCCGCGATTCCGATTATACTGTCCGATATTCAAGAATAATTACTGATAAGATCCATGGTACATACAGTAGACATACGTACCGAGTATTCCTGGTCCGAGCATAATCGAAATATAGGCATTGAAGTAGTAGTTAATATAATTCAGCTATATATTATTCGGATTGATAGATACGATCCGACGGGGACGCCACTCGATCGGCGCATAACCTAACGGTATTACGTCAGGCCTAGACTACAACCTGTCTACGACAGGTTGATGCTCCATATATCTAGTAGTGTTAGAAGGATATGCGGTTTATAATTCGTCCAGAAGTATTATTTAAGTCGAAGCACAGACCTGTCAGTATCCAGTATACTCGTAGTACATGTCATACACCGTGGACGCTTGGCGGCTAGGACCCACCTGATGATATCAGCGATTTATCTTCTATACACTGATTTAACTAGTCCGATCGATATGCGTTTTGGTGCATATTTCCTGATGCATCCAATCTCATCTGTTGAATGGAGTAATGCTGATTAGATGAAGAGTTGGATGCAGGTTCCAAGATATATGATGGATCATGCCTCGATGTAGAGGTAGTTATGCACTGGCTATCCTCGATAGTTAGACAAATCCTACTTCATACCTACATAGGTCGCTATATAAAATCCATGGATAGATACCACAAGTACTCCGTATTCGACCCACATACTGAATGGGACATTCACGATTGACGCAACCATGATTGAATACTGCTCCTTTGACGCAAAGCCTCACCGGCCCCATTATCTCATATACTACATAGTATGGTAGTACATAGTAGATGTATCCACTGTATCGCTGTGGCGTCGATCGGCGTGTGACAGGCCAAGAACGTTTTGGACTTGCCAGAAGAGGAATAGTGGACAAGAAGACATATGTCACAACGGAAGGAGCGAATGACAGGAAAGCCGGGGACAGACCATACGGAGTATGGCATCTGTTAAGAGTACAGGCTGTTCCATGGCATCCCTGCTCGCATGTCATCATCTCTCATCTCTAAACATTTGGATATGTCGAGGGTATAGAACCTAGGCGGCCTGCCAAAACAATGACGTAGCTCAGCACGTTCAGTCCACGTTATATGCCCTTCATTCCCTGAGGCCTAGACGATTTCTCTCTTCTTTTCCCTATCAGAATTTGCAAGTTACTTATCACGAAGCATTGACGAATCATCTATTTTCAATTCAATTCAATTTCATTTGATTACACTGGCTGCAACTTTTCTTTACGCACGACTACGATACGATCAATTGTATACGACCTCGACAAAACATCAGCAATCCGGGCAAGACGAAGCACCGGATTGGACATTACTCAACGAATTCATCTGATTTATATCCAAGACAAACGACAAGACCAAAAAAATGGCAACTCAGGCAACTTCCAGAACCCCTAAGGAAACCCCCTCAACACCCACCAAGGCCAAGAGCGCCGCTTCTTCGGTCAAGGGATCCCCTAAATCTGTATCCAAAGTCCAAAAACAGGGAGATAAGAAGACGCCTCGTAAGTTGAAGCGGAAGGTGGATGATACGATCACCCCGGCTGCGGAGAGTAGTTCTTCGCCGGCGGGTGAGGGTGCTAAGGAGCTGACTTCTCGTCCGGCGGGGAAGAAGACTGAGCAGAGGGCTCCTGAGCCTGAACCTGAGCCTGAGCAGCAGCCCGAGGAGCAGCCTGAGGAGGAAGAGCAGGAAGAGCCGCAGGAGCAGGAGGGCGAGGCTGGCATTGAACTTCAAGATAACGATGAGCAAGAAGAAGGTGGGGAGCAAGACGACGAAGAGGACCTCCCTGAACCCTCTGTCTCTGCACCCACCGAGCAACGTGATACGCTCGCCGACAATCAATCCCAGGCTTCCGGCTCTGCTACCGGTGGCTTCTTCAGCCGCACCGGCAACGGTCTCCACAGCTTCGCTCGCGGTCTGCGCGGAGTCGCTGGTAGCTTGAGCCAGGGTAACGCCAAGGGTGTTGCCAGCGGTGCCAAGGACACTACTCAAGGAACCATTGGCGACATCGCCAAGAGTCTCCCTCTTGACCTCTCTGCCTTGAAGGGTCTTGAGGTTGGAGAAGGGGGCAAGATCTTCGACAAGTCTGGTAATGCCCTCGGAGAAGTTGTTGAGGGTGACCCTGAAGATCTCGTCGGCCAGACTGTTGGTGACAATGGCGAGATTCTCGATGAAGACGGCGACCTCATCGGTCGTGTTGAGCTTCTTGACGATGTCCAGAATAAGGTAACTGAAACCCTTGACCAGGTCAAGGACAAGCTTCCTTCTCTTGAAGACCTCAAGGGTCTCCCCGTCTCTGAAGGTGGTGAGATCAAGGACAAGGCTGGCAATGTTCTCGGCCGTATTGTCGAAGGTGACCCAGAAGATCTCGTTGGACAGACCATCAACGAGTCTGGCGAAATCTTGGACGAGGATGGAGATCTCATCGGCCGCGCCGAAGTCATTTCTCCTGAGGAAGCGCTCAAAACTATCCAAGAAAAGGGCGCTGGCCTCGACGACATCGAAGAAACCGCCGAGGACACCGTTCCTGATGACCTCCAGAACAAGGTCGACGAAGTCAAGAACAACCTTCCCGAACTCGCCGACCTCAATGGCCTCCCCGTTTCCGACGGCGGTGAAATCAAAGACAAAGCCGGCAACGTCGTCGGTAAAGTCGTCGAAGGCGATCCTGAAGACCTCGTTGGTCAAACCGTCAACGACGCTGGGGAAATCCTCGATGAAGACGGAGACTTGATCGGCCGTGTTGAGGTGTTGTCTCCGGATGAAGCCGCGCAGAAGGTCACCGACACCGTCAAGGATGCCAAGGATCAAGCTGAAGGCTTGATTCCTCAGATCCAGATCCTCCAAGGCAAGAAGATCAACAAAAAGGGCAAGATCCTTGACGAAGAAGGTGATGTCATTGGTCAGGTCGCTGAAGGCTCTGAAGTCAAGGACCTTGCCGGCAAAAAGCCCAATGAGAAGGGTGAAGTCTTGGACAAGGACGGAAATGTCCTTGGCAAGGTCGAGGTTGTCCCTGGCGAAGCTGCTGATGAGGCTTTGAAGTCTTTGCAGGAAGAAGCCGAAGAGGCCGGAAAAGGCGTCGAAGGTATTGCTGATAAGGCTGGGGATGCTGTCGAGGGTGCTAAGGATCAAATCGAAGGCGTCAAAGATTTGTCCGCTCTTGATGGTCTCCAAGTCAACGACGAGGGCAATGTTGTCGATTCTAACGGCAACGTGCTCGCCAAACTTGAGAGCGGCAACCTCGACGAAATCGCCGGCCAGACTGTCAACGAGAAAGGTCTTGTCATTGACGATGACGGCAACATCCTTGGCCGCGTTGCACTCATTGGCGACGAAGCTCAAGATGCCGCTCCTGAGCTTCCTGATCTTTCCACCTTGGAAGGACTGAAGGTCAACAAATTCGGCAAGATCATCAACGCTGACGGCGTCCCCGTCGGTGAACTCACTGAAGGAGATGCCAAGAAGCTTTCCAAACTCGGCGCTACTCTCGACGACAAGGGCCAGTTCTGGGACAACCGCGGCAACATCATTGGCAAAGCTAAGACCATCCCCGTTGAAGACAACGAAACCGAAAGTCCTTTTGCCGGTCTTGAAGGCCTCATCGTCGTCAAGGATGGCTGGGTTGAGGACGACAACGGCAACCGTGTCGGACAGCTCGTTGAAGGCGACGCCAAGAAACTTGTTGGCCGTGCTGTTGACGAGGATGGCGACATTCTCGACAAGCGCGGCAATGTCGTTGGACATGCTGAGCGTTACGAGCAGCCTGAAGAAGAGCCTGAGAAGCCTGACTTTTCGAGCGTTGCCGGTCTCAAGCCCAACAAGGCCGGAAACGTCGTTGGACCCGACGGCGTGCCCATTGCCCGTGTTGTGGAGGGTAACTTGAAAGAAGTTGCCGGTCGCAAGATTGACAATGAAGGCCAGATCTGGGACGACGCTGGAAAAGTCGTGGGTCGTGTTGAGCTTATCCCTGAAGATGAGCGCGAGACCAAGCCTGAAGGTATATTTGGCGGTCTAGAGGGCCTCGTCGTCAACAAGGACGGCCTTGTTGAGGACGAAGAAGGAAACATCGTTGGCAAGATTGTCGAAGGTGACGCCAAGAAGTTGCGTGGTCGTGCTGTTGATGAGGATGGCGATATCCTGGACAAGCATGGCAATGTCAAGGGTCGCGCTGAGCCTTATGAGCCTGAAGAAGAGCCCGAAGAGGAAGAAGATCTGTCTTCTCTCGAAGGCAAAAAGGTCAACAAGATGGGTAATGTTGTTGACGAGCATGGCACTGTCTTTGGCCGTATTGCCGAAGGTGATCCCAAGAAGCTTGCTGGCAAGCGCGTTGATGGCAAGGGCCAGATCTGGAGTGACAACGGCAAGGTAATCGGCCGCGCAGAACTCATCCCCGGCAACGAACAGGGCAAACCTGAAGGCGCATTCTTTGGCTTTGATGATGCTAAGGTGGGCAAGGACGGTGTTGTCGTTGACGCTTCCGACAAAATCATTGGCCGGTTGACAGAAGGCGACGCTAAAAAGCTTGTTGGTCGCGCTGTTGATGAGGACGGCGATATTCTCGACAAATCCGGCAACGTTGTTGGCAAAGCGGAGCGGTGGGAGCCAGAGGAGAAGAAGCGTGATGTCAACCCCATGTCTGGCCACAAGGTCAATAAGCAGGGTGAAGTCCGCGACGAGAATGGCGATCTCATCGGCAAGGTTACAGATGGTAATTTGCAGAACCTCATTGGCAAGAGCATCGATGATAATGGATATATTGTTGACAACGACGGCAACAAGATTGGTGAGGCGACTCTGATCGAGAATATCCCTGAGCCTGAAGAGCCCAAGGAGGAGGTTTCTCCCGAGGAGCTCGAGAAGCAGAAACAAGAAGAGAATGATCGCAAGTTAGCCGAACGTATCTGCGCTATTGTGCAGGATACTTTGGGCAAGATTCAGCCCGTTTGCAAGCAAATCACCGACGTGAGTCCTTTCCCCTCTTCATCTCTTCCCCCTTTACTTCATGACAACATGCTAACATCAATCTAGCTAATCGAAAAAGCCGACCACACCCCCAAAGACGAACTCGACGAAGAAAAACTCGTTCAAGACGTCAAACCCCTCCTCGAAGAAGGCGGCCGCATGCTCCAAGAATGCAACGGCGCAATCCGTGCCCTTGATCCTGACGGCCGCATCGCCGCAACAGCCAAAGCGCGCGCTCAAACCCACGAAGCGAGTCCCGAGGAATACCGTCTCGCCGACGCACTCAAGGAACTGACACAAACAGTCGTGAAGACGATTGACAATGGCCGCAAACGCATTCAGGATATGCCGCATGCGAAGAAGAAGCTTAACCCGTTGTGGTCTTTGCTCGCGGAGCCATTGTTCCAGATCATTGCCGCCGTGGGACTGTTGTTGAGCGGTGTTTTGGGGCTTGTGAGTCGATTGCTTGATGGTTTGGGGCTTGGTGGGTTGGTTAGAGGGTTGTTGGGTGGTTTGGGAGTTGATAAGTTGTTGGAAGGGTTGGGACTTGGTACGATTACTGAGTCGTTGGGATTCGGGAAGAAGAAATAATCATGTCTAATCTCCTGAGGTCCTCCCTTCCCTAAATATGAATATGTTGCAAGTTTTGTCCCCTTTTGAATATTGAAGAAACACACTCGCTACATAGTTAAACCATGGCTATAACGAACGGTGGCCCTCCCGTCTCTATATTGATAGATATCAGATTCGGACCTTGGGGGAGGCCTTCTGTTCGTTTTAGCAAGGTTCTACTGCATCTCCTATGTCGCCGATCTGAGATTGAAAAGCATGCCTTCTACTTGTCATGTTCATGTCTGTCTGAGCGTTCTGTTTCTTGTCTTTTTGCCTTCTTACATGTATTTTAATCCTGCTTCTTGTCTGTGTTTAATACTCAACCAGACTTTATATGTATCTACCTAGCTTCTTAGTTAGTCTGAGTTTGTCTCGATCTATTCGTCATCAATGCACCAGTGTTTATGTCCAATCTTCTCTCTTTCTCTCTGCGTAAATTGGTAAATATTAGTACAAAGTAAAATCTATACAGTACAAATGAGTGCACTGTTCGTGTTCCTTAATAGAAGATCCTTCAAAATAAAGAAAATGTAAGAAAGTTTAGGGGCCGCCACCTTGGGGTATAATGAGTATTCCAGACTTAAAAGCAGTAAGCGGTAAATGGGTGGTTGTTGTTTGAAGTCTAGAATTTCTCCAGCATGGGATCCTTCTTCAGATACTCCTCGACCAATTTCATGGCTCTCTCGTTGGCCGCAAAATCGCACCATACTCCATCCGATGTTTGGCACATAATCGTCGAATTGACTATCACTCTCGTTAGCATCGTAGCTCTAAAGGGAGAAAAGGGTAACGAAGGACGTACATCGATTAGGCGTCTTCTTTTCCATACTATGACCCAAAACCATCAATTTACGTTTTACGGCATTGATAGTAGTAGTACTCTCCGTCTTCTCCTTCTCCGTCTCTGTCTCCCTCTCTTTCTCCTCAGTCTTCTCACTAACATTTCCCGATGCTGCTGCTGCTGCTGCTGCTGACGCAGAAGAAGGAAAAACATCCTCCAACCCCTTCCACGCCAAACACCAATTCGTCACAAAATACGATCTCTCAAACGGTTCACAGATATGCGACGCTTGCCCTAAACGCACTTGTTCACGCATAATCGCTTGACCCCTTTCGATCTCTTCCGGTGTTGCGGAGTTGATTGCCAGACGGTTTTGGTATGCGATTTCGCGTACGGGGGTGGTGGATGTTATGCGGAAACGGGATGAGACGTATGCGAGGCCGTTGTGGATGTAGCTGCGTTGTTTGGAGGGGGATTTAAGGCTTGGGTGGCGGCCGCGTACTTTTGACAGTGTTAGTTAAGACAGGATAATGGACGGTATGGGGAGGGCGTACAGTTGACGAGTTGCGAGAGTGTGAGCGTTCGATTCTTTTTGTCGGCCATGCGGGAGAACTTATACAACAGATTAGCCATCTACCATTGCAGCAATGGTAGGGAGACATACCTTGGTAAGAATAGCAGAGACAATATCACCCGTACTCAACCCCGGATCAGCACCATACTGCGCAGTCAATTCCTTTCGATACCGCTCCTTCAATCCGTCCAACATCGGCCTCGGAAAGAATACAATATGTTGCCTCTCTGTACGGCGAAGCATGAGTTCCGGCAGAAACCCCATAACTACAAAGACATATTCCCATCCATTGCGAACTTTCGTTTTGCCCTTTCGATAGATCTCGCTATGCGGATAATCGGCGTAAGATTTTGTGGTTGGTGTTTGGAACACGTCCTCGTTGTAGCCGACCATCTCTGGTGGTGTGGTATTCTCGTAGGCGAGTCCGAGCCATGCGCGCACGATGTTGGCAACGCCCATTTGGTCGGCGAGAACATGCGGCAGTCCCAATGCGATGACTGTCGCGTCGGTAAACAACGATAGATGAACGAAAAGCAAAGGTGCGCCGCTGGCAGGCTCATCTTTGACTTCAAACGGCCATGTCGACGGTCTGACGACTTTGTCTACATCTTTAATCGAATCCAGCAACGTCACTCCCTTCTCTGCAGCGGGCGGATCATTGAAAAACCCCAAATGAGCGGATTTATCAATTACATGATCGTATTCCGTCGCCGACCATTCAAACAGCTGATAATCATCGTCAAAGGTTGCGGGGAGACGATATTCCAATAATCCATGTTTGTTGTCGCCCGGACGAGTGAACAATCGAGCACCGAGTTTGCGCCAGTGGTTGCGGATCAGATCATCGAGACCAGATCGTAAAACTGACTCGTTGAGACGAGAGTCGACGATGAAGAATGTGCGGGTGCGGATGTTGTCGATTGGTTTTTGTTGGTCGGTTAGGCTGACGGGGATGACCTCCATTTCGTCTTTAGCGGTTGAGTTTCAAGTATGATGCAGTCGTTGGACTTACTTGAGGATGAGAATTGTTTGAGGTGAGATTCTTTGTTTATACGAGACCGACTAGTAACTACGTACGGACGGAGTATTCTAGTAATCATTGGGCTCGATGCTAGAATCTGACAGATACTAAGATAGAACAGAGAAGCCACAGCTGAAGATTCAATTCATCTCATTGGTAGGTGACCTAATATTAGTCCAGCTAGCCTGAGCTAGACAATGTTTAATCTCGCAGCTGAAGATATAGCTCGAGAAGTGGAGCATAAACGCTTTACAAGTCCAATTGAAGACGTCCCAATCCCATACGAACAAAAGACTACACGAGGTGGCCAATGATGAGCCCAGCCCCTTTTCGAGTATGAGAAATAGACACCTGAGAAATATGGCAGAAACACGTGGTGTGCACGTGCCAGATGGAAGGTCTGGTCACCTGACTAACTAACCATATTGAGCTAGTCTAATATGCAGGCAGCCACGTGATCTACCCAATTCACGTGGCCTGCGCCCATTCGGCCAATCAGGATTACGTCTCTTCTTGCCCATCTCATTCCTGAGTCCTCGCATGTCTTCTCGACGACAGTCCAGATAACCGATATTTTTGGATTTTGAGAAAGGGATCATGCCATGCAACGATACATTTACGTACTCGAGGCGATCGCTTATCCCGCCACCCTCAACTGAATATCTCGGCAGATGTCCTCAATCAGCCAATCTACCGTCACTCCCCACGTCGTTGGTCGGCAATTGACAACAACCACAATAATCACACTCATTTACCGACCGACAGATCTGCCCAGTCTCTTCACCAGATCCCGAGAGTGAATTTGCAAACTCTAACACATTTTTTTGACGAGCGATTAGAGCAACCCGATGCTCGGATTACTGGGATAGGAAGTCTTGGTCTGGGGAGGTCTGAGGAGGTCCGAGCCTTGGTGAGTTATGATTGGCTGTGTTCAGGAGATAGCAGACTAAACCAAGGCTAAAAACTGGGGATGAAAGTCTGGGGTGATGCCACCGTGATTGGCAAATGATTTGCGTGGGGGTGCCATTTGCCTGTCTTGTACGTATATCTCTAGCTGCTTACGGCTATATGCCGTTGTTATTAGTTGTTGAGCCGTGAGCTAATCATGCCAAGTCATGTAAGAAGCTGTTTTATTCGTCGTTGAAATTTATCACGATAAACATGGCCAGGATTCCCCGTGGGGGAGCCATTTTGAGAGACAGTCATTGGCTCCTAGAGAAATCATCCCCCCATAAAGAGGGGGTGTTTCGTCGGCAACTCAAGCTTCTCCATACTCCAGACTCGTTGACGGCATCCATGGTGCTTGAAAATGCGGAGGACGGCATGTTGGTGGCGATTATCTATATAAGAGCTAATCCCAGCCGGCTTGTACGATACGGTATTCATTTTTTCATCTTGCGTGACCGGCTTTCTACTTTCTTCCTGAACTACACATATACTTGGACAGAATGTCGGATCAAAATAAGATAGAAACCGCCCACCATCACCATGTTCTCGACGAGGAAACCATCAAACACGCCGACCGCGCCGCTGCCCTCGTGAATGGCGAGCGCGTCCTCCTTACCGAGGAAGACTCCAAGCGCATCCGTCGCAAAACCGACAAGCGCATCCTCGTCGTCTTGATGTGGGTTTACTTCCTGCAAATCGTCGACAAGACCGTGCTCGGGTATGGTGCTACATTTGGTCTCCGCGAAGACACTGGTTTGACGGGTAGTCAATATTCGTTGGTGGGATCGATCTCGTCTATGGCTCAATTGGCATGGCAGCCTATGTCGTCGTATTTGATTGTGCGTGTTCCGCATCGGATTTTGATGCCTACCCTTGTCCTGGGATGGGGTGTTGCTGCGGCGTCGATGGCTGCTTGCCATAATTTCAGTGGACTGCTGGCAACCCGTTTCTTTTTGGGTTTGTTTGAGGCCGGTTGTTTGCCTTTGTTTAGTGTTATTACTGCTCAATGGTATCGCCGAGCTGAGCAGCCCCTGAGAGTTGCTCTGTGGTACGGCACCAACGGTATCGGCAATCTCTTTTCTGCAGCATTGAGTGTCGGCCTTGCCCATATCCACTCCGACGTGTTGAGATCATGGCAAATGTATGCCCCTTTTCTCTTCTTGCGGAATTCAAAGTACTAACTGTTGTAGCATCTTCCTCTTTGTCGGATTACTCACCATTGTCTCCGTCCCCATGATCTTCTTCTTACTCGACAACGACATCGCCTCTGCACGTTTCCTCAACGAGGAAGAAAAGCGCATGGCTGTTGAACGTCTCCGTGCCAATCAGACCGGTACTGGTTCTCGCGAATACAAGTGGAAACACGTCTGGGAAGCACTCATCGAACCCAAGACATGGCTCTTCTTTTCCATGAGTTTCCTGCTCAATGTCGGCGCCAGTGTCACCAACATTTTCGGCCCATTGATCTTGAAGGGATTCGGGTTTGACTCCTACACTACTAGTCTGCTGAACATGCCATTCGGCGTCATGCAAACCTCGGTCATTCTGCTCGGTTGCTACCTCGCTCAAAAGACAAGCATCAAAGCCAGTATTTTACTCTCCTTGATCGCCCCCGTCGTCGCCGGTCTGGCAATCCTATACGCAGTCCCCCATGCCCACCACACCGCCGCCTTACTCGTGGGCTACTACCTCCTCGCTTTCCTCTACGGCGGCAACCCACTCATCGTGTCATGGATCGTCGGAAACACCGGAGGCGCCACAAAACGATCCTTCGTAGCAAGTGTCTACAACGCCGCCAGCAGCGCTGGTAACATCGTCGGCCCTTTACTCTTCAACTCCAAGGACGCACCCACCTACCACCCCGGTCTCCGCGACTGCCTCGCCATCTTTATCGCACTCGTTGTCGTCGTCGTCCTGCAATGGGTGAATCTGATGTGGCTCAACAAGCGCCAGGAAAAGAAGCGAGTCGCAAACGGCAAGCCCGCTAAGATGGTGGACCATTCCATGCAGAAACATTACCATGATTTCGCAGAGGACAACAAGACGGCTGGTAAGGCCGAGCAGGTTGAGCGAACAGAGACACAAGGGCAGCAGGCCAATGTTGGTGCTGGACTGGAAATGCAGGAGGAGATTGGCGAGAATGCCTTCTTGGATTTGACGGATCGTCAGAATGATGAGTTTGTGTATATCTACTAGTTTACATAAGTATGGGTTTAATCTCAATATATTCTATTCATCTCAAATCTGTTGTCCTTGACTTAAGGATGTGTTAGGTTATCAGCTAGTTATCAGCTAGGGTCAAATGATGCGACGAAGCGGGCGCCACATGCAATTCCAACCGACCACAACCAACACCCCTCCCTTGCAATATGAATTAACATGCGACACAGCCACCTTGAACTCTAAACACGTTTTCCAAAGTCTACCTTATCTACAACCTGACTCATCTCCTTCACCACAAATTCATGTGTACAGCATCACTCGACTAAGAAATGGCAGCATCCGACCCCGCGACCGTTGCCGAGGATCATGACGTCACGGAAACTGCCAAATGGTCCAACGAAGCAGAAAATAAGCAACAGGAACAAGCTGCACAGACAATTCAGGTACGCTCACCCCTCTCTCCTCCTGCCGACTGCGTCGCGCTGATATAATTGTGATTTAAAGAGGTATTATCGCGGCTATCGAACGCGTCGCGAACTCAAAGGCTGGTCTCTATCCTCATCGACCCGCTGGATCGAAGCCGTCAAGGAAGCGCAATGGCATCAGGCGATGCGGAATCAGTACAATGCCGAGACGAATGACGAGGTCGATCAACAGGGTAACGAGAGGGACGATATTATTCAACATGAAGATGAGGACGAACAAGAGCTAGAAGAAGTAGATCAGGCATCATCGCGGCGCACGAGTCAAAGCGGTCTTTCGCCAGAAGTACGACGGAAATGGAAATTGGCTGGTCAAGTTGCGCTGAGGGCTGGCGGGGATGATAATCTGCAGGACAAGATTGTGGAGGAGAATGTTTCTGAAGAAGGAAACGAAAATGGTACGCAGACGCAGCAAAGGGTGCACACATTTCAGCAAACAGCGCACACGAAGCATCATCGTGAACCATTGATACCGACCCGAACAGCTGCAGAGGTGGAAAAGAAGGCGAAGATGATGGATTTACAGTATTTCCTAGAAATGGTACCCTTCACCCCTTCCCCAATGTCGTGCGTGTCATTTGTCAGTTGACTAATTCGGATCTAAAGGTCGACACAAAACATCGCTACGGTAGCAATCTACGCGCGTATCACAGTATATGGAAAAACAGCGCCTCCAAACAAAACTTCTTCTACTGGCTCGACTACGGCGAAGGCAAAGACGTCGAAATCGAGCGTGTCCCGCGCGACAGACTTGAGCGCGAGCAGGTACGATACCTGAGTCGGGAAGAGCGACAAGATTACCTCGTCGTTGTAGATACAAGTGGCCGGTTTCGATGGGCCAAGAATGGGGAAAGAGTCTGGACGGATAGTGAGCGGTTCAAGGATAGTATTCGTGGTGTTGTGCCGGTGGAGGATAAGACGCCTACGTTTCGGGAGTATACGAAGGAAGGGGAAGAAGTACTCACGGAAAGTAGTGAAGATGGTGAAAGTGACGAAGAGGATTCAGATGAAGAGATTCGGCGGTATATGAATCCGGATTTTGATAATGCAAAGGGGATCAAGAAGATTGAATATGTTAGTCCGGCGGTGATTTTCAATCATTTGATGCAAAAGTCGTTGAAGAAGAGGGATAAATGGATTTTCGTACGTCCTTTCTTTTCCCAGTGATATGCATATACTAACGTTTAACAGGTCGCTGGTAAGCTCATCCCTCTATTTTCTGAGAGTGTTAGTGCTAATTGAATAGATACATCCTTCCGAATATACATCGGCATCAAAGAATCTGGCGCTTTCCAACACTCCTCCTTCCTGCGCGGCGCACGCATCTCCGCCGCAGGCCTCATTAAAATCAAAGACGGCCAATTACGCAGTCTGTCGCCGTTGAGTGGCCACTACCGTCCCCCCGCTGCAAATTTCCGTGCCTTTGTGCATGCCCTCCAGAATAATGGCGTGGACATGTCCCGTGTCTCGATTAGTCGGTCTTATGCTGTCCTGGTCGGGATTGAAGGGTATATGAAATTCAAGCAGAAAAAAAAGGACGTCAAGGACAAAATCGAAGAGGAAAAGGCCAAAGTTTCAAATAAGCAAGACAGCAAGGAAGGGGACGAGGATGAGGTGCCGGATGTATCGAGGAGTAGACCAACGCAGAAGAAGACTACGACTACGACGGTAAATCAGGTTTCGACCAATGAGGAGGAGAAGGTTGGTGGTAAGAGGACGGGTTTCATCTCAACTATCGCGAGGAGGATTACGAGTAAAGGATCGACGCAGGAGAGTAAGACGGTTACGATTCGTGGGAGGGGGATACCAGGTACAGCGCCTGAAGAAGGCGTTCCTGCTCCTGAGGGGAAGCGATGATTTTTTTTTTTTTTTTTTGTGTCATTCTGTCTCATTTGGCTTTTTTATACCATCTCGTTATTCCACGCACTGTACTAGTTTCTATGCCTTGGTATTGTAATAGAGAAGCCCTATTCATGAATGAATGCATGATTCATCCGTTTGGCAAATCCTGCCAATCCAACGTCACATTCTGCACCCTGATCCGCCAGGGATTCTCGCTTCGCTCTTCAATCTCTTTCACGCGCACCATCTCTAGGTCATAATAACCCTTTTCAACATTAATCCAACATTCGCCGGTCTTCAATGACTCGGAAGTTAGGAGATGGGGGGGTACTTACAGCTTGCCTCCGCGCCATAACCCGCGGCAACCCCTCCTCATCATTCCTATAAAACAATCCATGCGCATACGCATTCACCTTACACACTTCCGGCTTTGTCGTAGAAGGCGAAGGTTGCGGGAGATGTGCCAACAGATTCCTATGCACCCTCACTCATCAACACCCACCCCCATCCAACACACGTTCTTTCTTCAGGGTAAAAGGAAGGAGGCAGAGAACGTACTGAATAACATGCTCCGTACTATCAAACCCATCATGGAAATGTTCCAATCTCTCCGCCCATGTTTGGGATGTCATTTCTTCTTTCCCGTTTCCGATTAGGCGGTGGGGGTAGTTGATTGTTATGTTTGGAGTGTAGACTTGATGGACCAAGGTTGGGGTTAGGGGGAGACGGTGGTCGTAGGCGAACATCTATACGGATACATACCATTAGGATCATGAGTATGGTATGGATATTGAAGGGGAAGGGAAGGGAATACCATGCGTATAATGGTGTCGCGGATATTCTCCTTGTCGAGGAGATAGGTCGTTATATCGTACCGTTCGGCCATTTTGCCTTTCTTCGATTTGTTGGGTTGGTGATCAAATGCACTTGCAAGAAATCATTTGACATCATATTCCTTTATATAGACGCTACTACGTATCTATCCATCGTACCCAAGATACCCCAACCAACATACCCTACCTAAATCCAGATATCTCCGATTCGTCCACCTGAATCGTTAATTGAAAACAACATTTGAACGGATCTACATATCTCCGCTATATCCTGCGAGACATGACTCAATGCGGGGTTTGGTGGGCCAGTTATATTGCGCTGCAGGGATGTCTTTGTTGGCAGATCGATGGAATGGAATTAAGCTTTAGGGTTATCGCCGAGTGCGTTGTCATGGAGGTATCAGATCGGATTATCAAGAATATAGACGTGGGAAGAAATATGTACATGATTAAGATAAAAAAGTATCAATAACGACAAGAATGAAAAGCAATGAATCCTGAGCAGGATTAGAAGAATATTAACTCACATATCGTAATAATGTATCTCCAATTGAGATCGCAGATCAATTAACCCTCGCAAACAAAAAATCCTTCAAAACCGGCGACCCCGCAAACTCAGGATTCAGCAACACACAATTCAAAAAGTACTGCAATCCTATCCGTCTCTGTTCCAAGAACTTGGGGCGAAATTTGAATAGCACGCTCTTCGGAGGTAAAGGTGGTAATGCGTTGCGTGCATGTGGAAATGCGGTTGCGAGTAAAGAGCGGAGTTCGTCGAATTCGGAGTAGCGCATCGGTATCACCATGGGGCCGCCCTGGAGTATTCATTAGCATGAATAATGATCGTGATAGAGGGGATTTGGTGGTGTAAGGACGTACGTCAAGGGTTTGCACATTGCACATCCAAACGACATAGGCGCCTATGCCTGTCTTGCCTGATACAATGACGTGGTCATCTATCGTCACGCTTCGGGCCCATAGCCCTCTTGTTGTAGAGGCATTGGGATCAGCCGTGTGATCTTCAAGCGTTATCGCGGGTTTCGAGGACCGGTGCGTATCAACGGACGAAGCCAGCGATGCGCGCGAAAGAGCTCTCTGATGGCGCCAATATGGCGGCACGACGCCTGATATGGGTCTATCCTTTCGCGTTTGTTTCGTGTTTGCGTTTGTGTCTAGATGGGAATTTACGGAGGGGGATGGTGTGTTGCCATTCGTATTCCCGTTCGTATCGTGGGTTTCTGATATTGACGATGTAGTACCGTCGTCACTATTGGGTTCGCTCACATTGCGCTTATTGGTCTCGTTGTCGTCGTGATTGTTGTTGTCGGTATCGGCAGGTTGCGCTGCTGAGGGTTCGACTGAACCTCTCTCGTCATCGGTTGTATGCTCCATCCATCGAGATCAGTGCGCAGACCCAGGAGGTAGGACCGCAGGAAGTAATTGAATGCCTGACGAATGCAATGTTCGATATCGATAGTCGGTACAAAGGACAGGAAACGAAACGATTGGCCAATGGAACTCGAGTAGTCTGAAATAGCCGTTTGCGCAAGGTTCAACTGTCAAGCTGAAGCTGGCTGTCTTGCCAACTTGGACGGACGTTGCGCTTGTCCTGGTCCGTGCGTTACGGCAGGACAGCCGGAATGATTCCGCCAATCATATATAGTCTAGTGGGGCCGCGGGTCTCTTCCCGGCCTGAGGCATCACAAACATGGACTTTATTTTTTCGAGAATTCAGTGATTCACCCATCCTTGACCAGAAACAGCATCCTACATGTGCTAAGCTTGATTCTTTAACAATGGCTATGTTCATATGCTGGAGAATCCGAAAAAGTAAGAAATTGTCATGCGAGCTGTGAGCTGCGAGCAGCTACACAGCTAGTGCAAGGGTCTAGCCCCCTTTCCTTGAGCCCCTTGTTTAGCTTTACAAACTCCGATAGCTTGCTCCACTCTTTGCTTTTTGAGGAACCTCACTTCATGAACAGCTGTTCTGTTAACCAATGCTTTCGACTGATAGCAATTGATCAATATCCTCAAATAACTTACCCCGGGTAGAGCTGTACGGAGACTTGCGATATGCACTGCGCGAGAGGTCCGTCTTGTAGCATGACCAGGGACGGTCCCAAGTAAACAGGATGAAATAGCCGAGCCAAACAATTAGAAAGCCCAAGAAAGGTCTTTTCCGAAACGGATGGCGGTCATGCTGCATCCCGTCGTGCTTGCCCGATGTGGAATGCCCCTTTGACTTCTTCCGACTCCCCTCCAACTCTTTCTCTCTCTCTCCTTTATCCTCTCCACAACAATCAATTGACACCTCGTCCAACTTGGGGCATCAATATCCGCTTCCATCTCGTCGCTCTTTGGTACGCTCTACCTACAAGGTCTACTGTCGTCTCGGCCACTCTGATTGCGCACTCGGGTGACCCTCCTCTCAAAACTCGGTAAGTGACATAGCCGGATGCATTCCTTTCGACAACCACCAAGAATGTTTGTTTGTTTTCTAGCCTCTGATCTACATTCTCTTATATGACTCGCTGCTGCACTCCCTCCCTTTTGCTCTCACCGTCACATATATTTTCGATAAAGAGAGTAATTCAGTTTGCTTATCATTATCTCTAGCGGACTTCCACCTCACATTGCATTGCAAACTCGACCAGCATCACGAAAGAATTCCACGATGCTTGCTCAGGCAGTTGTCTATATGGCTTGGATGGTCAGTCTGGCTGTTAGTCAGTCGATTGACCCCAGCACCATTCCTATCGCTACTCGGGGTGAGCTCCAATTCGATATCTTCCTATCTATAGTAACACGACATCTAATATGATGAACAGACCAATGGTGCAATCAGCAAGAGACGTCCTGCCCTTTGATTTGCCTCCAACTGCCCAACGGCACTGCCTCCACAGACAGCAACACCTGCGACCCTGTAAGCTCTTCTCCTTGATTGACAAAAATTTTATATTTAACTAACGCCTCGAATTTTTTAGGACACCCTCGACTACTCCTGCGTCTGCAGCAACGGCCAATCCCCAAATTCCACCGAATACTCCCAAACAATCCCCTACTTCGTCTGCACCGCCTACAACACCCAATGTCAAGCCAACTGCAATGGTAGCTCCACCTGCCAGGCAGCCTGCGTGCAGGACCACCCTTGCGGCGCCCAGGATCCCAAACGTTACAATACCACTACTTCTGCTACAGGTGGTGCCACTGCTACTGCTACCGGTACAGCTACGACTTCCGGTGGTGGTGATGTTGTCTATACTGGATTTGGTACGGGATCAGCTTCCGTCGCGACTGGAGGCACATCTGCTGGGTCGGTGGGTGTCATGAGGCCATTCTTGAGTGAATTCGGTCAGGTCTATGGTCTTTTCATGGTTGCTGCTGGGCTGGTAGGTGGGTTTGCAGTTGTTCTATAATCTAGAGCATATCAAACCACCAGCTAGCTCATATGCATTCATTTACCATTCTTTTCTTTTGATCTGTGCATACATTGCATTTCGTGTCAATCTGTCAATTCTGATCATTTATTGCGTCGGTGTTGAGCGGCGTTCTGAGTCGGCCTCTAATTTCATATTGGCGATTATCTGCGTATTCTGTTTTTTATTCCTCTTCTCGGCTGAGCCATTCTGTTATGTCATGATGGTAGGCGCTGTACGTAATTATTCCGGATTAAGAGAGTGGTGGAAAGGAAAGGTCAATATAACATATTCAATACGTCTTGAATATCTCGTATTTTCAAACTCCTGGATATCAACCATAATGTACAAATCAACCCCTCCCCATTCCAAAGACTAACGGGGGAGGATTATACAAGGAGGATTATACAGTAGCCAAAACCTTGGCATTCTTATACCACGTCAGCAACGGATTCTCTCCACTCCTCGTCTCGGTATCGCCAATATAAGCCCATCGTTCCATGAATTCCTGATGGCTGCTGACGAAGGTCAGTTTACCAGTAATGGCGCGGTACAGGTCCTCGATGACGTTGAAGTCTGTCGGGAAGAAGATGTCGAAGTAGCCTTGGTGGACCTACCACAATAAACAGTTAGTCCATGCGAACGGGAACGAGAGCCAGGGAGGGGGGGGGGGGGGGGGGGGGGGGCCAGAAATGTGGTATTGGAATGACGACGTTTAATCCATGCAACAAACAGGACAACTCCTACCGTTGCTGGTACCAGTT